>JARJLF010000164.1:0-336150 GCA_029378395.1 Mycena leptocephala | reverse complement strand
ACGCGTCACACCCCTTGACGAATTGAATTTAATAGTACAGTACAGCCACGAGGATGGTTAAAATTCATGTTAAATGCCGTTAAACCCAAACTTTTTGTAAAACGAGTAAATGCTGATTTTGATTTCGCATTTGTTGCACAGCTACGCATCCCGGTCGTTAGCGCCGCACAGTCTGCACCTTTCCAGAGGAATGGATACTGACCAACCTCGAGCGGAAATTCACGGCGGGCCTCTTCACATCGTTCAGCTGCAAGTCTACGGAGTGCATATTTTTTTTTCTTTGTCGTATTTCAAACGGGCTCAAACACATACTTGAAAAAATTTCCGCCTGCCGAGATTTGGCGGGTTGGTCACGTGATTTTGCCAGGTCCGGGGTTTACGTTACCTGTTGGGAGTGATGTTCTTCTCGCGTTTAAGCGGATCGCCGCTCAGATGCCCCGCGTGGTAAGTACCTGGACACGGAGAGAGACGATGTAAACATGGGGTGGCGGCAGGACGCAAACTGAGGGTGCTTGTATATGTTGACAGAGGGCTGTGCTCGGCGACCCCGGGCCGGAGCCACGTTTCCGCCTCATTCGATATTGCCCTCATCGCGCACGGATCCCAGCCCCCGCCGAATGTCGTCGCGCAAGGTAATCGTGTTTTTCTTTCTTCTTTCTCTCTCTCTCCCTTGAACTTGTCCCCGCTCACATGAACATCTAAGTCCCGGGATTTCTCAAAGGATACGTGCGTCGATTTGCTCAGAAATCCCACGACCATCGAGGTACACCAGAGGTACGGACCCGGTGCGGAATATCACCGCGCCAGTTCCGCCCTAAAATCCCGCCAGCCAGAAAGTAACTGACTTACTCCTTTCATTTCACAAGAACCCCGGCCGTGTCGTTACCCTAGTTCATAAGGAAGACTGGGATCTATTCTCGAACTCTGTCCGTCCATAAATTCTCTTGTCTCTTTCGCAGGGACAAAGAACATATATCTAGGATCCTTCATTGTATGGGGTGCGTTATCTGTTCTTTCTTAGAGCGCAGATAACACGTGCGCAGGTATCGCATACACCATCGACCCCGAATGCGAAGTCGATGTACGAGCATATCTTGGTAAGTGAGTTCCCGAAAAACGGTATTATTGTCCTCCGACTGAGATACCAGACTATCGCGAGAAGGTGGGCGCGTCGCCCTGCGTACTGGTTAGGTATATATGCTGCCAAGGTGTCGGTAATTTCTTGGTTGAACAGACCAAGAGAGTCCAGAAACGTAGGCAGCGGTAGTAGTTCGAGCGAGAACTGGTAAAGCTGTGTTTTTTCAAAAAGATGTGACGAATAGCAAGTTACGCGGAGGTAACAAGGTTTCGGCACAAGGTTCCGGTTGACTTGAGACAAGCAGTGACAGTTGTAAAGTTTGGTATTCCCTCCTCGAACTAGAGTTTACAGGTGGCTTTTATACGGTAGGTGCGCAGTTATTGGAAATGCGTCGTAGTAAGGTAGAATGTACGGTAGTAAAGAGAAATATATTGTAGGGAAGGAGAGACAATGGCCATTGGCCAGTGAATAAACATAAGGAAAGGAATAGTGGTTACGGGGGAGGAATGAGTGTCCATGAGGTGTGTGGTAGGTGTCGAGGACGCCCGAGTAGGCCGAAAATGATGGAGGTCCGGAAAAGGAAGACCACGGTCACATTCGTTACACATCGAATGCTCATCGGATCGCGACCTCCCAAATCCGTTCCCTGGGGAGTGTAGTACTGTGGGCCCTCATCCCCTGTTTCGATCTTTGTCATCCGCCCTAATAAAACGCAGCCGATTCAGCGCCTGCTTAGAACCCTCAGTATCAGCCCACCGGAGCCCGCAAGCGACGACCATCCAAGTCGGCGATCCTCCCCATCAACCGAATGTTTCGCCGCAGATTATTTTCGCACAAGTGAGGGAGCTTCGGCACCTGAAAGTTTCGGCCGTCGTTTTCAACGGCCAACTACCCACTATCCAGTGAGTCGTCTTCGCTGGTCCTCCGGAACCTGCCTGAACGAGCTTTTTAGCCGGTACAAATCAATTCAGCTCTCTTTCCTGACTGTAGTTGGTTACGTTGCTGCCCTCATCCCTCTGGACACGATTTTTTGGCGCTCGCCCCGGCCACCAGCTTTCCCCCAGTAAATGGTCTCCTCCCAAACCCTTCCACGTTTGATCATCCAGAGTGCTTTCACTCAGCCGAGCGGAACGATTGTGCTGGAATGGAATTGGGATTTGTCATGTCAGAGAGCCAAATAATTGCCTCCCCGACACATGTGATGCCGCGAAACGTGAGTACATACGTCTTAGCTTAGTTACTCTGTGCCACGCTTACCAAAAAAGCAGCAACTCGGAACTCCCTTCAGCTTCAGCTCCTCACAAGGCCCTAACGGGCCCCTGATTTCCGGTTGGCGAATACTCCCGACGGCGCACACATCCCACGACGAATTCTGCATGCCGACAACTCCGGGCATTCTCCCCGGCTCCAGCTCGTTAACCTCAAGGTTGGGTGTCTCTTCTCCCGCGGGGCCGTTTTTCCCGTCGGCCTCGCGGTGGGGCCTCGCCGCCAAAGAGAACCGAGTCCCGCGATATTTTCGTCAGAAGCAGCCGCGCACCTACAGCAACCCTCACACTGGCGGCACGACAACTGTCCTCACCGGCGGCGTTATGGCGGCCCTGCTCTTCCCAGACTCCGGAACCCCCACTGCCACTCTCCAATCCACCTCAATGGTCAGGTGGATGGGAAGAGTGGCGTACATGGTGACATATTCGTTTTCAGTTTCCCCAGCATTATGTACTCTCCCTGATAAATTTACCATGTACCACTCGCAATGTAGCACGGAGAATGGCGTTATGACAAAATTGCTTGCCCCAGCACCCATTGGCTTTTTTTTCTTTGGCGCGACGTTTGGTCGGCTCGTTCCGCCACAATGTTTGGGTTCATTTCAACGTCTTTGGCACCTCTACGTATACTCCATGTAAGGAATCGGAGTTCAATACATACACCTCTACAAAAATCATGGTATGGGCTCCCCATGGAGGAATAAATGCACGCGAGCATCCATCTTTCATCACCTGTCATTCTTTTTTCTTCCTCGCTGTTCATCGTCTTTGTTCACTGCGCCATTACGGACACTGTCATCACTACCGTTTCAGGGAGCACGGCTCGCGCCAAATTAAGGCATGTCACGACTCCACTCGTGAGTAAACCCGGATCCGTAGGTTGTTCCGGCGTTGTGAGAATTTGGGCAAAAATTGTCGGTGTTACGCGTTGTCGTGTTTTGGGGTGTTTTCACGCGTTTTTTGACATGTTTGGTGTTGTACAACGCCACAATCAAAATGTCAAAAGTCTGATGCTCTCGCCATTTCGGGAATTACTATCCTTCCCCTAGTACTCGGACACTTGAGGAAAGCACGTGAATATCTTTACTCACAGGTGCAGTCGTATCAATCTGAGTAGACAGATCACTTGCAATTCGGGAAATACGTAGGATGAACCGAAGGAAGCTTGTGAAACGGTTCACAACTGCTTGCACGAGGCCGATTTCTCTGACAGGTCCGAGTGTCCGAGTAGTAGGTATCAAGTCATCTTCTGAGTGCCACCCTTACCTTGATTGCCCCTTTTGTCGCAGCAGGCCGAAAGTTTGTAGGATGGATTTTGTATACTGTAGCGATCTGTATGACTGAAACGTAACGCGTAACGGAGGGCCGTTTCTGCTTACAAATTTGCCTTTTATGGTAAGTGATGGCAAGAAAATTACTATAAAAGGCAGGTTCTCATGCCGTTTCAGGTGTAACGGCCGGTTTTGCGTTTCAGTCATACAGATTGCTACAGTATATGCCCTACGTCTATGCACCAAGACAGGTCAGCACGAGTTCTAGAGAGATGGCAAGACACCTCGAACTTTTGAACCAAAGTTGGATCAAAATTGGCTCAAAGCTCACATCTTTTCGATGCACCGTGAGATACACAGAGCACCTGGAGACCTAAAATTTTACATGAGGCCTCGGACAATATGTATGCATCTTGAGATGTATTATTGCTAATATATAGCATGATAAGTAGCTCTATAGAGCTCCTTTAGAGCATATGATACAGCTCATATGAGACCAAAAATCATGGGAAACGGTTCAGTATTGCGCGAGAAATCCTTGTGTGTCCGAGTTGTAGGCATGCCCGGGCCGGTGGGGGAGGATAGTCTGTATTGACCTTTTGACCTGAAAAGTGCGCCTCAGAAAGTGTGGCAACCTCATTTCTTCAGTTAAGGTCTTTTCATTGTAAGATTCAGACAGCCCTCAACAAGAGCCCTCGATTGGTCATGTCTGAGTAATCTTCAGCTGGGTTGACTGCGCTATTTCCAAATCCCTCCCAATGTTGACTCCACTCTCAGTATGGAGAGATTAAGGAGAGGAAAGAATTCAGACGCTGTGCAGGTTGCCTGGGCAACTTCCCGACCTCTTCTTCGCTAAAGTGAAATCACATCTTATTCAGATCCGCTGCCATTCCGCCGTCCTCGTCTGCACCCGTTGTCCGACGCGGGCGCCCGCCGGACGACATACCAAGCAGTACTGCAAGACTTGCGGAGCGAAGAGTCCGATACCGCAGTAGTGACACGCAGTTCTGAAACGAAGCCTAATAGCATTTTGTAAAGTTTACGTGGGTTTCTGAACTGGGGGGTTAATCAATCTGAACGGCGTACTGGTGCGCACCTAAATTTCGACACGCGCGCGTCAGGAGAAAAGCGGAAATTGTACCCGCGACGCCTTGTAAGCCATCCACCACCTTCGTATCGAGATTACAACATCGCTCCAGTCAACCATGTGGTATCGGAGAAGCGACTCGTGAGGATACGGCTTGCATAGATGACAGAAGCAGGGGAAGTACACTTACTACTCCCGAATGCTTATTTACCAGCAACGTACCAAGACATTTAAGTAAGAGGCATTGAAGTAGACTCACACACCTCACAACACTCATTAAGATGTGGCTAGTCAATTTCTTGGTTCTCCTGGGGTTTGCTGGATGTGGGATCGCGACATTCCCGACGCAGTTAGTTTTCCAGACCGGACAGTCCCTCGAAAACATCGCCGTCCGGTGGTCTTCCCAACTTCTGATTACTTCCTCTGTGTCCCCCACTCTGTACACCCTTGATCCCACCGCAGCGAACGCGACCTTGGATGAAGTGTATACCTTCCCCAACGCCAACTGCCTCCTCGGGATCGCCGAGTATCGATCAGACGTCTACGCCATCGTCGCCTCCGAGCTCAACCTCACTTCGCTCATGGCAACACCGGGGAGTGTCGTGATCTGGAGCCTCGATTTCACCTCTGGCGGCCATGCGGACCGGCGCCGTGCGCGTTCAAATCCAGGACGCGGCAATGGCTCCGACTGAGCCAAGCGGGCCCTCACCTGCACTAGGTGTTAACGGACTGCATTTTCGCGCCGGCCTGCTTTATTTCACGAATACCCAGCTTGGGACCTTCTCGCGCATGCCGAGCGGTGGCGGCGCGGCTGAGGTGCTCGGGTTTGTGGGATTCGACGATTTCACCTTCGACAGCGAGGGGCGGGCGTGGGTGGATACAAATCCTGGGTTTTTGACGCTGTTTACTCGACTTAAGGATGGCTGGTGGGTTCAGGAGATTTTGGTGAGCACAGTGCTCAATGAGCCGAGTTCAGCAGCGTTTGGGCGGGATGGAGCGAGCGAGACGAAAATTCTGTACGTGACAACGAGAACGGGGCAGATCGTAGCTGTCGATACCAGCGGTGCCCATGCGTGAGGCCCATTGACTACAGCTATTGGTATGAAATTTTGCGGATATTCGTTGTTTTGGTTTGCTCCACATCTAGCTTGTATCTTGCTGGTTCATAAAATTCTGGATGCCATTGGAATCCATGCCCCGGAATTAAACCAAAATTCAAATGACTCGATGAACCATTGATGATACACATTTTAAATTTAGACTACCGGAACAGGATTTCCCTGATGAGTTGCGGTTGTTCGATATGGATGGGCTCAAAGAAAGTATGGGAGAAGGAGAAGTGGTACAGCGCCTGTACCATATCCAGTGTGCATCTGCAAGTCATCAGTTAAGTAGCTTTGATGCATCGGTACTTACAGGAGAACCCTGTTCCAATCGAAACATGGGACACTGTAGTTGGGTTGGCAGCTGCTAGTATGAAGGCCACCATTGGACAAAAATAATTTTGTTTGTTTTCATACACTAAGTGAACAAAAAGAATGTCCGATGGTGTTTGGGATCATTTCTGACCCGAATTCAGGTAGACATACTTTGCCTAAGTTTGTCCACAGCTGTAGACACACTTCGCCTACACCTTGCTCCCTCAAAACTTCCAAATTAACCTCTATGTTGGCCTTTAAAATCATTTCTTTGCTCTTTGCCCTTTTAATACCTCCTCAAGCCTTGCACAACCAGTTTCACACCCCGCCGATCAGGCGCTGTGGGAGGCATCAGGATTTACCCTTTCAGAAGTCTCTTCTCATCAGCCCACACAAACCAAAACCAAAACAGAGTGATGAAACACTTGCAATAACTCCAAATTTGTATACCCTTGGTCTACATCTGGCTATGTTTGTCTACCTCGGTCTACTGCGATAGACCAATGTAGGCATACGTAGACCAATGTAGACTCACGTACACTAACAGTATCTACACGCTGTAGGCATATGTAGGCAAACACCCTTGTCTACCTCTTGTCTACTGGTGTAGACACAGCATGTACCTACATGGGGTTGGAACACAGTGATTGTGCGTCAAAAATGACCCAAACAGCCAACTTGCCTGGGTAATTGCTACCCCCAGACCCCATCTATTCAGGTCAATCAAAATATGGATGAGGTCCATTTTATAAGTACTTTCAGACTGTATACACCATTTTCCCATACAGGATGATTCCACAGAGTGGATTTTTTACGTGTGCCTGACGTGTTGATTCTGAAATATGAAGGGGACATCTCAAAATGCACCACTAACATTGTTTGGCAGAAACTGCTATTGTAATGCTTTTACGTGTCTATGTAGTTTTAATATGTACTTGACGGATGTCGTGTTCAATGCTAACGAGTGCAAAAAAGTGAATGCTGACATGTACGACTAACATTGTGTGGGAGGAACTTCTCCTGTGAGTTATTGTGGAATGACTCCTAACTTATACGATTAAGTACTTGGTCTGCTCTAAGTTTTCAACCGCAGGTAAGTTCAGCCAAGGGGGAGACGGCCCGCGGAGCGGGCCGTCGACCGCTTGTATATTGTAAAGATCGGTAAGGTCGGAGAGTTGTGTGGGATCCGTTCCGCCACAGTTGTGCCGTAGCAGAGTGCCTTTCGAGTTTTGTGACTACACCAGTGCAAAAGCAAGAAGGTCTGCAAGCGCAACAAAAAGGAAAATGGAGGTGCTGTCCTCTTGGCAGAACCGTTCCGACACAGTGCCACTATCACCAAGCTTTCCACACATCTGAAAAGATCTGGGGTTCCGACGATTCCTGAGCGTCGTTACAGATTCCTCTCAACATCCCCCCAAAAGAGGCCTAGGGACGAGTCCGCGGATGCGGCGTTCGATAATTTTAGAGCCAATTCCGCTTCCCCGTCCCCGAGTCCGGCGAGGAGGAGGCGTCATTAATTGTGCTGTGGAGTTAATCCCTTCAACTTTACTTTTGCTTTCTTCCATATCCATAACCTTTTCATTCGGCCAACTCATATTATACACTTTTTAATCTAGTTGCGAGAGTCCAGTCATTTACCATGAACATTAATCACAGTGCAATTAATTTTCTTCTTAAACAAAAATCCCCTCAGACTTGCTTCTCTGGCATCCCTTCAAGGTAGCGGGCCGTGCCGCTTGTCGGGTGCATTGTGCCAAAGCCACTTGCTGAAGTCCCGATGACTGTCAACTAATACGATGTTTCAGGAGCAGAATTGGTGGATATCTTCTCCATTGCCCGTGCATTCGCATACCGGGTTCAACGACCGTGTGTTTCATCCTGGGCACCATTTGGACCAATTGGTGGAGGAGGATTAATACGGCACAAGAGTGATGCAGGCGACTTAGAGTCGCCCATGGTCGAGTTAAAAACCAGTGTGGGTTGGATAGAAAGAGAGTGGGAGTCGTCCGTGAGTCGAAGTGGGACAGGCTGGTTTTTGGAAGAATTTCTTCGCCCGTTTTATAGCTGAAGTCTGGCACCGAGACGTGTGTCAAGAGAAGGCTACACTGAGCGACCACTAGACTCCCAAGTTGCAGATTAATCAGACTCCGTTAAATGGTTCATCGGTGTAATTCATTGTGGTGACTTGATACATTTTGCGCTCAGCTAGCCGTAACTTGAACCCCGCCGCCCGACATCATATTGCATCCATTCCTCTTGGTTCATTTTCTGGGGTCCTCTTATTTTTCAATTCCCAGGACTAGTTGCAAGAGTATTTTGCTGGCCTCTCCGTGCGGTATACCCTCTCACCGTAGCTAGGTTGGCCGTCGGGAGTGATGGTTAAGGAATGGACGAGCCGTCTCCAGTAGAAATATGACAAGAAGTAGTGCACAACGATAAATACCATCATGGGAAGCAAGCATTAGTGGCCCAAAGAAGAATTGAGCCGCGGGCGGTGAACCAGCACGGAAACTGATCAAAGCGGAGAGACGCGAACCATACGTAAATCATCGGGCAGTGCTGGTCTCCAACGCGGGAACCTCCGTAGCTCGCTTCAGCTGGCCGAGACCTTGATTGGCGACGATTCTACGCGAACTCTACAGAGAATCTACGCGCCCAGTGGAATCAATCTTCTGGAAAAAAATATTAACGCAGACGTCGGCTATTAGTGGGTTGGGGTTTTCTTACCAGAAGGGGACGAACTCCAGTAGAAGACAGAGGGGGCACGGCTTAAAGCCCGAATGGGGAGAGTCTATCGGCCCGGTTGGACGGCTAGTGTCGTGGCTTTACGGTACAATTCCGCTGGCTAGTCGTGGCATGAGACTACTGCCTACTGACACGGGTGGCTGCAGTGGGTTCAAGTGACATCCCACTGAGGATTAAGTTCTCAGCGCGATGAATTTCAAAGTGTTACTTCGATATACATATAAAGGACAGGAATCATACCGCTCTGATTCCAAGAAATTTTGAACACAAAAAGACATGACCCCAGAGGAATGGGTTGGGCCGTAATTGCTAGTTTTTCGGCCAAACCTATACATATTCTGGTGAGACGGGCGGAACCAAGGAACGAAAAATTCAGGACACACCAATTAAGGCTAAATGTAACACCAAGACGTATCTCACTCTCACTGCTCCCACCAAAGAAAAAGCGATTCCCATCCACACCCTTTATCGTTTGCCAAACCTCGCCATCTTGGATAGCCTTGGATTCTCCTTCAACGTGGGGACGGACTTTCCACAAATTGACAGCAGGAATCATTCCAGGTCGTTCAAAAAGGTCTCGGAGGCCATCAGACAGCAGGTGTTACGAGGTGCGGTTGCTGTTGTGGTGCAGAACTTGGCACTCCGGTAATAGCTGAGATGACTGATTGAAACAGCTATTGAGTGGGCGGACGGAATAATTCGGTGCCGCAATCGGAGCATAGAGTGTAGAATTGGATACCCCTGTCAAAGAGTCTGGCAATTATAGCATATTATGTGTTGTGTGAATCTGTCGTCTTTCAAGCCTAGGCGAGCAAAAACAGTCTTCAGAGTAACCAGCATTGGCTGCACAAGATTTCCAGACAGTCCCAAGAATATGAGGTTCAAGCAGGTTAGAATAAGACCACAGGCTGCATAGGAAACTTGATGGTGGGTGTGTAGGAAAGCCACGAGGAACATCACACATCGGACATACCACTGCGGATGTAATCGTTCATGCTCAGGGTGCGAATCTAAATGTTCTGGTCCAGCAAGATCCGAGTTAATCACTTGTGTCCGCGGTTCCTCTGCAATGACCGGTGAGCGATGGCTGATAGGTTCAACTGCCGCAGCTTGGGCCGCCGGTGGACTGAAAAATGGTGAAATGGTTGTCAGAATTCAATGGAATACTTGGACACAGAATATATGACATCCACGGGCGGTATTGATTCAGGAACTCGATGCGGTGTGAGCTCCGAACCCGAGAACAGTGTCTGCCGTGCGGGCAGACGCTCTACCACGCAGAGAAGTGGCTGCGGGCATCATAGGTCCCTGAGGTTGAGGCCGGCCACGGGTAACCGTGGATGTGGCAGAATCTATGGGGCATGCGCCGTCTTGTGTCCCTCTACCGCGACCCGGCCTGCAGACGGCTGGTGTCCTCGCGAGCCCCCACGGAGATGAAGACCAGACATTGGAGTGGGTAGGTAGGAGGGCAACAATGGCCTGGAGCGCGGCACGTCGTACGCTATTATGCTGGTCGGCTAGCAACGATAAAATCTTTTGAAATATGGCGTAGGTAGGTAGCATTACACGGCACGGTCCCGCTCAGGAACACCGGTTTCGGAGAGTATCCCGGCATAATACAGGCTTTTTATGTACGCCATCGTCTCCGACCTCTAAATATCTTCCGAGCTCACGCATACAGTCTCCCGTCACGCTGTAGAACTCAGTAGATATAGAGAAGCAAAATATAAAACAACAACAATACTACCTCAGTTCAGTCAGTCCACCGGAAGACAGGAGTTGCGTAGAACACTTCAAGAACATCATGTGCAAATTTGGCCACAAGAGCAATTGTTAACCATTCATAGACCATGCTAATTGAGTCGAGCTCCGCCATGCACGGGCGCAAGGTAGGTGCATCTTTGAATAGCTGTTCCAGGAATTTCTCTCTTAGTTGCATGACCTCAATTGAAGTCGTGCAATCTAGGAGAGCGTGTTCCGGGGTTTCAACCTCAGATTTGTAGAACCGGCAGACCCGTCGGGAACGGTTTTCCTCTCGTGTGTGCAAATGATCCCTATATCGCAGAATTCCGACGGCCAGTAGGTCTGTAGACAGCAGAAGAGAGGTCAGAGCTTCTCTGTGTTTCTGGGTCTTGACCATAGATAAGTAGTGCCTTAGTCGTCGTGTTTGCAGTGCCGGGGGCTTGTCCTTTTGTGGTTCACGACGGTCCTGGATCAGGTATAACTTTTCTGACAAGTCGACTTGACCTTGAATCCATTGAAAATGGAAGTTTGGATGCAGCAGACATCAAGTCCTTGGCCCAAGATCTTTTACCAATTGCAGCCAGCTGTATCGAACTAGTGACGGCAGCTTGCCAGTGAGCAAAATGTGTGGGCAAGAGTTCAAGTAAGTGCTGCAGGTATCCAAGTGCAAGGATGAAACGCCGGACTCGGAGAGGTACAATGCCAGTTTCCGTGTAGAACGGGATAAGCATGGATCGACTGTGGAGGCGGATAAATGAGACTTGAACGTCGCAGAGTTGTTTCACGTGAATATCTTTGCAGTCGGGCGAGATCTCGCATCCGTGCGTAAGATGACAATCCACGCGTGCCATGTAAATTGACTTCGGTTCTCTGGGGGCCAACCGTCTGGTCTTGTCTTCGATAGCCACAATGCGATGCACACAATATCACGCGGTGCCTGCTTTGTATTTATAATGGTCTTGGAAAATATTTTGGGTGTTTGAGCGTAGGTTGACTCCACCATATTTTTCCTCAGTGGGTATCTTGAGCCGAGGTGGAAGATGGGTAATGGAGATGGTATGGAGCCGCCGAAGATCAGGATAACAGTTTTCAACATGTTAATAAGGATAAAATTGGCGGCACACCACTGACGGCAGTCCGCGAGCTGAGAGCAAAATTAAAAATATGTCATCAGCCTGCACCATTATCACCATTTTGAACGTTCTCCAATACCGCATCGTCCAAGTCGGGGAACATGATGAGATTGGCCATGAACAAATACCAGAGAACCGGAGAAGCACATTTTTTGTCCGGACGGGACCTGGGATTTCCGCCCCAGACCCCTAATTTTTGTCCGGCCAGAACCTGGGGTCCTAACTTACTAGAATTTGCGCCAGAGGCGGCGTCATATTCACGTGGTGCGTTCGTCAGTGCCGTCACCAGATGGCGCTCTCTGTATTGTATGAAAGAGTCATCCACGTAATCACTTTCATCCACGGCGGCTCCGATAATAATTTTGTGGACGGGATTTGTGGATGCAGTATTTCAAATTTGTGGACACTGACTTATTTGTGCACAGTGAATAACTTTCTCAACATCCCGAACGGGGGAGATCCATGCAGAAGAACACATTCGTCCAGGATTGATTGCCGATTTCCGTTGCCCCAGCTGTGTTAGAAAAGAAGTGGGCAAATTTCAACGCTGCCAGGCAGGACCTTGGATCCAAGAAGATTAGTCGAGAAAAAGCAAGTACAGCTCTATTGAAAAAGAGGCAGATGGAACGAGAGAGGAGGGTTCAGACCAAAGAGACTGTACCCAAAAAAACTGCCTCTTTCCCTCCGGTTCCCGCTTCGAAGAAGTTGCGCCATGAAGTTATCACTGGCATGTGCGAGGATATGAATCCTGCTAGGTTGGAAGAGTCAGGGTGTGCTGTGTGCGGTGCACTCACTAAGAATGACAACCTAACTATTGGCGGACAGTTGTGATAGTGCCTGTGTGGATTGCGAAGACAGACTGCTGAAGGGTCTCGTCCCTGTAAAAAGTTTGGCTAACCACATCTGGATAGGGAAGGTGCCGTGGGCACTTCGAGATCTGTCCTTCGCAGAAAAGATGTTGATTGCAACAGTGCGACACAACAGATGTGTCGTTCGAGTAGCATCGGGTCGTGGTAAAATGTGTGCCAACGCCATTATGTTTGCAACACCCATAGTGAAAGTTTACAATGCCTTGCCCTTGTCCACTCACGGAACTTAGTGAAGTATTGGCCATCGTGTTTCTAGGCTCAGCGAGACCCACCGAGGAAGATTTCGTCCGAACACCCATGTTGGTGAGAAGGAAAAGGGTCAAAGAGGCTTTGGACTGGCTCAAGCTCAACCATCGGGACCACGCGGACCTGGTGATATCAGCGGACAATATTCAGAGCCTGCCAGAATGCGGAATTCCATGTGGACTAGACTGGAAAGAAACCACACAAGGCGAATATAACAATGTTCCAGAAGCACTAAGTGTGCATGCCAATGGTGAGAAGGAAGGTACATCTGAAGGACCTTGTTCATTTTCGGTTTCTGGATTGGATTGACCGGTGACCAATATGACCCTACGGACATAAAAGCTTTGAAAGCGAAGGCTCTCACTCACTTGAAAAATCATGGAAAAACCCATGGAGTGGGCCAATCAAATAAGCCGGAATCCTTGTATCATAACGTGCAGTTATATCCGCAAATGTTTCCCTGGCTGTTTCCTTATGGCCTTGGAGGAATGGTGCACCCTGACCACAAAAATCAGTTGTCTGAACGCACTCATAAGGGTCACTTCTGCTTTATCACGACAAACGATTTCAAACAGACCTGTATTTTCCAATGGTTGCTTTCAAGCTCGCCCACAACATCATCTTCTTCGTTCTCCGAATAAATGACATCGCCATCGTCCTCTGAACCTGACTTATAAATCGTCTGAAACATTCCATACCATATGACGCACCTTCGGCATGGAGATTCGCAGCTCCCGTTCTGAATGTAGGGTGGCGGGCTCTCCTTCGGTTTTCCTTAAGTTTGCACGCAGCCTCGAGGAACACGGACGCGGGACCGGCGGGATCGAGAGACGCGAGACGGAGTAGCTCAGATATGACATCGTCGTCCTCATTGTCGTCGTCTTCGTCCGACTCGTTCTCATCTGAACCTAACTTACGTTGAACGGTGTACTGACAGTCCTTTCGGTTGGGAGCACTCACCGTCTTGCGATTTAGCATCCGGCCCATGGTTTTTGCTCGCCACACCGCCTGCTTTCCCAGGCACGCCGTCAACGTTTCCTAAGTTTGTGGCGGAACCTGCGAACGGCAATGTTCCGAGATTAGTGTCAAGTGTAGCACGGGAATCTGTCGCCATAAAGATAGAAATTTGGGGTGACGAAGACTGGATGGTGCTAGTTTATGTACCTAGGAGATTCGCGCGGAAGCGCGAAAAGAGTTAACGGAGAAACAAGGGATTTCAGATTACGTTGCAATCGACCGGCCCGCTTTTTTTTCTTTTGTTTTTGGAACCGAGGGTTTTTCGGGTTTTAACGCGCTCTATGCAAGCCAGTGTTGGCAAGTTTCGGCCATGATCTTTTTTTTTTTTTTTTGACCCCCTTTTCTCTCGGTAGACTGCGACCTTGACGTCTAGCTACACATAGCTGTAAAAAGACGGCCTCTTGCACCGCGATTGGGAAAAAGGGGCACAGCGTTGCGATGCCAATTGCTGAGGAAATACAGGTTTTCGAGTATCTTGTAGAATTAGCAACAGTAGACCTATTTGGCTCGAAATAAATTCAGACTTGGGTTCAGAGCCTGGATGGACGCGAAATAGGGACGAGATTGCGGAGAGTATCGAGGAACGGCGTCTGTAGGTATGTTTAAATGGCGATGGCCAGCAATAAGCTCGGTCCATCAAAGGAGCTTTCGCCGGCAAGGACACTAAATACCGAATGCAGCCCAGAGTCGAGGATCACGATACGTGATGGCGAGAAGAACGCCAGGTACAAAGTCAAGAGAAATGGCGCCACATGAGATCTGCAATGAATAGCCAGCATGGAGCTACTAGTACCGTGTTCGATGCAGTCCGGCCGGATCCGTCCAAAAGGTTTCGCCAGGCGGCTAGCATGTGCACTCTGAGGTCTGATTCACGCAAAATGGGGTCCCAATGCGGTGGAGACCTGTAGGACATGTCGTGGAGGATTAGTTGCGGTTGGGAATCATCCCGAGCGAGTGGAGGGCCGGAACGCAGTGATTCATCTATGAATTTCATATCTCAAAACTGGAAAATACCTAATACATATGGCAACCTGTTGATTGGAGATGAGGAACTGTACTGAAATAAAGATCTGAGGGTGCGTATACTCACCGGAAGCGGAGGTGAGCCACATGGCCGGGCTTTCCCCCCTAGAGCGGGCAGTGACCATCGTCGTAGCGTTCAACATCAGGCCCGCCTCATTATTACTAGAATCCGCCACATCGCGCACTCCAGTGTTGGGATCACTATCGACAATGCCGGGGAAGCGGAGTGTGATAGGCCAAGTTAGGTGATATGAAGAGGGTGAACGGGATGACGAGCCAGATTCGGGGAAAGTAGGGTTCGGCGGGCGGCGCGCTGCAGACCCCGCCGGAGGACCGATTTGCCATCACCCTGGGAATGGCGGGGTTGCCTGCTCTTTGATCAAACTCCGGTAATCTCACGTGCTTGTCAATCACAACCAAACATCGCACCTAATGAGCTTGCTAAATTTTACAGCTCCAGGATTCAGGAAAGGAAATTGATTTGCCCTCCCAAGTTGTAACCGGTTTGGACCCTAAACGTGCCCGTAACTTCAATTATAATGCCATTAGTGATTACTTTCAGAAATTGAAGGCAATCATCGACGAGAAGAAGATTCCCTGGCACAATGTTTACAACATGGACGAGAAAGGGATCCAGTTGGGGGCGCCGGCTGGTAATTATTCTCTCATTGGTGAAATGGGCCACTGACACAGTATTCTGCTTTGTCATCTCTCAAAATGGAATGGGTACAAATTTCTCGATGGAAACAAGTGCCTGGGCATAGAATGAGTGCTCTGAGAGACGCACAGAAAATTTAACCACCGGCGACTCAGGTTGTGTAAAATTTCTGTGTCTGGGCATGCAGGTCTGACTCCACAAGAGTATTTTGCTTTATCCTTATTCAAAAGTGGAATGGGTATCGGTGGAATCAAGTTCCTGGGCATGGAATGAGTACTCTGAGAGACCCACAGAAAAGTCAACCACCAGCGACTCAAGTTGTGTAAAATTTTCTGTTTTTGGGCAGTTCTGACTCCACAAGAGTATTTTGCTTCGACCTCGTTCAGAAGTGGAATGGGTACGGATTTCCCAGTGGAATAGAGTTTGTGGGCATGGAGTGCTATGAGAGACCCACAGAAAATTTAACCACCGGCGGATCAAGTTGTGCAATATTTATGTATTTCGGCATCGGCAAGGCGGCTATATGAAATTACCTCATGCAGAGTGGCGCGCATGCGGGGGAGCGCCGTGTATCCTAACAAAACGCCGACTAAGTATGTACATTTGACTCACTTTCACCTGCAAACGTGGGCGGCTGCTGCGTGCATTCACTTACAATCATTTACTTTTGATATTTGATGTCTTTGCAGCAAGCGAAGCACGTTAAAGATGATGAATCCACCGTCAACGTGGAAACTCCACCTGACAACAAGCTCTTCGAGTTCCAAGAGACCGAGAATGAGGAGGACCACCAGATACTCCGCTCCCGCGCTACGTAGAAGACGGCAACGAAGGACTCTGATATTACCATCAACCTCACACTCCCCGAACCCGCACGTCCGCTCCAACCTCACCAGCAGCAGATAGTTGCACCGGTTTCTATGCCACGACGAATACCGCCTCAAATATCGCTCTCGATCTTCGGTGCTCTATTCAGTCTCGCCGATTCTGTCTACACCAAACTTCGCGATTTTTCCGTCCGCACACCCTTCGGCACCTGAAAAATGAGCATCTTCTCGAGGCAGAGTTGAATCATGCGGAGGTGGAAAATGTACGTGATGCGCAAGATGGATGGGTAGCAGGAGAAGGCGAGCAGTAAGGATCACAGAAAGGATTATTACATTGCATGGACTGAAAGATAGCGAAAAATTTGTACTATACAACGTCACTGCAATGAACTGTACTCAATCAAGGAAATAGCCTGAATGCCAATAGAATCCGTATGTCATAGCTGGAGAAATCATTTGAAAAGCACAGTACATCTCATAGTAAGCGGGGTGGTACTCTATGCGCACACCTAAGCGCATCACACTCAGTAAGAAACCGGACCCTCAGATTCATGAGCCTACCGTATTCAGCGGCGAGATTATCCACCTCGGGACCATGGTGAATTTGGGTGTTGTCCAGTATCAATACACGTCTCGGTCCTGGATACGGTGTTGTCAAGGGCATCTGCATCTTTAGATCAAGAGACTTCACGAGGAAACAACAGGAATGACATGGGATTGGGCCTCTCCGAGGCAGGAGCTGAACCTTTAGGAATGGATGACATTATATGTTACAAGAAGAAAATGTCTAAATTTTGACGGCCTGGGCTTGATAGACGCCAAAGGCGTTTAGATTGCAACCCCATCTGGATAATTCGCACCAAAAACAGAAAGCGTGACTCTGTTTGTGCTCACTGAAATAAATGCATAAAACATGATCATTGGGAAAAGAGTTATTCAATGGCAATTCAACATTCATAACAATATCATCATTCAAGTTTAGGACAGGGCCGCAAATGTACAAGCAGCTACTACATCTACACCTCGCGTGCGGGGTGTAGACGAGGGGGTCAATACTACACCAGGTTCACCCCGGGACACTGACGAGGAGGACGAAAGGTCCACACCGATGCCTCCTCGGAACACCGGTGTAACAGACGAGCCTGAGAATAAATAAATAACTGCATGATAATGGCAATACAGAAGTCATGACGCACCTACTGTTTGGCGAACCTGATGCATTGAAGGAGCGAGGAAAGGTTGAGGAAAGATCATGTCTCTCTGTATTCAAAATTTACAGCTGTTTGCGGAACTTAGGGCGCGGCTGTTTTTTTTTTTTTTCAGTGGTTTTCGGCAGGACAGCTGCTGCGGGTGCAATTCTCATCCGTTTACCTTATGAGTATGCTCAATCTATTAGGAATTCCGATGCGCAGTTTTCTGCGTCTTCAGATTTTTTATTTTGTTCTACAATCAAATTTATGGCACAAGTGCGCATATTTTGGGTTATTTCTGGGCAGGACAGCTCTAGGATGAGCATTTCAACCCCGATTGCCCTAGATTTTTTATATGGTCGACTTCTATGTATAATCTAGTTCCTGAAATACCGGGATAGTGAATTGAACCTCTCTACGATTCCAGGCTACCGTATTAAAACAGCAAGCTGATGGAGATTCAATCTATCCAATATTTCCTGACCACTAGATTGAAACCAAGAGTTATATTCACTATCCCGGTATTTCAGGAACTAGATTATACATAGAAGTCAACCATATAAAATATCTAGGGCAATCGGGGTTGAAATGCTCATCCTAGAGCTGTCCTGCCTAGAAATAACCCAAAATATGCGCACTTGTGCCATAAATTTGATTGTAGAACAAAATAAAAAATCTGAAGACGCAGAAAACTGCGCATCGGAATTCCTAATAGATTGAGCATACTCATAAGGTAAACGGATGAGAATTGCACCCGCAGCAGCTGTCCTGCCGAAAACCACTGAAAAAAAAAAAAAAAACAGCCGCGCCCTAAGTTCCGCAAACAGCTGTCAATACATCGCTGTGGTAGGCATGTCTCTGGGCTAGTTTCTGGTTTCCGTGGAGCGATCTCGGGGTTTCTTCGACACCGGTGAGTTCTGCGCAAGCAAGTTGGGCTTTACCATACTTACCACATTTACCCCCCATCCCATTATCCCCGCGCCTGTGTCATCCCGTCACGTTTTCATGATGTGCGCGCGGCATGCTTCCTATCACTATTACGGGAAGGCACCAAGTACATCCAATATTTATTTGTACTACCTACCTGCTATTTGTAACGGCCTGTGAATATAGCAATTGAATTTTTCCTATAAGTGTCTTTGAGTTGTCTTTGAGCCGTCTTTGAATGCATCTTGGCCAAACATCGCGTCTTACAAGTATTCCCGAAGATATGCATCCCGGTCATGGTTCGGATACACCACAGAGAGATACCTGGGATTCCTGCATTCACCATTTCGGAGATGGACGGGAATACAGCTGCCACCTTGCGTTCCGCAGGACTAATTACCAACTCGTGGTCTGTTGTCAAAACTGGCAGAGGGATGACAATGTTGGTTGTGGCTATCCCCTACTCTCCCCTGGGAAACAGCTACCTGTGCATTATGAGCCAGTCAAGTGTGTCCGAATCTTCACCCGCTCGGCCCTCCAGCTCTCCATTGTCAGGTTCTTCTTGAAATATTTCACCGCCATTAACTCCATCGGAAGCTGTTGGCGCGCCTAAGTGAGTGTCCCGGTAGTTTTTTTGTGGGGGCCGAATTCTGTGAGCAGGGCCAGAAATTGGATTTGCTGGGATCAGTCGACCCCGTCATCTTGCTTCCCAGAATTTCCTTCTGGTTGAGTGCTGCCATCACTAAGCCTCAATTAAATGTTCGCAATACTCAGCGCACTTGTGAAGTCTTAACGTTAAGGCCTTATTAAGGCTTAGCTTAACTTGAGGCTTCACGCTCAAGGAGAACGCTGAGCGTAAAAAGGAAAATCATCCAAGCCGCCGAAACAATACGATAAAGAATGGAAAAAGACTCAGTACCATGTCACTGTCAGATTCGGATGCAGAATGGACGGATATAAATTTTGCATCTGTAATAATTGGAAACAAACTTGATTTGTTGGTCTTGGCGGCCACAAACTTCTCTGTCCAAGTCACGCGGTTCAAAATGTGAACCATTGAAAAGGCAATAGGGTCACACGTTTCAAAATACAAACCAGTACAGTATAGTAGGGTTCCTTGGATAGTAATACATCCTTGGGTATTTCTTTTTTAAAAGCTCTCCAGCGTCCTCCCAGGTCAAAATTGTTTCATAGAGTACATTATGTGCTTTGACCCCATCTTCTCAATTAATTTCAGGCGCGCACACGCGTCGGTGCTTAACGGCGAGGTGATTTGGTATGACTGATTGCCTGATCAGGTTATCAATCACTTTCCTTCTCATCGGCTGCGCATTAATCTGGCCACTATTGGCCTGAACTATTTTTCATATGAGGCTCTCGATGGCGCAGACAATTGGAGAAGTAGGTTTTCGATAACCCAAGCATGAAAGTGAATCTGGCTCTCGAAGGCGCAGATGGAATGAAAGAGTCATGGAAAAGTGCGTTCGATAGTACAGTGGAATTGTTCGGATTTTAGAGAAGTATCGAATGACAACGGGTATATGAAGAGGGTAGACGAGGACTCGCCTTGCGTTCTAGTAGACAAGAAATATAGCTAAATGTACATAGGACTTCTTAGCACTTTTCTAATTTTCCAAATATGGCAATTCATTCAAAATCAAGGCTTGTGTAAGCCTCTGAAATTACCTTTTTTGGAGACCATGGGAAGAAACTGAGTACATAGCGGAGATGCACGGGAATCGGCAGAGTAGTCTCCCTTACTCGTCGATTAGCCTTGTGTAAACCCCGTTTAAACTCGACAGATCGGACCCAAGAAGCGAACTCAGTGCCCCTCAATCGAATCTCCGTCAATCCCGATGTCAAATCTTTGCCGGTGTTAAATCTCTGTCAACCCCGTATCCAAGTATCCAAGCAACCATCATTTTCCAACGTGCTCGCCGTTAGAAACTGTTAGAAAGAAGTCCGCAAGTCACCGCTGTGCCCCTCAAATTATCTCTCAAGTCTCGAGTGTAGGCCCAAAGCTTACCACTCTGCCATCTCTTCGTCTCCACCATCACGTCGTGCCAAGCTGGCCCTGTGGGTGGTCTCGGAAAATTTGGTGTTTTCTGGCAACAGCTTCAGGGCGTGCTTCATCCTCCACTGTACTTAACACTCTTCCAAAGGATATCCTCGAATACCCGTACACAATTTTCCAGGTGTTAATTTAATTTTGTAAGTTACTGCTTTGGTGTTGTGCCAAAGATGTGTTGCTAATAATCGCTTTCCTCGTCGACGAGACTGGTCAGAGAGGGATTTGTGCGACCCACAGGCTTGTCCACACGGAGAATATGCACAGAAGTGTACTTGCCTTGAATGGCTCCATGCCGTGTACGATACATCCACAGGGGACAGTTCAGTGCCTAGATGTGGTACGTTGACTTACCAGGCGAGAAGCGCAACATGAAAATAGATTGGGACGGAACGATTGGCATACGGCCGGACAGCGACACAGGCTTCTCCACGATTCAAAGACGCAGAATATGGACGGAAGGTGAGCTGCGCAATGCGCGAGGTAAGGATGGCTCCGTGATCTCAGATGAGAGACCCGAGCGAGGCGAAGAAATGTACCAGCGGTTGCGCTAAGCGCGTGCAAAGCAACCAACGAGGAAAATTTAGACAGAAAAGGCCGGTGACGTGCGGCCTGCGCGAAGTATGCACCGAGGAGCGAGCCATGCAGGGCACAGGTAATAACCCCCCGTCCAGACGGCGAGGGAGGCTACGGAACGAGCGAGCTGTTCGAGGCACGGCTCAAGAGTCTGCTGCGCAAGATCTCAATCCATGATGTGCAGTAATGACAGTTGCACAGACAATTGCTCGCCAGACGGAACTGGAGGTGTAGAGCCCTCATCGCAAAGTACGAGATGCAGGTGATGCATCGAAAACACCCCGAATCCAAATGGTAGTGGTACTGAAATATCGAAGTTAAGACGAGTTCTCGGGTGAGCCACAGGCAATTTAGTTTCTGTCCAAGTACACTCTACAATTCGAAATTTTTTTCGCTCATGGTCAATATTTTGGATTTTTTTTGGCTTATAGTATTAATAGCGCGTGTCCTGTGTTCGAGTTGTTTTGCTGGTAGTTACACCGTTTTGAAGAGTTCCTCACCCTTTGTTCCAGTAAATCTATTTCAATTACATTTCCATTGCATTTTGATGAAGCTCTCGATCGATCTGTGCCTGGTAATAAATACTGATTGGCCTCCGGCTTTTTCGCTCCGTCGTTTCTTCACCCTAGCATGAGGCTGCTCATGCTCATACTTCTTCTCTTAATGGCCGCAGCTCTACCTTGGCCCCGTCGCTTGCCTTGCGAACGATTTTTTTGGCAATGAACGTGCTCTTTCTGTTCACCAATTGACAGGCGAATCTGCAAATGCCCGCGACGTAGCTATGGATAGGGCTGCATCGGAGTATCGTGAACGGAAACGCCGCAAAAAGCAGAGCCGAGGCTCAAACAGCGCCACAGTCGGATGTTGAAGTTGCAACACAAAAGAACCTGGCTGAAACTAATCCCTTGCGTGATTCAGGCCAATCTTAGGACTCAAACCCCTGAGCCAGCTTCTGAGCTGGGACTTCTGGCGTGGTTACCCACCGGTCCAGTTTTAGTTTATTTGTATTAGATCATGGCTCCCAAATAATTCGTTCAAAAGATCGA
This sequence comes from Mycena leptocephala, assembly GCA_029378395.1. Classification (NCBI taxonomy): domain Eukaryota; kingdom Fungi; phylum Basidiomycota; class Agaricomycetes; order Agaricales; family Mycenaceae; genus Mycena; species Mycena leptocephala. The sequence continues at coordinate 313,963 of JARJLF010000164.1, read as the reverse complement.
CGAGGAGAGGCCTTTCCCCGATGACAATCCTGGCCCGAGTATTATTGAAATTGCACTCCCGACCGTGTGCCCATCAGTGGCAGTGCCCCCTCGGATCCCCACGATCATTTTCTCAATATAGATTGTTCTTTATAGTTCTAGTACAACTTTGTATAGTATATATACATACTGGAGAGTGAGAGAGAAATTGGTCAAGCTATACTAAGTAGCTAAGATACCGGGCCCTGCTCTCAGCTGAATTAAATCATTCAATAGTGAGGCACAGGGTTCAAAATGGCATTAGGAGGCACGTGATTCAAAATGCCATTTAGGGGTGTGTGGTTCAAAATGCGAATTAAACCATTCAATAGTGCTCAAAATGGCATTATGAAGCATGTGATTCAAAATGCCATTCCGGGGCATTCATTCAAACCTTAAATATGTCAAGTGCTCCCTTATCCCTCCTGCTCCTCGCAGAATCCAGGTACGTACGTATCTACCTGACTACATAACAAATAACCGTCGCGCACCACAGCGTACACGCGGCCCCCAAAAACTTACAACTCGAGAGCGTCGGCTCCCGTACTGAGCGCGCTACATGGCACCGTTATCGGTACAGGTGCGCAAGGACGCACTTTAACGGATAGGGCACGGGAGGGCTGGTCACTGGCGTAGAAGGGAGGCAAGGCAAGGAAGATGGGAGAAGCTATTGACGAAAGGAGGAGAAGAATATTAATCGTAATTGTCTGCATGGCTATTGAGCATTCGAACTGTGTTATGAGAAAGTTACTGACAGAGGGAATCTTCATTCCGTGTGAAAGTATGTGATTTACCGGAGGTCTTGAATCGCTCGAGCTCTTGAAACATGTGACAGGTGTAGCTTGAAGGCCATAACGAACCCGAGGTGTGCCGAGCAGTTTGGTCTTGAGAGATATTGAAAGCGTGTGGTTGAAGTAATGGATGTTGGAATAGTTCGGGCTCTTGCTGTAGCTCGAAGTCGTGTAACGGGCCCGAGGAGTCTTGTGAGGTATTGATACAGTGTCGTTGGAATGGAGGCGATGGCGAAGCTAACCAAGTCAAAGAACTTGAGGATTTGAGCCTTGAAGCGGACACTTCGTTGATTCCAGCGCTCAGGTTGTTTCAATGTTTGTCAGATCTTGCGCAGCTTGATATTATAGAAAAGGACAGGCGGAAAAGCACGGCGGTATTGACAAAGAAGAATACCGCAGAGTTGCTCGAGGCACTGAGTGGCTGTGGAATACGGAGTTGAAAGCCTAAGAATGCGGATGGACGGGGGAGAGATGCGGAGGGGAGAGGCCGCTGGGAGCTGATGGGGAAGGAGAAGGAGGGAAGCGGAGGCGTCACATTTTGAACGGGCCTTGAGTGGTTGATTGGCTGTTTACTCTCCCAACAACCCTGCGGAAAATGCAAAATTTCTTGAAACTCTACAGGAGAAAATGAATCACTTACCTCGCCCTGATTTTGTCCTTGGAGATTTTAACATGGTAGAAGAGGCTCTTGCCCGTCTTCCACATCATAAAGATGCACTAAGCGTGTCTGATGCTATGGTTAAATTTCAAATTTACCTCGGACTCTGTGATGGATGGCGGCAGGCTTACCCAGACTCCCTGTACTGCAGTGCATCAAAATGTTGCGTCTATACAAAAAAATGTTCGTCCATTTCGCTGCAGTACATACTTAAGACACCTCCCAGGAACTCCCAGAATACCTTTCCTGCAGCACACTCCAGCCCCTGCTTGCGCGTTCGGTCCGCCGCTGTTCCTTGCGAAGCCCTCCGTGTAAACGGTTACTTCTTCCTTATCTGTCCGCTTTGTGTCTTGTGTCAGGCGCAGTATCGTGGAGGGTTCTCGAGGACCTTTTCGTGAATATTCGGAATGTGTCTGCTTAGTGCCGCGGCGGTACGAAGATTTCGCCTTTTCACCCAGGAGAACTAATGCCTCCATTGAATATTTCCCCGTCGTAAGTTAACCATTAAATTACCGCAATCAAACTCACCAATCGGTGCTATCAGCATATTTTGTCAAGACTCACCTTGAAGTCTGAACAGCAACTTCATAACTGATTAAATGGCTGGCAAGCGCAAGAGATACTTGTCCCAGAAAGTGAAGTTCAAATGGTGGGTCACAGCACGCTGAGATACCCGGTGTGGAAGGGGAGGATGGCCCGCTCGTCGCTTTCTCCCCTATACTTATTTTTATGCCTACCCTTCGCTACATCGGGGATCAGTCCCGATATCTGTTTCGTAGGTACATAGCTACAAATATGACCCTTTTACACCCGAACCACCACCATCGACGCGACCAGTGACAGGAGTACTCTACTGCGAGTACGTCGCCAGTGAACACGATACACCCGAGCCCCACATTCTTCCCCTCACCGAGCCTTTCCGAGCTACATCCGTACCTCACGCCCGCACGGCACATCTCCTATTTCCCACCCGATTCCTGTTCTATGCGTACACAACATTTTGAGACTCATTCACCTGCTTCCCGCTTCACCTGTGCACCCCATATCCCGGACTTTCGACCCACCTTTCTGTTTACCAGCCCCGAACTCCGTTCTGCGACACCGGAATAGTCCAGCACCAGTTCAACTTTCTCAGAGCTGGATTATCATCGTTGGAGTCAAGTGCGGAAGCGTATTACCAGCTGGATTTAGCCAGCGAAATTTTGGTTCAAACTGTCTCTTCAGATTTATTTTGGTGGCCCTGGTGCATTTGAAAACAAGCTCAGGGCTCTCCATGTCAATCCAAACAAATGGAGGCTGTCACCAAACAAATGCAGGCCATCACCAAACAATGTGCCGAGATTTTGCACCAAAAACAGTATTTTGGCCACTGTGCAATCATTTCAAGCTGGATTTTGATGGGGTCTTTGCTGGGAGGATAGCCAGCGAAATTTCGGTTCAAACTGTCTCTTCAGATTCATTTTGGCGGCCCTGGTGCTTTTGAAAACAAGCTCAGGGTTCTGGGGCCCTCGCCTTCCGAGATTCCGCCGCTGAGCAGATCGCTTATGTGACAAGTGGGAGCTTTGGTTATCGTTTTGGCGGGACCCGCCAAACATGATTTCAGACTTGGTATTTCCGACCTCCCAGACCTCATACCGGAGCGAAGCGGAGGTCTGTCTTGTTCAGGAGAAAGCAGAAGAGTTGATCGGACTTGGTGCCTATGCTAATTCGGCCGGGGGGTCCGAAGTTGCATTCTGCACATGTTCCGCTCGGATATTGCCCAATTCCTGTGAGAATGGTCATCCTACACTCACATAGTATACATGGATGTAATATGGAGACAATCTAAGGTTTGAGCAAGAAAAAGTTTTGGAAACCGACAAAAATTTCCTCATTTGGACACATTTTGGAATCCGCCACCGATTCCCTAATATCTCCCTCATTTCGCATCGGATTACCATGGTTTATAGGTCATTCTTTCAGAATAATTATAGTGCAATTAGTGATAGAGCCGGATTTGCCAAATAATATTTTCTTTCTACCATATGACATGGGGCCCTGTTTTGAGCTTAACACGTTCTACAGCAGCAAGTTCTAGTCCGAATAAGCTAGAAATTTGGGATGGACGACTCTAACACAATCTCTGGACGGTGATAGAGTTGGATTTCAGATTCCTCACCCAGAAATATTTTATTGGAGCAATAGAGCCTATGATGAATACAGTTAATCACATTTCTGAATAGATGCAACGCCGATGTCACAAGCCTCCTGTCTGGCACAGCCGTAAAAGCTGTAGTTTCTTATGTCTCGGATTACCTTTCAAAATTAAGCTTAAAATCTTACCAGATGTTCGCGTCCGTTTATGATGTGTTTGTAAAGGACTCTGAGATGATAGGAGGAACTGAAAAAGACAAGGACAATGCTCGGCACATGATGCGGAAAATGGTCAACTCGATGAGTGCGAAGATGGAAATAGGGAGCCCGATGGCTTCCATGTACCTTCTAGAAAATCCCGACCATTACACCAGCCACGACTATGTGCCTTTTGCCTGCAGACAATACATTCAGTTTATGAGGAGTTTTTGGGTCACGGATTCTGCACTTAATGAAGTCGATGATGATGAGGAACGCACCCCGATCGGTCGATTAGACGGAGAATTTGTCCCAGCCTCGAAGGTGGACGATTACAGATACAGACCTTTGATCTACAGTAATCTGACTCTGTACGAGTGGGTTCAATGCTCCGAAAAGAAGAAAAGATCTCCCAAAGAGCGGGCAGAGTTCGAAGCAGAGGTGAGGACAGCGCAGTACCCGCACCCCGAATTGCGCCGGGAAGCACTTTATCGTCTACAGGAAGATAAATCTGACGACGACGGCCGACTGGAAGATGAATTTGACGATTTTGAAGACTTCACAGATGAGCACACTCCAGGAAATGAAAATCAAGAGGACCATGATGATGTTTCCGATTGGGAGACAGACGACGAAGACGAAGTCATTCTGGATAAACAAGCAAAGTTAGAAAAGTCCAGAAAACCTAAAAACCATGCTTTCATGCCAAAGCACCCATTATTCCCATCCCATTCCGTTACATGCGATTTCTCAAGGCTCACATCCATCATTCCTAATTTCATTGGCGGCTCAATCCCGCGATCGGATAAAGGCGATAGAGCGGCGTACTGTATGACCATGTTGACACTGTTCAAGCTCTGGCGGACACCGGAAGACTTGAAGGACAATCTGTCAACATGGGACCAAGCATTCAAAGAATATGCCTTCACCGATCGGCAAAACGAACTGATTAAGAATTTCGACGTACGTTATGAGTGCAACGACGCAAGGGATGATTATTTTGCGCAGATGAAAAAGAAACTGAACGAAGCCAAGAAATCAGGACAAAATGTGTTTCCTGCCGGTTTTCTGAGTTACAAAGACAAATTTGCAGACGACTTGAATGGATTCCCATCCTGGCATGCCCCGGTGCCGAAAATTTGTCATGAAACTGTACCTAACAACCTAATTGGGGTGATGGTCGCTTTGGCATTTTTCGAGCCGAAAGAGCATCGGCTGCCCGTTTCTGATGGCTCGGCGCGTTGTCGAAGAAGAAAAGACCGGTTACCCATTTGTTAGTCTTCCGTTCAAAGATGTCGATGGCTCTCTCAACTTGCTCAAGCATGTCGTCTGAATCAAACCAACCATCTCGATTTTTCCCTGCTTTGAAAAGCAGCCGCGCCTCACTGTAATGAAAAATTACTATTGCCTACCGGGAAGCCGGCCAGACGAGGCAACCGGCCACTTGGCTCCTAGAGCAGGATTGCGATGATTTTTACCTTCAAGTCGGTCTGTACGTTAGAGGATATGTAGTTGCGCCCCTCATGTCGAAATTTCAAGCGAGTTGATGAAGTTGACGTGATGCTGTGCGCGATTTGCCGATCGGGGGGGATGCCGAACACGGGTTTTCTTATTTTGGGCATGGCATCGCTTGGCAGCAATCCTGTGTATCTTTACGACCACCTCCACGTCGACCCCAGCCAAACATCCCGGACTTGCCACTACTGCATCGTAAACAGTTTCGGACCCACCATTCCCTTTCTCTTCGCCGCTACCATCCGTAACTCCGAGCTTACGGCGGTCTACCAGTGTCTCCGCACAAGCTTATGAGGAGGGGCCGCAACGCGCATGCACAATATTAATGTGAGATGCCTGTGCACTGCGAACGCAAACAAATCTAGCGCGAAAATGTTCAGTAAATCATTGGTGAAATTTATTGGATGAGCATACCACTGAGGACAGATGCCGCAAGAACAAACCGCCCCCCGTCTCAAAAGCATGCCAAGAGTGTTGACGGATTGATGTGCGTCATCAAGAGCCAGGGTCCTGGCGACAAACTTATGAACAGGGGGCACAACGCGCAAGACGCCTGTGCACCGTGAACGCGATCAACGCGAACAAATCTAGCGTGGGAATGTTTAGTAAAATATAGGTAAAATTTATTGGATGAGTGCACTACTGAGGACAGATACCGCGAGGTCGAACCGCCCCCGTCTCAAAAGCATGCCAAGAGTGTCGACGGATTGATGTGCGTCATCAAGAGCCGGGGTCCTGGTGACAAACTTATGAACAGGGGGCGCAACGCGCGAGACGCCTGTGCACCGTGAAAGCGAACAAATCTGGCACGAGAATGTTCAGTAAAATATTGGTGAAATTTATTGGATGAGCGCACTACTGAGGACAGATACCGCGAGGTCGAACCGCCCCCGTCTCAAAAGCATGCCAAGAGTGTCGACGGATTGATGTGCGTCATCAAGAGCCGGGTCCTGGTGACAAACTTATGAGCAGGGGCGCAACGCGCATGCACAATGTGAGAGGCTTGTGCACCGCGAACACGAACAAATCTAGCATGAGAATGTTCAGTAAAACATTGGTGAAATTTATTGGATGAGCGCACTACTGAGGACAGATACTGCGAGGACAAACCGCCCCCATCTCAAAAGCATGCCAAGAGTGTCGACGGATTGATGTGCGTCATCAAGAGCTGGGGTCCTGGTGACAAACTTATGAACAGGGGGCGCAACGCGCGAGACACCTGTGCACCGTGAAAGTGAACAAATCTGGCACGAGAATGTTCAGTAAAATATTGGTGAAATTTATTGGATGAGCGCACTACTGAGGACAGATACCGCGAGGTCGAACCACCCCAGTCTCAAAAGCATGCCAAGAGTGTCGACGGATTGATGTGCGTCATCAAGAGCCGGGGTCCTGGTGACAAACTTATGAGCAGGGGCGCAACGCGCATGCACAATGTGAGACGCTTGTGCACTGCGAATGCGAACAAATCTAGCATGAGAATGTTCAGTAAATATTGGTGAAAATTTATTGGATGAGCGCACTACTGAAGACAGATGCCGCGAGGACGAACCACCCCCATCTCAAAAGCATGCCAAGAGTGTCGACGGATTGATGTGCGTCATCAAGAGCCGGGGTCCTGGTGACAAACTTATGAGCAGGGGCGCAACGCGCATGCACAATGTGAGACGCTTGTGCACTGCGAACGCGAACAAATCTAGCATGAGAATGTTCAGTAAATATTGATGAAAATTTATTGGATGAGCGCACTACTGAAGACAGATGCCGTGAGGACGAACCACCCCCCTCTCGCAAACATGCCAAGAGTGTCGACGGATTGATGTGCGTCATCAAGAGCCGGGGTCCTGGTGGCAAGCTTACGAGGGGGCGCAAAGCGCATGCATGCACAATGTGAGACGCTGTGCACGGGGAACAAGTCCACCCGTAGCACTGAGCAGCCGCTACGAGCATGCAATCCTGACATGCCAAAGCGACAATGTAATTGAGGTTGAATTGGCCTCCTTATATACCTTTCCGGGCCCCCTGGGCCGAGATCCGGGGTATCCATCGTACACATCGACCAAATGTTTGTTCCGAGTCCGCGCGCAATTCCGGAGTCGAGCCAATTGCGTACCGGAAGGTTTTCCTTGCTGCGTGAATGAGTCATGCAGCAATGCCTCGGGCCAACTTGACTAAAGGGTGTGCTAACACTGCCTCGATTTCTAAGGGACAGCTCGCCCATTTTCCACTGGATTTAAAATAAGAATAGGTGTCACGGCTGAGTCGGCTCATTGCAGAAAACCAAAGTTCGAATTCCCAGTTCCCTATTCTGCGGTGGATGAATCAGCACATAATGAATGGGCCCGGACGGTGGCTGCAGCACTGTGTGTTTGATCCTTCACCCGCTCTGACATTTGTCCTCACCTTACCCAGAATCCTCAAAGGAGTCACATATGGCATGGGTCTGCAGCCAGTGAGGATCCAGTTCTTCAAATAACTTTGAATGGCAGGGCGGTCATGATCAGTACCGCATACCAGATAATATTTAAGGATTGCAGTACTCTATATCCCTTTGGAAAGTCACCAAGCCGTAATCTCACACGAGAAATTCAGGGAATTTAATTGAATCCAATTATACCGCCACCGATATAATATACTGGTGGACCGGTAGAATGGTAAATGCTGAAGACGGTGGAAGGGAGTGGGCCAGCCTGTGGGCAAAAGAATTGTAGAATGGGCAGACATTGATTTGGAATTGTCCGAACCAGACCCAAAGATTTTGTGTTGAATTGGAGCAAATTTAACACTAAGTAACTTACCTCAGAAAAATCTGCACTCATTCCACTTCTGAATGAACAGGAAGCAAAATACTTATCCCCGAATCTCCTATTCCATGTCTTGCAATCATCTAAGGTATCCCAGTCAATGTCCTAGGATGCATGGTGTCCATATCAAGACCTCAAGTGGACAATGAACTCTCCATCTAATCTACATATGAAAATTTAAGCTGATGATGTTTCAAATGAATGTTCGCCTGATTGGGCTTACCAGAAGGACATGGCAGTGATTTTGAAGACGGCCAACAAATACTAAAGGCTATACCAACCATTTGGATCCAAAAATCGAGCCAGTATATGGCCATATTACTGAAAGGTATTGGGTGACATCTTTCACTTATTTGGACAATTGGAGACCAAGGAGGACATCTAGTACAGAATAAAACCTAGAAAAGGCAAGAGACAATGTGAAACATCCACATTCAGCTTTATTTGAAGTATTTTCGTCCAGTTTTGGCCAGATGGTGTTTTTGAGCATGCACAAGATATGAACCATAAGTTGCTCTTGAACCCATATGCTCGAACACACCATCTGGCCAAACCTTGACCAAAATACTTCAAATAAAGCATAATATGGATGTTTCACATTGTCTCTTTCATTTACTAGTCTTTATTTTGCACTAGTTGCTCTCCTTAGTCCCCAATTGCTCAAATAAGAGAAAAGTGTCGCCAGATATTTTTTGATATTGTGCCCACAAAATGGCCCAAATTTCTGATCAGGACAATTGTGATTGCTTGAAGTATTAGCTTGGAGCCATTTAAATCGCTTCCATTGCCTTGTGAGAAGCAAAATAAGGTAAACATGGGTATGATACATGATCACCTTTAATCTTGATATGTTGGCTTTCCTGGGGGTTGATGATCAGTCTGAGGGATTTGGATACATTTCATATATGTGAGGAATCTATATGGCATAGCTCAGACTATTAGCAGAAATGGAATTGTGCAAATATGACATACCCTTGTTTAGTCCAGGCACCCTCCTATTTGTCCATTTAGCCCATTAAAACAGCTGGCGACTATTTATATAGCATAGACATGCATGGTTAGATGAGAAAGCACTGTCACTTGTGGTCATGCCTGCAAGATATCATGCTTTGGAAGGAAATATGAAGCTTTAGCCATTATATCTGTATTACACTCGATTGCATATTTTCCGAGATTTTTGGAGTGCAGAGGCCACAAACAAGAGAAATAAACGAAATACTTACAGTGTGCAACCTTAGTGTAAGCGAGCACAAGTCACGCCACGCCCGCCCGCCCGTTTCCAGTCAATTCAAACTCCGCTAAGCGGCGCAAGCCATTTGGCCCCGCCACTCGGCTAACTCTGCTTTGGTGCGGAGTTTTGTCGCACCGTGAATAGTGAATTGGTTTCAATTCGGAGCCTGGGATGTCAAGGAATCATGCATCTTGTTCGCGGAATTGACGCCCTTCGCAACGGCAGCAAAATTTCAGTCACAATGCTGCGAGACGGTGCGGAATTAAGTAGTGCGCAAGACAAATTTTGTTAATCAGACATCGACTGTCGGGTCAATTGATTCCCTGGGCAACAAGTGGGGGGTACACACATCCTTGAAATGTTTCCACTCGAAATATAATTGTCTCAGGCCAATCTGGATGTGATTTGCCCACATATAAAGCTGACAATAACGGTCTAGTCAAAATTTGGGATAGGTTTTACCACACCCATTCCAAGGTTTTTCTCGAGGTTGCAGTGGTCCAACAGATGTATTTAGAGGTCCAAACCTTGAAACAAATCAATTTCTGAAGGAATAAAGGGTGTGGAAGGAACTAGAGGCTGCGCAGCACTTTACCCCTGCGCTGCGGCAATAGCACAGCCACCGCCGCGTCAATCCGCATCAACGCGCATCAGTGCGCGTCAGTGCCGCGGCAGTCGCGGCACTTTCACCCAGCCCGATGAAGAAGAAGCAGCGCGTACTCTCCCTCTTGTAACGCTCATTGTGAGCTCAATTCTTGGTAGAATCATATAATTTTAGGTGCGTTCTGAAGCATTTTGGAAGGACTATTCAACTCACCCACTCCCTGGTTCAAATTCGCGCTTTTAGTTTTGGCCAAATTCGGCGACGCGTAGCTCGGCCCCCTTCTCGCAACGCGCGTCCTGGGCGCAATACCTTGCCGATTCATCTCAAAGTAGGCGCGTTCGAACCGCATTTCCAAACGCTACGCCAGCTTTCCCTCCAGTTCGCTCGCTTCAAAACTCGAAATTTTCACTTAGGCCAAAGGACTCTCGCGTGACTTTCGCTCTCTCTCGCTCATTTCTGGTCCGATTTTTTTCATTCAAAGTGCGTTGGCATGTCTCCGAGCTCCGCCCCTCCGCTTGCGTCCTTTCCACTGCCAGCCTTTGGCTATCGCAATCGAAAACAAATTTTCATTTTGGCCGACACTGCCTCATCTCGCACCTCTGTTCTGGTTCTTGGTGCCCTGCCTTTTATGCTCCGACTTATTATCCTCCATAGTCCTCGTCTTAAGCTGACCCCCAGCAGCAAACGTGATGAGTACCCGGAAGTCTGCACGCAATATCTCTACCATCATTTCGACCATTGCCGCCGAGGACCTTGTTGGAGCCGGTCAACGTACCGAAGAACACCCGCAGTCTAAGGCAGGAAAGGAGCCCTTGTCAAAGAGTGAATGGATTTTGACCGGGTATTGCTGGCGTGATAGCCCGTGAAATTTCAGTTCGAACTGTCTTTTTAGGTTTTTTCCGGTGCCCTGGTTGGTTCCTTTTCAGGAGGCCTCAGACCTCTCCATACTAATCCAAACAGCTGCAATGGAGCTCAAATCCTCATCAACCTAAAGCAACCAACATATCAATATGGTCGCATTTACGAGTACTTTGAGCCTGTATACACCATTTTTAGATCAAGGCCAAATCCACAGACCCGATTCTGCGAAAATTATTTATTGTGACGGAACCGACCATGTATACTAGGGGGCTTGTGAATTCATGAAATTATCCAACATTCATGCCAACATTTTGTTTGAAGTGATTCGGCCCAGTAACGAGCCCAGACGGTGTAGAAGAGGGTTATGTAGACCAGAGAAGGAAGGTCGGCAGAGAAGTGAGCACTAGAACCAGCAAGTACTATAGACACCGGAGATGGAGAAATGGATACTCACCCTCTAGCAATTCCAAACCTGCTCGCAGTTGCCTCAAGCTAAACTTCCCAACGCCATGGACGAATGTGCAGACGTCAGGTATGGCAGCCGCGTGGTCCTCGGCCTTGGTTAACGCCCTTATAGCACGGAGGCCTCTGAACCAGGGTGACGATTTTCGTTGAGGCTTCTGCGCCAGCGAGACTGTTGTAGGTGTGTGAGCCTCGCGGACCGGACCAGTAGCTGTGGCTAATTAGACAGGCCTTTCAACAGGCTATCTGCAGAGGTCGTGACACTTATTCTTGCCTTTGCATGTGGACGGGGTTTGGGGCGAGACCAACACAACGAAAAGTCGTCTGGCAACCGTAAACTGCGTTTGGCGACCCGCGCAGCAATAGCATTGGTTTGCGTCAGATGGGCTGCAATCGTATTCGATTGTGGCCTGTTCTGGTCTTATGTGGAGGAGTCTCGGCTTGTTCCTGCACAGAAGACAGTAGCAATCGTTTCGCTTCCTGCCTCGTGATCGCAAGAATTGCAGCCCCGGTTCTGTGCAGGTTCTGTGGCAGTGAAGAGGGCAAGATAAAATTCGACTGATCGATTTGAAAAAGATAAGGGCAAGGTAGGGGCTGCCAAACAGAACCCGGTGTCATTTTTCTGTAAATTTTGCGCCCGTAGCATCACACGGGTCAACTGCTAGTAAAATGGCTTGGCCCCGATTCGAACGGGGCTCATTCTGCTTTAACGTAATACTTCAATCCCGATCATTGGGCGCAGTTGCGGTCCACCCGCTACCAAGCCGCCTGAAAGAAAATACAGATTTGTTGGCTTTGACTGTCAGGAGCTGTACATGTGTGAGTAAATCGGACCTCGCAAATTCCGGAGTGCTTTATATATTTTGAAACACGTGACGGCAGTCCCAATTCAGGTTGGACGCCGTACACTATATGTATTACATTCATGTTGCCTGCCGGAGGGATCCCGGAATTCCATCGGGTGCATCCAGACAGCAGTCCCAATTCAGGTCGGACACAATACAATATGTTATATTGACGTTTCCCGCAGAGTTTGAATTGTATAAGAGCTTTGAAAAATGGATCATGGTCCATTATGAGCTGTACCCCGGAGATGTTTATTCTAACAATGACCGGTGGTCATTTTGAATGCAGGGTTGAAATCGCTATGGTATGGAATTGGTTTCTGTGCGGTTTGGAGGAGTTTCGAGGTTTGAACATGAGGCACTGACAAGTAGTAATAATGGTGATTCAATATGGGTGAGAATTTAGGAATACTCCAAGTGGTGTTTCAACCGATTTTTCCCGATGCAACAGATTAGGTCATCTCGCATCCGAGTTGTTCAGGGTTAGTTTTTCTAAAACTTTGTGGGGGACTTGGTTCGATCCTCCTCGTGATTCAACACCTCAAAAGAATTGTGGAATCTGTCCAGCGGCCGGAATACGCTGAACGTTGTTTCAACCGATTTTTCCCGATGCGTCAGATTACGCGACGTCGCATCCGAGTTTTTCTGGGTTAATTTTTCTAAAGCTTTGCGAGGGACTTGGTTCGATCCTCCTCCGTGAATTCAACACCTCAAAAGAATTGTGGAATCTGTCCAACGGCCGGAATACCCCGAACGTTGTTTCAACCGATTTTCCCGATGCGTCAGATTACGCGACATCGCATCCGAGTTTTTCTGGGTTAATTTTTCTAAAACTTTGCGAGGGACTTGGTTCAATCCTCCTCCGTCAATTCAACACCTCAAAAGAATTGTGGAATCTGTCCAACGGCCGGAATACCCCGAACGTTGTTTCAACCGATTTTCTCGATGTGTCAGATTACGCGACTTCGCATCCGAGTTTTTAATTTTTCTAAAAATTTGCGAGGGACTTGATTTGATCCTCCCCATTGAATTTAACACTTCTCAAAAATTGTGGAATCTGTCCGATGGCAGGAATACTCCCAGCGCTGGTTCAACCGATTTTTCCAGATGCGTCAGATTACGGGACCTCGCATGGGAGTTTTTCTGGGTTAATTTTTCTATAACTTTGCGAGGGACTTGGTTCGATCCTCATCGTCGAATTAAACACCTCAAAAAATTTGTGGAGTCTGTCCGACAGCCGGAATAATCCGAGGGGTGTTTCAACCGCTTTTTCCGGATGCGTCAAATTACGTGACCTCGCATCTGTCGAGACTTTTTTTTTTTTTTTTTTTTGAAAACGGCTGTATTATGCGCTGCTACCGACTGCTTGGCATCTGGTCAATTAATGCTCAAACTCAGGAATGAGGCGAGGTAACCAGCGTAGGCTGGTTACCCTGAAGAGGGAGAGAGAGCTAAACATTCTTGAATATACAAGAACATTATCATAAGTGATTCGCACTTACAAGTCAGGGCGGGGTCACATTCGAGAATGGTGAGATATGCAGACAGCGGAAGTAGACGCGATCCAGGTTCTGCGCAGCACGATTAAACAGGAAAATCAGCACAGAAAGACCGAGACTTACTTGGATGACACCTATGATCCAGATTTTCCTTAGTCACGCTGAGGAAGTCATCAATCACAACTAGATTTTGGTGGAATCAGAAAAGTAGACCGGTTCCAATCCGCAATTGAATCTACCTGCAGTTGTGACCCTTCATTATGTATTGTGGAGGTCTGCAAGCCCTGGGGAAAAAAAGATGAGGTGCTGTGTTGTGTCGGAACGGTTCCGACACACTAGTGCAATAGCAGTAAACCTCGGATCACTGTTAGTTGTGAATGATCAAATTCCTTCAAAGCTCTTACTCACCAAATACCGGTCGTTTGGCATCGCCTGTGATGCCAAGGTCCAGCAGGTCATCGTGGCTGCGATTACATTTGCAGTTCTTCCATATCGAAACGTGTGACCCCATTACCATTAGATTTTGAAACGAATGACTTGGTTTGGTCGCGGGAAGTTCAGGACGATAATTTGATCCAACAAAGCTTAAATTCGTTAACTATTGCCTTATCCCCGCCGAACTCGGCCGAGATAATTTGTAGGCCAGGATCTGGAAGAGCACGTCCTATTTTGAAACTCAGACCTGATAGAATATGCGGTGAAATGTGTTAAAAAAACTATTGCCCTCGCCACAATCCTTTACATTTTCAAACATTTTCAATTCCGGCGCCGTCCCAGAGCCAGTTTTTGAGGCGTCGGCCTGCAATGGATAGCCCTGACCATTCCGGTAATTTTCGGCTATTCAGAATCCACTCGGAAGCATTATTGCCCTCCCTACATTTTCAAACGCATGACCCTATTCAAATATTAACACAATCCTATAACGTGGCCCTATTGCCCTCGCCACAATCCTTTGCATTTTCAAACGCGTGACTCCATTATAATATTGACACAATCCTTTACATTTACAAACACGTGGCCCTATTTGTTGACTAGGACAATCCTTTGCATTTTCAAACGCTTGACCCTCTTGCCCTCACCACAATTCTTTGCATTTTCAAACACCTTCAATTCCAGTGCCATCCCAGAGCCATTTTTTTGAGGCGTTGACCCGCAATGGTTGACCATTCCGTTCATTTTCTGCTATTCAGATTCTCCTCTGAAGCATTATTGACCTCTCCAGCGGCCAATCAGTAGTTTACATTTTCAAACGCGTGACCTCATTGTATTCGCCACACTCTTTCCAAAACTTCCAATTCCAGCGCCGTCCCAGAGCCATTTTTTGAGGTGTCAACACGTGATAGATAGTCCTGACCATTCCAGTCATTTTCAGCTAGTCAAATTCCTCTTGGATGCATTATTAACCTCTCCTGCGGCCAATCAGGGCTTTACATTTTCAAACGCGTGACCCTATTGCCCTTGCCACAATCCTTTGCCTTTTCAAACACTTTCAATTCCAGCGCCATTAACAATGACTGTTGCAGGGCGATAAATACTACAGTCTCCTCTGTCTTAATCCATACCCCCCGGTGGACCTATGGGTTGTTGCAGAGTATGGGGGGTTCAGCAGAAGTCCGGGAGAATCGAGCTACCATATTCGGAAATATGATTAATCATTTTATGATTAATTTACAATTTTGCTTGCTCTGGTATAATAAACCGACCTGTATCGGCAAGTAGAGTCACTCTTGCGATCGTGGTCGATTCACAGGGGGTATCTTTGCAATTTCTGACCGACAAAACCCCAAAATACGCGCAAAATACACCTCAACAAACCCCAAAATTGGGGTAAAGTATGGGTTTTTGACCCTCAAAAACCTATGGGTTATGGAGTATAAGAGAGTTATGGTTTTAATTGGGAACCACCCCCGTGGACACCAAAAACGTATGGGGTTTAGCAGAGTATGGGTTATCACAGGTATGGGTTAAGACAGAGGAGACTGCCGTCGACAGAGTAAGGCTCGTCACGAGTCCAGGTCACCCGTGAGTACCTGCAGGTTGACCCGTGGGAATACCTGCGGGTTTGCCGACCCGCGGGTCAGGTACCTGTTTCCCACGGGTCACTCCCGGATCCAGGTGTTATTTTCTGAGGCAACAGGTACCTGCACAGCCTCAGCACAGCCTCAGCACAGGTACCTGCAGGTCAACTTTTTTTTTTGAGCCACAGAGCCATTTTCCATGTTGAAATACTAATGAGGCAAGTACTAGTGATGTTCAGGACTCGGCCAAAGCCTCGAAAGGCCGAGCCGAGCCGGAGACTTGTGACACCGATACGTCACAAATCGGTGTCACAATTCCATAGTTGCGAGTCTGCGAAACTGCAGCCATATTATGCATAGACAACTGAAGCAGCCTATAGCCCATCTGCTGAACAGAATTATCCCCAAACTTGTTTCAATACGGAATCAATGTATTTATTTTTACATAATGAATAGCTATACAGAATCACAGTTTTGCTTTGAACTGCCGATTCTTGGAGTCGCTCTGGCTCATCATGATATATGCAAATTCTGAGCTGCAGATCTCTGTGCAGCGAAGAGAACATAACTGGGCTTGGATTTGCAAGTTCAGCATATGTTGATTGCACCTCAAATGCGACATCCACCACGTTGCAACCGGATATAACTGTAGTTGATGACTCCGAGCATGACGAGTATACTATCCTTGAACAAATATATATTCATTTCGTTATTTCTTAGACTAAAAACCTGTGGGTACCCGCAGGTACCTGCAGTGTAAAAAACCCGCAGGTACTTGTCAACCTGCGAGTACCGGGAGCCGCGGATCCAGGTCACCCGTGGGAACTGACCCGTACGGATCCAGGTCCAGGAAAAGTGGGTACAGGTACCTGCCATCACGGGTCCGGGTCACCCGCGGGTTAACTCGTGACGAGCCTTACGACAGAGCGGCCGAGGGCGAGGATCGATTCGGGACTGTAGTCCGGCTGCGCTTGCCCCTTGCTAAAATGTCAAAATTCGAGCGAAGTCGACAACAAAATGAGGTTAGAAAATCAAATAAACAACGTGGGTCTAAGAAGAAACAGAGGTTTCCGTGAGTAAATCATCCATCAGTGAAATGATTGGTATTCAACGGTGGTTGATAGTGGATATGTTTTCGTTGACGATGACGGGAATGAGATTAGTGATGATGACATGCAGTAAACGAAAAAAGAAATTGAAGTCAGTGAATGTCAGCCCCCACATCCTGTCCTACTTATTTGATTCATCACCCAATCTCGGAAATATTGTATCGTCCCGATTTTTTTAGCCAAGCGCGATTGCGTTGCGATGGGAAAATTTCACAACGCTTGAAGGGTTATTTTTGTATCCTATTTCGAATAAATAAAACCTTGGCTTTTCACCAGCCCTGTTCGTGCTGCAGTAAAGTCCCTGATCGTATTACTCAACTTCATGCAATGGCGTCGACATGCAAACCCCATAAAAACTACAAGTATGTAAAACGTGTCTTCTAGCGTAGACTTTGGTCGACCCAAAAATGTTGTCTCGATGTGGAGATATGATCGGAAAACCGGTCAATCAGTTTGAGCACCTAGTGTGGCATTGCCATCCAGGTTTTTTTTTCAAAGGTAGGCAAACGATAGTAGTCTCTTCATATTTGGCCGCAATGAAGAGGGAAGTAATGCCAATGAGGTGCAGTTTTGTCGGAGCAAATCAACGTCGACACTGTCGGAAAAATCGAAATTGCCTTATTTCATTTGGCTCAATCCTTCCTTATAGGCCTTATAGGGTCTTATAAGGCCCTATAACCACCTTATAACCACCTTATAAACGGCGGTTCAAGTTGATAATGACCTTATCACTTAAAAGTACCTTATTTCGCCTTATAACCCCTTATGACCCCCTGATAACCCACTCTTAACTGATAAGACCAGGATAAGATCTTATAGTTTAGAAAGATTTTTTCCGACAACGCCCCGAGTGATCGTCCGTGAAGGTGATGAACTAGCGGCTTCCGCCAATGGAATTTGAGAATTTGAGAGCGGCCCGTGTCTCTCCTTCCGCGTGGAAAGATTGCACTCATATCCGAGGGCGTGAGCGTCAGATTCGAGGACCGTCAGCATACCGAGCTCGTGAATCGTGCACATATTTGTGCCTGACAAACGTTTTCCCGCATGTGGGTCGTGTATCCCATCTGCGCGGATCGTGACGAAGACAGCGTCCCGGTGAATTGGAACCAACAGAGCGTGCCGCACTTGCCTGCGGTGCCGAATAATACGATTCACGATCAGACTTCGAGCTCATATCCGTATACCATACATCTGCGAAAAATGCCGTCTACGTATGGGAGAAAAAAACAACCTAGCATTTAGCCTCTGATTGGGGATGTAACTTGACCTGCAGATATATGTGCACTTGCCCTTTTGATTCGGTGAAATCATGGATTCCCTGGCCCCGGAGCTTGCTTTGAACCCTGTTAAGGATGTGAGTATGGTCCTTGTTTTGTCGAACGAGAATGCTGTTGCTGACCGGCTGAAAGAATACTGGTTACTCACCGGCAACAATGTGGATACGTTCTGCGGCACCAATTTAGGCAAACTGATCATCGGGAAATTCGTGCAAGTGCAATTCCAAACCTCGGGCCCGGCTCACCCCGCCGTCAAAGTCACGCGTTTCAAAATGAGTTCCATTGACCGCCCTGCGGAAAGTGCAATAATGCCTCCGAGCGAGATCTGAATAAATGTAATTGTTCGATGACCAGGGCTATACATTTCCGAAAGAAGCGGCTCAGAATTGTCTTTTCTACAAGGCTTTCAATGGAAGACATTTT
Source organism: Mycena leptocephala (assembly GCA_029378395.1). Lineage (NCBI taxonomy): Eukaryota > Fungi > Basidiomycota > Agaricomycetes > Agaricales > Mycenaceae > Mycena > Mycena leptocephala. The sequence continues at coordinate 295,517 of JARJLF010000164.1, read as the reverse complement.
GAAACGTGTGACTTTGACGGCGTGCCATTCGGATTGATTTCAATTCCAGCACGGTCCTAGAGCCATCTTCTGGGCTTTTTGGAAATGGATAACCCTGGTCATTCTGAACGATTCCATATCTCAAAATTTCGCTCAGGGCCATTATTGCCTTTTCTACACTGCTTTCCATGGACGACATTTGAAACGTGTGACTTTGACCGCGGCTGTGATCAGTAAGAGATTGTCAAGCCACTAAAGCAGCAGAAATGGGCTCGATTCTCAGCACCCGCATACATCAACCTCAGAACACTTCTTCTTTCTCTCTCTCCTTGCATGAGTCACATTTACAGCTAAGCACGGAACCGAAGGCGCGAACGAAAATTAGGCAGCTGGGGACTGGGCAGTAGAGCCTCCAGCTGAGGATGGAGCAGGAGAGACTCCATTCCGCACCGGAAATCCTTCGGCCCGTACTTCGGACTATGTGTGGATTGGCCCGAGATCACAGTCCGGATTCGGGGCACAGGACTCTATATAAGTGGCCCTGTACCGGCCGTCGATTGGCACCCCCCCCCCCATCTCAGGCGACTCATAAACTCAAGACACTCTCCCGATCAAGTGCCAAAATAGAGCAAGGTGCGGTGCTCGTTGACCTTCAAAGACAGTTCCCTGAGAGGAGGAGAGCCCCAAGGCACGGGGGCTGTCCTCCTCTCAGGGAACTGTCTTTTAAGGTCAGTGAGCACAATTATAATCTTCATTCATCCACATTGTTCCATGCTCCTTGGTAAATTTCAGACCCCCAATACTCGAAGCTCCCGACCTCGAGCAGTCTCAGTAGAACACGCGGGTTGGAATGTACGTGGGATGTAGTCATGTTCATTCTATGCGATCTGAACACATCTTCGAGCAGATTTGGTTAAGATCTTTGGGTTCCGGGGGATCGGTTCTGGGGGACGGACCAGGGTCATATGTAACCTGGCGAGTTGCTTTGAGTTCTGGGGGTTCAGGGCCGCAACCTTGAGTTGCTTGGTCTCTCTCTATGTAGGGTGTCTACTTGGGTTCTGGGGGATCAAGGTCGCAATCTGGCAAATTGCAACCTTTGTTTGGGCTCTGGGGGTTCAGGGCCGCAACCTCGAGTTGCGTCTGCTTGGTCTCTCTCTAGTAGGGAGTCAAGCTCGTTGCAGCCACTGTCTACTTGGGTTCTGGGGGATTGAGGTTGCAACCTGGCAAGTTGCAACCTTTGTTTGGGCTCTGGGGGATCAAGGTCGCAACCTGGCAAGTTGCAACCTCTGTTTGGGCTTTGGGGGATCAGGGCTGCAACTTGGCAAAGTTGCAGCCATTTTTTGGTTTCTGGAGGATCGGATTGGGCTGCGACCTGGCTAGTCACATTCTCTTTCCGGCCACTGTGGAACGACAATGATAGGTGGCAGGAACAACGACCTGGCCAATTGTCGTCTTGCTCCTATCAGACAATCAGATTGGGATGTGACCCGGCCAGTCGCATTCTATTTCTGGCCATTCGTGCATGGCGGGAGGCGGCAAGCACAACAACTTTGCAAGTCGTTGTCTGCTGACGTACCGTTGTCACACAATCTAGTGTTGTCGGTTGGTTGTGGGCTGTGTGGCCCACCTGATGAGTTCAAAAGAACGAAACCATCCTGTCAATGGAGAGAAGTAGTAGCCCTTATCATTATTCCGCTTCCAATTCTTCTGGCTTTGATTCTGACAGACGGCAACTTTTGTTGAGTATTGCGATTTATTATCCAAGCTTCATGTATAAAGTCCTGGCAAGTGGTCATATATACGTCGCTTCGCTTATCTCACTGTCTTGCAAAGTACGGACTGAATTATTTTCCTTATTATGTACAGGGAGGTTAGAGTGTACGTTGTACTGTATCAAAGATTTTTTGACCTGGAAGGCGGCTGAGGAGCTTTTAAAAAAAAGAATACCCAAGGATGTCTCACTATCCAAGGAACCCTACTATACTGTATTGGAAAGTCACTATTCTTCTAGACCGTACTGGAATACCGCCCTTGTAATATCTTGTATCCAAGCAATTAGTTTACGTACTCTTACCCATCCTAGCGTAGCTAGCGTACTGCCACGTAGCCATCATGGCCAGGTACAGCAACAAATAGAACTCAAGTCAAGTCAAGTCAAGTTTGGTTGGTCTGCATCCTTACATTTTTGAGCTTATGGCGGGCCATCCAAGTTGTCCATTTTTAGCATTTTTAGCCCATTTTGCGTCAAAAATGCTGAAAATGGCCATTTTACGGCCGCTGTAGTGTGATATCCCCTGTATACTTTTGCCTGGTTTAAAGTGGGGGATTCATCTCAAGACCTCTGGCTACAATTTGACTGATTCAGATTCTTCAAAAAAAAAAATTGAACCAAAGGATTCAAAAATCGGCATTTCCGTATTTAGGACATTTTTGATGGTGCATCGGGGAAGTTTGATATTACACATATGCTAGAAATGTCGGCTCTTGTTAATGTGAAATCTGAGTTTGAGTCGAAATCCGCTTTGGTTGTCCAGAAATGACCGAAAACCAATGTGACATTATTTTTGTCGATATAATGTAACTTGTGGGAAGTAACTTTAACTTTATGTGCCCCTTTCGGCACGCGTGAAGTTTTCCCCACGCATGGTGAAAGTAACTTATTTGAAACTCCGCTTCTGGTGGGACGGTTCGGTTCGGTTCAGGTTCAGGGCCCTTTTCTCTGAACGCCGAACCTGAACCTGACATTCGGTTCGGGAAAATGCCGAACCTTGAACCTGAACCTGGCGTTCAGGTTCAACGCGTTCGGTTCGGCGTTCAACAGCGTTCGAACGCCATTTTCGTGCCAAAATAAATTCATTCTAAAAATCGACGCGACAAACTCTACCAAAAAATCATGCATCTTCGTCAGAATCATCACCCTCTGTGTCGTATCCAAAGTCTGCATCCAGCTCTGCAATGAGGGCGTCGATGTGCTTGGCCGCAATAACTCCAGCACTGATATGCCCATTCCGATACGCACTTTTCAATAACTGGAGCGCTTCGAAGACCTCCGCATTACAGCTAATTGCAGTACCGAAGGCGCAGACCAAAAATTTCTGTCTTGGAATATTTTCAAAGAATTCCCGATATCTCAGTCACTTCTTCACCGATTCACATGAAAACTAGATAGATCTACTCAGCTAATTCATGCGCAATTAGTGATAGAAAGTAATTTGTGAAAATATTATGTATTAGGTATTTTCTGGTTTTGGGCTATTTACGCACCGAAAGCTGTCTAGCATGCCGAGGACATGTGCCAGTGACCTAATAATGAAGGATAGACAACATGTATACCTGAAGAAACATGTGATAGAGTCAGAAACACGGATAAATTACTTACAGTCCCTCTAGCTCCCTCGGATACATTTGCCAGTTTTGCCATTGAGAGATATTGTAAAGATTACATTTATCTAGGAATTTCATATATTTCTGGCTCTATCACATGTTTCCTCAGCCATACATGTTGTCCATCCTAAAATATTAGGCCACTGGCACATATTTTCGGCATGCTAAACGGCTTTCGATGCGAAAACAGCCCAAAACCAGAAAATACCTAATACATAATATTTTCACAAATTTCTTTCTATCACTAATTGCGCGTGAATTAGCCGAGTAGATATATCTAGTTTTCATGTGAATCGGTGAAGAACTGACTGAGATATCGGGAATTCTTTGAAAATATCCCAAAACATAATTTTTTGGTTCGCGCCTTCGGTACTGCAATTAGCTGTAAGGGAGTTACGGAGCTTCGTACCCGTGAGACTTCCGCTGGAAAATGCGCGTTCAGCTGGAGTTGCAGACCCTTGGATAGCTAGATAGTCGCCAGCCATCCGGCACAGTGTGGGGCGTGAGGTATTATGCTTCAGACAAAGTCAGATTGAATTTCTGCGCATGATTCCGATCACTCACACCCCACCAGTGTAGTACATTATTCCCAGAGGAGATGACAGATAACCTCTCAGCTCATCTCGAGGTTGTGCGCGGGCTCGTTCTTCTTGTTGGACCGACTTTACAGCCTCCATCAAGAAAGACTAGAGTTATGTATTTTGTTCAGACCGCGGGTTGTGTCTAGATTTTCCGTCGATTAAGCTCATTTGACCTGATTCTTTTAGATTTTCGATGATTTGAGTGTGGTGAACGGCTTTGGAGACCAGCCTTACATATAAAATATCATTTTTTTTAGCCCTGTGGAGGGGGCAGCCTGATCTAGGCTTGCAAGAACTGATTAGCCTGCACCTCAAGCCTGACAAGCAGCTGATCAGGCCTTACCAGTGCATAAAGTTGTGTCAGCCTCTGATAAGCCCAATTGCATTTTGCCGACATGAAGATAGCCTCGCACAGGGTAGCCGTGTAGCTTTATCAACCATGATTTGCTCTCGAAATCCAGCTGGACGCCGGGGATGGCCGTCGACTGCCCCACAGAGAGGAGCGAGCCCGCGGGCTTCGGAACGCGCAGCGTGTGCGTGAAGTGGGTCGTCTTCCCTCCTCTCTGGCTCTTGGCGCGCCGCGCACTTGTTCCGCGCCCAATTACCTGGATCTGGCTGTTGTCTCCGGGCCGGATAGGGATGGGTTTGTCGAGGACGGTCAGAGGTGAGGTTGCGCGACGAGCCGTAGTCGACGAAGAGCTCGTCGACACGGAGGGCTTTTGTGGCCTTCTTCGTGAGGAGAACCTTGGGCTGGTCTTCACCGACATCCATCGCGTTGTACTCTGTAAGAAGTAACACTCAGTTGGACGCGTCGGGGTGCGCAACATGCTTCCACAACGCGTTTTTCGCGCGTTTCAAGGGTTATACATGCTCAGCGAGCTCAGATGAGTATTCACTCTCACTACTTTTACGTCCCAAACCTCCGCAAGGAGGATGCCAAAATTTGATGGCCCGGCGCGCGGAAAAGGCCGAGCTGCTGGTTGAACTTGAAATCCCACGAAAAAAAAAAAATCTGAGTTGGTAGATACTTAGGTTGGGGGGTAGCCCTAAATGACCGATTTTGTTGAAACTTGAGCTCCTTGAGAGCTGTTACAGCTATGTATACTGAGTGAGAAGCAAAATGATTTGTAAGCTCCCTACCAAAAATATTGGTCATGATTGGTAACAAGCAGGGAGCAGGTTATGGCCCCGCGATCAAGTACAGACTACCGGTAGCTAGGACCGTGGCCTCCGAGAGTGAGCTGTTACAAATTCTCCCGGCTATATGGCCAGCCGCTACTTCAACATACTCGACTTGCCCGGGGCCAAGTCTCTCCTTGACTTGCTCCTTCTCGTTGAAAGGACACTCCAGCGCGATGTGCCTCTTGCTTCCACACACATACACCGCCATTCGTGACTAACGTTCTGCCAACCTTTGTACTTATTTTTATTTTTGAAATAAAGATAAGTACATCCCACGAGCATTAGAGGCTTTGCGGTGAGCCACCAGGAGCCACCCGGTGGCTCTTCCGGCATGTGGTGGGAGGTGGCTCTCCAATTGAGTATAAATGAGTGCAAAACATTCAGGTGTGATGTCATACCTGATCCACTCACAAGCCACCGGAGAGCCACCACACCCAAAATTTGGTGAGGAGCCACCTGGCTCCGCATGCCTGATGAGCCACCGGGTGGCTCCCGGTGGCTCGCCGCAAAGTCTCTATTTTTAAATGCCATGTTTGACAAGCCACATTGCTACGAGGATCTGCCGACCTTCAGGAGATGTTTTTGAACTCAAATGTTCGCATAACATTGTAATAACCTTTGTGAAAGCTTCCTTGGCTATTGACAAAATGTTGTTTCGTGATGTCTCAGTAACATCCGTCACGAATGGCGGTGTAGATTGCTTCCAGTTGCAGCCGCCTTCACCGCCACGTCCGCCGAGTCCGCTTCGACGTTGATCTCCTCCAGCAGAGGCAAAGTACGCCTTGAAAGCGTTTTAGACGAGCGTTGCTTCAACTTGCGGGTACATATTTGGTGCAAATTTGATGCATCCAGCCCATTGAAGAAGGCAAATCAACTCGTTCGCCCTACCTGTCCCATGTTTTACAGCGCTTTACATATGTTCAAGACATAAGTTTTATCGACTATCATAAAAATTATAATCGTTGAGTCTGACTACGGGAGACTACATATGTTGGTGAAACTCCAAACAAATCTCGGCCGACAGGTGATCGATGCCGAGGGTCTGCAACCTCCAAACAGTTTGGGAATCTTTCAACACGGTTCCGACGATTCTTTATAAAATCTGAAAAGCGTTGCCATTGGTTGTCGGCGGGCAGGACTCAAGGCGGACTTCTCGGCATCGATCACGTGGCACCTCAGAATTTTTTTGGAGTTTCACGAACATATGCAAAGCGCTATAACCTTCCGGGAGCCTGAACTGTGTCCGAACCTGTCCACAAAGTGAATACAATTTCAAGTTTCAAAGATATGGAAATGACCAGGGATTTCAATTCTGATTAGAAGCTTCCACTTTGAACGGGAGGAAACCATTCAAAACCTTTGAAGTCTGTCCATAATTCATTCAGCCACTGTACCGGGATTTTGTAGTCTCTTTCGACAGACACTCGCGGGACCCAGGCGAAGAAGTCGTAGAGGATGCAGCGGACTTGACGGAAGTAAGCATTTGCTATCTTCATTCCTCGGCCCCTAATTACCTATGATTATTTAAACAGAGTCTGCCTGATCCTGGTGTTTTTCTTCAAGAGATGACCTGTCTCAGCCAACGGATTTACAAAACAGCGGAATTTCAAAACCTCTTTGCGGTGAGTGCCCGAACATCATAGACCACTGGCCTAGATCTTATATTCCAAGTCAAGCTTGAGGACGCACTTTCATTCGAATTTTCAGACACGCACGCATGCACTTATAACCTGGATCTGCGCGGGAATGCAGCCGGGCTTCGTGAAGAGTTGGAGGGACTATATATATTGTGTTGTTAGTGTCTGGTGAATGAGATAGTTGTTTCCGTACTTTTCTGTCTGGTCTTTCTCAATGAAGACTATAAGAACCATGAGAGCTATGGTTGCTACAATGTCTACGCAACTATGATAGAGCAACCTTGAAGGATAATACATTGCCTGATCTCGAAATCATTGCGTTTCCTGGTACTTTTTCTGTCAGAATGGTCTTGAATTGCTGATGACATATGGTAGGGTACTTCACTACGATTACTAAACCTCAGGATGGGAAGAGCTAGTAACTGTCCTCGCCGTACTCAACCATCCTCTCTCCCATGATACCATCCACATCCCTCGAATCAACTGCCATTTCCAACCTCACGGTTTCGAGTTCACAGTTCTTCGGAAACAGGTACCCCTTGCTCTCTGCTATGCTACCACCTTCAACGGGTGCCAAGGTCTTACAGTACAACAGTTGGGACTGGATTTACGGCGAGAGGTTTTCTCTCATGGACAGCCCACGAATTTGAGAGGGGCGGGAAGAAAGTAATTGTGACTCATCATCGTTGAACTCTATATTTACAATCTGGGCAGTGCCAGCCCTGTTACGAGCGCGAGAGCGGCGGGGAGGAGGCGGAGGACCGTCAGAATCTGAGGTAAGACTGTGAGTCGAACGAGTTTCATCAAATGGAATCTAACCTGCTCCGGAGTCAGATTCGTCGTCACTGATTGCGTATCGGTGGACCAGGACTGGCCATTTGGGTCTGCTGGTTCAGCCGTGAAAGTAGACGGTTTGCAGCAGCCTGGACAGGGGGCTGCGGAATTTGCAACGGAGTAGTTCTGGATCGGATCGGCTTCAAAGGAAATCAGAATGGGTTTGAACCTGGGAGAGAATGAATAATAAATGCACCGTCTGCGGAACTGGTTGTAATTTTGCAACGCAGCTGCGAATTGTCTCGGTTTAAATATCGAAGAAAAAAACTGGTCATACATCTGCTTCGACCGCGCTGCAATGCTACATTGTGAGTCAAAAATTTGGTTCAACTATCGAAATAACCAGAAAATGCATACAGGCTAGCGGAGCGAACCCAAGAGCATCTTCCGCGTCACCGGGTCTACGAGGTGGAAATGGGGGTTCAGCCTCAGCTGGCACGGCATTGCGCCTGCTGGATCGTGTTGAACGTGGTCCAGCCGCGGGATCATTAGCTGGCGCTGCTGCCGGTGTTAGAGCTTGCCCTGAAGCTTTGCGTCGAGGACCAGGGGACATTGTGGGTGAATATGACGTCGAGGGATGCCTCGCTTCCGTGCTCCCTGAAAGCTTACAACAGCACAGAGCGAAAAAGTAGAACTTGAATATCAAAAGATGTCCCTGAAAAGATATGAAATGGCACTCGGAAAGATATGAAATGTTGCCTGGAGAGATATGGAAGGTCGTCGCAGAGAAGATGTCCCTTGAAAGATATGAAATGTCCCTCAGAGATATGAAAAGCTACCTAAAGAGATATGAAATATCGCGGACCAGATGCACTTGAAAAGATATATGAAATGTCATTCGAAGAGATGTTGAATGTCCCGAAAAAAGACGAAATTTTGGGTTCAAAATGTTGAAATTTTGGAGGTGTCACGCAAAAATTCAGCGGCTGCCGAAATGTCGAATAGGTAAAATGGGTCACGCGTCACACCCAATGTCGATTTGAACGGAAAAATACAGTACTTGGGCTGCATTAATCGAATGCTTCGCTCGTGGGGAGCTTAGAATCCACAATTTATTTCTGAGTGCCCCATTACTTGAATGCCTCGCTCGCGGGAACCCCCGCTCCGTCAAGAAATATCTCTCGGGCATCGCCAACGGATGCTTATATAATAATGCACGACGCCGCTGTTATGGCGCGGTAACTAATAAGTAATGGACTACGTTCTCACCGTGTCAAATTTTCCCCGCTGAATTGGTGATTTTACATTCCAAGCAGAGGTCACATGAAAAATGCCGGCATTTCCGACCTCCTCGCCGATGGGATCCCAGCGATGAAGAATTCGCTGGCAAAAATCAAGCACAAATAGTCGCAGAGCGGCACTGAAAATGGAACACCCCTGGTACACATACAGTGGCGGCGAAAAAGAACTGCCGGCATCGTTTGGGCTCACTTCTTGATGGAATGACTTCAAATAAAATACTACTATGAGCCCTTATGAATTTCATGAGGTTCTGGATAATGTTGGCCATAACTTGTCTCCATCCCTGTGCTGTAATAAAATAAATCAGTGATTTCTGAAAAATCGAGTCTCTGGAATCATCCTGTATGCAAAAATGGTGTACACAGCTTGAAAGTACTTGAAAAGGTGACCATATTGGCATTTTATTTCACTTGAATTGATTGGGCCTTCGGCTCACAATATGCGGTTCAAGATGGCTATTTTGGGCATTTTTGGCACTAAATGAGCCCAAAATGCCCAAAATGACTAACTTGTAGGCTTCACTGTGAGCCCAATTCAAATGAGGCATAGGTCGACCTATATATCACTATGCTCGGTTTTTCAAGTACTTTCACGCTGTGTACACCATTCTTTCATACACTATGATTCCAGAGACTGAATTTTTCAGAAATCACTGATTAATTTTATTACGGCACAATGATGGAGACAAGTTATGGCCAAAACTATGCAGAGCCTCATGAAATTCATCAGGGCTCATGGTAGCATTTTGTTTGAAGTCATTTCACCAGGAATTGAGCCCAAACGATGCCGGCAATTCTTTTCGCCGCCACTGTACGTCACCGAACTGTCGAATATAAAGGTGTATGGGGGGATTCATATCGACGCACATAATAGAGAGTTTGTGCAGGAGCCATTCAAGCCATCTGATGGCCTTTTTGCACGGCGCAGCCAATGGCTGATGGCTCGTACTATCCCCCCCTAGATCTCGGACACCTAAGGAAAATCGGTATATATCATTTTATGCAATGGTTTTGAGCCCAAGCTGAATAGGTACCTCGTTAGCATTTCGTCTTTTACTTTGGTTTCAAATTTTACTTCATGAGAAACAGGTAAGAATTGGGCAAACGGCGTCGTTTTTTCGGAGGTGGCCAGGTGTCCGAGTTCTAGGTAACACGTCAAATTCTGATTGCCAGCCTTGTATATGACCCAAGATATGACCACCTTGTGGTCGAAGCGCTTCCAAACGTTATAGGGTGGAGCACCTCAGCAAGAACTATAGCATGTATGAAGGAGAGGTCAAGGCAATCCCAGGGTGGTCGACAGGCAGCATGAAATTAATTGCCATCATTTTTGGCAGCTGGGAGATCAATTTGGCAGATATGGCGTGATCTTTCGGACCATTGTGAGGGTTACAAGACAGCTATGCCTCTGAATTTTCATATGGGCACTCTTATGATTCAAAAGTATCTTGTAGATGTGTTCATGACGTACTATGACTCTAAGGAGAGAGGGCCCTAAGTCTTAAAATACGCAAAATCAGCGAAAATCACCGAAGTTGTCAACTTTTCGTACTGATATATATCCATAGGATATGGGATTGTAAGGGTTTTACACCCTATATCTTTTGGCCGCCTCCTAACGTCTACGTTAAGCCAAAGATCTCAGGAAATGGTCCAATATTGGACGAGAAATCTTTGTTTGTCCGAGTTCCAGGTTTGTCCGGGATGGTGGGTGGGGATAGTATGGCCTGACTTTTCCTTTGGGATATCCACTCAAGAAATGATATTCATTGGAATGCATACCTGCATACCTGCATCAGAGATGCTTTTCAAATGCCATTGCACCGTAATTGACTTGCAATCAGCCGAAACACACAATATTGACCTCAAAATGGGACCGCCAGAACCGACTTCGATGCCGAGTGAGGAATAGAGCTCACATATGGTCAGAACTGAAGCAAGAGAGCTGAACATGAGCACTGGGTCAAAATCCATATGAACCATTAGCCATTGGCTGCGCACTACAAAAAAGCCATCAGATGGCTTGAATGGCTCCTGCGCAAACAGATGGAAATGACCGCAAAAATCAGGGCTATCCATTGGAAGTCCAAGCGCTTCAAGAGACGGCCCTGGGACCGTGCCTGAATTGCGGTGGTGGCTGTGGAATGCACAAATTCTCTCCCTAGGTCTCGGACCACTTTCTGCGGCGTGCCCCGCCCATCCGGATAGCCCGAACATTTCCCTCGCTTTGGATTCCGCCCAGAGTCATTGTTGCGTTCTCCGCAAGGCATTCATTTTGAAACGAGTGCTTCAGTGACCTTGCGCATAAGCCATCATTGTGTTTTCCATTCCTTTTGAAACACGTGCTTCAAGGGCCTTGTATTTAAGCCATTATTCAATTTATTGTCTTTCCATTCATTTTAAAACACATGCTTCAATTGCCTTGTATTTAAGCCATTATTGCGGCATTCATTTTGAAACGCGTGCTTCAATAACCTTGCAGTTAACGCGACTGTTTCAATTCCACAGCACACCCGGAGACACTTTCTGAGGCGCGCTCCGCCCAACTGGATAGCCAGGGTCATTGCTCCCGCATTAGATTACACCCAGAGCCATTCTTGGGTTTTCCGCAAGGCATTCATTTTGAAACGCGGGCTTCAATGGCCTTGTATTTAAGCCATTATTGTGTTTTCCATTCATTTGATACGTGTGCTCCAATGGCTTTGTATTTAAGCCATCATTGCGTTTTCCATTCATTTTGAAACAGGTGCTTCAATAGCCTTGCACTATTGGGCATTCATTTCGAAACACGTGTACTGGGCTCCGGATCCCCGAATAAAACCGAGATGCTATGCGAGATGTTGGAGATACGCAACCTGTGAACACACGGCACCAGCTTGCGCCGACGGCGGTATGGTTGAATGGTGTTCAGAGATGGAAGTGCAAATATGGAATGATTCATCGCGTGGACTGCCCCAGCAGCGGCGCATCTTTTTTTTTTCTCACGATTTTATTGGTATTTTCCGCGGAGTTTCCGTCGGGTCACGTGATGGGCGGCGGGCGGGGCGGCGCGCACGTGCGCGCCGAGCACGCCGGGCCCCTATTTAACTTGTATTTTTTTTCTCGAATTTATAACCCCGACATCGGCCGACGTCGGCGGCGGGGTGTCGGGATGATGACCGTGATGGCGTGATGGCGGACCGCCCGGGGAACACCGCCACAAAACCCCCTCACACACCTAAGTCCCCAGGGCAGAGCTATTGAGGATTATTGCACTCAAAAATCCTAGCATGCTATGCCCTGCGGAATTTCAGTACGAATCGAATGGGCCTACTCCCACGGTAAACGGTTGAGAAATGGGCCCGCAATAAGCATTCTGGTGACATTTGACCAAAAAAAAAAAAAAAAAGGGCCGCACCCTAAGTTCCACAAAGAGCTGTAAAGCGAGTGCCAACAAACACGATTGTCCTCCGCCCACCCCCCAAAGCTGTCTGCCTCGAGGACACAACTGGTGACTGTGTTGGGATTGGGCAAGAGGTACAAAGCCCATGTCAAGGCCTGGAGTGGAAAGCACTCAGAAGTTTCATCTGAGTTTATACGAGCTCGCAAACCGCCGGCTCGGGATGCGAGTGTATGGCGGCCTATCCGGATCACGTCTTCATGTTAAATGCACCACCCAAAGTGTCACTGTCAGAGTACTTACTGTCAGTCGTGGTCAACTGTGGACCCATACATGAACTCAATCTGGATCGAATTTACCTGTGCATCAACACACGGATGCGAGGGAGGTGTCCGGTGTGCTAAATTGCAGCGTGGTCGGCTCGGAGGCCCGCCGACATGGCATTCGTAGTCTCCGTAAAGCTTTTTGCCGCCCAGCTGCTTGTGCTCGAGGTGTCGTATGTGAAGATGCCGCCTGTTCACACCGGGGGCAAAGACCGACGCACCTGAAAGGCAGGTGCGTTCAATGCATGTTATTCGCATGTCGTTCGCACCGCGGAACAAAGGTGACAATCACCATTACGCAGAAAGGAAACAATGTCTTTATTTCCTTTGTGCGTAATAGTGATTGTCGCCTTTGTTCCCAGGTGCAAACGACATGGAAATGACATGTATTGAACGCACTTGCCTTTCAGGTGCGTCGGTCTTTGCCCCCGGTGTCAGTTGAAGTAACTAGGACAATAATTGAGTGACCTTGACTTGGTGCTATACACACCTTGAAAGTGCATAACGTGTTGAAAGTCAAAGTCAGAGCAAAGAAAGGTCTTTCAACATGTTCAACTTGAAGCTGAATCGATGAGGAGTCGCAGTGGCAGCTAGTTTCTTTCAAATCCAGACGGGACATATTGAGGATGAAGTGGATGCGTGCAAAAAATGATTAAAACCTATGGTATCAAGACAGAGTTGGAAGAGCTATGAAAAGACAATCCAACCTTGCACCCCGCTCAATTCCAGGGCATTATGATTGCATTTCAACGCTCCTGGGCCTCCAGGGAAAAATAATTACTTCATTTTTGGTCTGGACTCAATTCTATATTGACTTGTTCTGGTTCTATCGATGTGCTCTAAGGTGTAAAGGTCAACGAACCTTAACACCGACACCCGGCCATGCAAGCCCTGCAGACCTGTGCAAGTCTCTCCCCCATCTCCCCCCTTCAACGCGGTCCCGTCTTCTCGTCAAGCCTTGTGTGTATCCACCGGGCGGCTGTCAAGTTTTTCAAGGTTGCCCCAAGCTGACCAAGCCTTGTTTGGCCAAACCATTCTTCCATTGCTATTCTCGTCCCCCATTATTTCCGTGTCCATCTCGCAACTTCAAAATGTCCAAGATGTGCTTGTTTCTTGTCAAGTGTCTATGGTGGTCTATGCAGCAAAAACCGCCTCTCCCACCTTTCTATATAGAAGGTGCTTTGTTTTGGCATCTTTGATGTCTTTTCTGGGCTATGTAGGTCTATAACGCAATTTCAGGTTTCCTGATGTCCCCCTGTGTCTAGTAGTCAGTAGTTATATCTAGGTACCCTGCAAAGCCTGGATCACGTACAACCTCCGCCTGCGCCACCTATGTTGAACTCAGGGCCCATACCCTTGTTGGTACTCTAGCTGAGCTGTTATACTGCGTCCCCGTGGGAGCTCTCCTACGGGGGACGCAGGTTCGAGTCCGCGTTGGATTTTGTTTGTCCCGGTTGATACCCAGTACCTCCTTGATTTGTAACATCATTATTCCGCTACCCGCTTCCCGATCTCCTATATATAATGTAGTTGCTCAGGAGCATCCCTCAGTCGTTCGCCTCTTCGTGCCCGACTGAGTTTACTTCTCACGACTTGACCTCAAATCTCATTTGCTACATCATCCCCATTGTGTATCGAGTCAACTACCCAAACACTTATTAAGGGGCAATGACGCCAGTAATTCTGACGTTCAGTAACATTCAAAATGTTGTCCCGCCTGCTCCTCAGGACCCCCCCTCCGTTGGCGATGTTATATCGGCCAAGAAGTATGCCCAACGGGCCCTTATCGCTGGTGGGCTTTCTTCCCGCACGCTGTTTATACCAATCAACACTCGTCTGGATGCTATCGATGCGCGTCTTGACGGCATTGTTGTCAAGATTGACCAATTGACTATTTTCGCTTCTAAAGTTTTTTTTTTTTTTCTCATTCGCAGTTGCACTTCATGAATCATTGAAATCATAGAATTACAATCGCACTTTGGGAGACGGTAGGCCTGTGCCATTCGCGCCTGTGCCTTTCCCAGATTATATATATATATATGGGGAGATACGGGTTCCGGTTGATTACGGAAGCCTGCTGATGCATCAGAACTCGAACGCGCGAGCTGTATGTGACGGGGTACGATACGGCGGGAGGTTCAACAAGGCGCGGTCAAGATGAAGGTGGCACCCTGCCGTCGGCCAATAATGATGTACGCTCATCTCTTCTTATTCGGAAAATACATGCTCATCCAGCTACAGACACCTACACCTCTCACCGATGTGATTGTTCTTGACAGCTTAGCCTACGATGAGTTGAAGGCATATTGTGAGGGGTACTACCCGGCCCGCGCCTATGGCAATGGGCAACGCCTCCAAGAACGCAGAAAGTCCATCCGGGAGGCCATTGGTTGCACCGCCGTGTGTTCAGTTTAGCCCTGAGCGCCGTAGATAGAGCAATATCACCAATTTTTCTCATTCCAATGAATATGAGCAGAGGGGAAGAGGCGGAAAACATTGTGCTTCCTGAATTGATTCTGGCGTTTGACGTGTGCAGACGGAATCGGACATAATCGGAGACAATTATGTACATTTGTTGCCTATGTCAAGATTGTTTGATTGGATACCAGCAGGAACCCGCGCTACGTTGGTGTCATAATAACATTATCGAGAGAATCAGAGAATCAGTTCAAGTAGATTTACAGCTGGCAGCATATTACTGTAAAATGAGAAAATAGCTACCCTTGAAGACGCTACTCGTCATCAACCTCTGGTTGGTTCCTCGCGGCGTCCCGTGTCAGGAAACCAGTGCCAGAAAACTGTAGAAAAGAAAAACATTTCCAAGAGATGCTGCTTGTCGCCAACCTCTGGTTGGCTCCCAGGAGGGTCAGCATACTATGCTGTTCCGTTTGTAAAACAAATAAAGTGCGCAGCGCTTTAGTGAACCCAGTGCGCTCTTGCCCTGGCTTTTTTTCGTCACGGGACCCATTACGTTAAAAAGCATCGGTCCGCGCCGGCCCGCGCGTCATGCATATTTGCTGCCTCGTTGCCCCCACGATTTGTCCTCCCACCGCGCATCCATGTCCACTGCGCAGCCCCTCACCGAGCCCTCCACCACCCAAAGCAACGAGACGGCGGTAGCCATGAATGAAAGCCACAAGGTCGACGACCTGTGGTTCATCGACGGTACTCTGGTCCTCCTCGCGGGCACGTCTCGATTCCGCGTCTACGGGGGGCTTTTAGCCAAGAGCTCCCCAGTATTTCAAGACATGCTGGCATTCCCCCAACCCTCGGATGTAGAGTGCATCGACGGCTGCCCCGTGGTTCGCTTGGAAGACAAGGAGCAGGATCTGCGATATTTTTTGAAAGCATTCTGTGACCACGAGTTAGTCCATCTACACGACCATTGTGTCCTTTTCGCTTATCGGGAGATCTTTCGAGATTCTTTCATCCATTTCCGGCGAAAACTACATTCGAGATCCTCAGCGGGATCCTCCGCCTCAGCGTGAAATACCAAGTCGAATCTCTTCGAAAACGAGCGTTGACCCATTTTGCCTCCATTGTTACCTTTACTGCGGCAGAATATCGCAGTAACTCCTCCGAATCATGGCGCATTCCCACGACAGATTGGATTCGGGTTGTCCTGTTTGCCAGGGAGATGTCCCTGGATTGGCTCCTGCTCATCGCACTGTATCGAGCAACAGCAAGTTGCACCCCCGCCGAAATCCTGCTTGGGATCGATGTGCAAGGGGTCAAGATGGAACTAATGCCCCAGGATAAACTGACATGCCTCCAGCAATCCCTCGACATCCGGACAACCGCCTTTTCGGAAATTATGGCCTGTTTTTGGATCCCTCTGTCGATTCCTGGATGCTCCGACGACGCGGGGTGTACACGACGCAGGATTGAAGCACTCAAACGCGTAGAGGGACTGAGACACCGAGTTTTCCCCATGAGATGCTGGCCGGCAAGAAACTGGGACCTCCTTGGGGTCTGCACGTCTTGCGTCTTCGTCATGAAGGCCGCCCATGGGCAGGTGCTGGAGAGCTTTTGGGCCGAGCTGCCACAGCGATTTGGGCTACCTGGCTGGGATGTGCTGAAGCAGATGAAACAACGTGACCTTGCGTAGAGCGAAGCGAGACCTTCACGTTGCCTTCACATATATCTAGTCTCTCGTAGACAGACGCTCCGACCAAATACAGCCCGTACATACCTCGCTTGTTGAAGTCTATTAGTTATGGCGTGGGGCTGACTAAATGTGGGAAGTACTGTCTTTGTGCACAAATCCCCAATTCAATATAAAGGATCTGCAGAAACCGCCGGTGGATGCTCGAGGATTGAAACTACGAATAATTAGTGAAATTTGATGGAGGCCCATAAAGCTCCACCATGCTTTCATAACAATCATCATTTTCTAGAAGATCATGAGGGGACAAAGTTCCCCGCGGCGGCGGTGGCGACGTCGCACCAATATTTGGCTGGTAAATCAGCTGCTTTAAGCATGGCGCGCGTCTTCCCACGACTGTTCAGATGCCTCCTTCTGCGACGCCATTCGCAGACGACGAGTAGGCGGTTGTAGGTTCGACGATTACCCCATACTCCGCACACCAGTCAGAGAAGACAGATTCAAATTCTCCACCACCGTCAATCCGGACACGTCAGGCTTTCTTTCCGGTTTGACGTTCGACTTTGGCGACATACAATTTGAAAGCTGCCAGCGTCGTGACCAATTTCTTGTTTCCAATTTTTTTCTCGTGCCCTCCTCGTTGAGCCTGGGGACCCACAAGCTCTCCGCCCTTGAACAAACAAGTGCAATGACGGGCCGAACCCTGGCTTGTGATTGTCTTTATCTTTTCTTCTTACTTTGCAAAGCAGTGACCTCTCAGCTGCAGAGCCCGGGTTGAACTGGAGACCTTTCAGGCCTCGCGCTTGACAACCAGGCTGGCTACTGAGATTTCAAAGAGATGGTTTTGCTCAGAATCGCGCTGGCTATTTTGGAAAAATGCTCCGCTGAGGAGCTTGCGGAGCTCGGTTTGAAACAATGGAAAACAAAGCTGCATAGCCGCACAACTTCATGGAGACCTTGCTCAGAATCGCGCCGGCTATCTAGGAAAAATGTCCCTGGGGACCAGATTTTTATTGGACGTGACAATGCAAAAACACCTGTTTGCAGTGGCCGGAGCTTGCGGAGCCCGGTTTAAACAGATCAGATCGGCTCTGTGGTTCTGTAGAAAAGAAGTGGAGACGCCTGAACATGCCCTAATCACCTGCGAGTCATCGGACACAGTGCTAAGATGCCTTGGATTGAATGAAGTTGCATTGGGACTTCAACAATATAAAACTCCTAACAGGGCCACATACCAACGGCTTGGGGGACATTAAATCGTTTAATACAGCCCCAGTTATCCAGGGGCCGGCCCTCCGGCCCAGAATTCCATCGTTGGGTCGCCTACACAGTTGACAAGTCAATGAAATCAGGCTGTCTCTCAACTTGAACTGGGGTACAATTTTGGTGTTTCAATCGGAACTAAGTTACCATGGGACATAGAAGAATCGTCTAGATTCATCTCTCACCTTCCAAGTCCTAGGTAGTGCTTCATCATAATTTATTTCATCAAGTTAACGTGCTTTTGGGGTCTTTTCTCACGATTCTCACCATTTATGGCATTTAATGTGCCATTTAATATGCTCCAGCCCTGAAGGATAATGTTTATTCACCTTCAGTGTATCCATCCGCAAACTCCTCTCCACCAAATCAGACCCCAAGCCCGTACTCGAGTACAAAACTCATTACCACCCTCATAGCCTACTCTCGAGTCCACCTACCCCTGCCCTCTCCCGTAGCTACCCCTCCACGCCCGCCAGAGTACTCCCTGTACTTCGTAGAGTGCCACATGGGCCCCAAGGGCCCGCGCGCACTATAATGGAATATGAAATGAAATCCTTTACATTTTCAAACACGTGACTTGCCATTGCAGACAGTTTCAATTCCAGCACGGTCCCGGAGCCATTTTCTGAGGCGCGCGTCCCAGCTTTACATTTTGAAACACGTGACCTTATTGTCCCGGGTTCAAAAATCACATTGTGGGGCACGGGGTTCAAAATGCCATTCTGAGACACGGGTTTCAGAATAGGTCATTTGGCCCTCCAAGGACAGCTGAAATACATTTTTTGCCCATGTTTGCGGGGCGTTCAAATCCTGAATGCAGGGTGTCTGCTCCCTTATCCCTACTGAACCCGGCCGAAATACATTATAATGCACCGGATGGTCGGTTCCATTGTGGGGCACGGGGTTCAAAACACCATTCTGAGGCACGGGTTTCAGAATAGGTCCCTTGTCCCTTCAAAACGGAATTGCTGGGGGATAGCCAGCAGAATTTCCAGCAAGTCTGTTGATTCAGATTTCTTTTCTGTGCCTCCCTCATTACAGCTCTTTGCGGTACAACAGGCGCGGTCCGTTTTTTTCTGTTTTGGCAAGTTTTCACGAGAACAGCTGCCCTGAGCTCAATTCTCAACCGTTTCCCCTCAAAATGGGCTCATTCGATTCGCATTGAAAATCCACAGCGAATGGAATACCGGAATTTTTGATCCTTTTACGTAATAGAATTTCTTCCGGAAAAACTTGGTTTTGAGTAGGACACCTGTAACACTCGGAATACTGGCCCGATTGGCCTAGTTTTTGGATATGCTATATATCTGATGCGGCCCTAGACAACGGCGTGTTTATTTATATTACATGCTGAGTGATTATGATCTAATGCACACTTTAGCGAAGGGGATATCCAGACACTACCATAAGTAGAGCTGTCCATGGAAGTTTGAGTACATTATGTAGGATAACCCACAAAAACACACTTCTGGAAATGGCACCCAGAGCATCCTGTTTGTCCTTCTGCACATGCACATAGGCAAGGCAGCCCCACACCCAAAGGTGCAACACGTCTGGCTTCCGCTTGTGCCAAAGCTGAAAAGGAGTGGTATTCTCCGGAATGTGAGCAGTGAGTCAACAGTGAGAAACTGGGGACTCAGGCTCTACACTAGGCTACTTATATATACACAATGACGTGCACAGCCTCGAGGCTGTGTCTGTCACAATGCACAGCAATGCACAGCAGTGCACAGCAGTAAGGCTGTGCACATGGATACTACAATGGAAACCACCAGACCATCAGGATACCAAGTGTTTCACATGTCTAAACTAAGTGTCCATGAAACAGAACAAGAGAATGAGAATGCTGGAAGTCCCACACTTCAATAGTGACATCAAATGCCGCCAATGCCGAAGCATTGCTTGGTGATGTGCTGGCGGGAAAGAGTACTCTGGAACCAGGGGCAAATTGCCGTGGTGTACAGCGGAGATGAGCAGAGCTTAAATGGCTTCAGACAGACAGAGAAGCATAATCTTATAAAGAGAGTGATACAATTCTGTAGTAGTTGTAGTCTCCAGTCTTGAGCTGGTCATATCTCCACTAGCAATAACAGGCCATTTTCCCTAAATCCTTTCCCTCTTTGAGCACAGACCTGGCCGCATTGGCTATTGTGTCTGACAGGCATCTGGGTGTCAACTGCTTCAAGCTCTTTGACTTGACAAGCCCAGGCCAAAGGGTCCTGTGATGACTAAAGCCCCTAACTGCACATCCATTCCACTTGTCCATTTGCCTATTTTGTGGCAAGGGCACTCATCTTCTTCTTCACTGCTCTGAGTTCCTCAAGTACCTGCACCTGCACCTGCCCCAGCTCCTGCAGATGCAATGAACAGCGATGATGAATTGATGCTTCAACCAGGCAATGTTCTCATTGTTGCTCATGAAGGCAATCCAAACAGCTACTTGCTTTGTGCAGCTTGCATTCTCTGCTGTGCAGTCCGTCTGGCAATCCCTGCACCTACTACGAGGCACTTCAGTGAGCAGATGCTCATCTTTCAGAAGAAGGAGCAGTTTCCAAAATTAACTCTCTTCTTGAGAACTGGACTTGTTGGTTACTCAGTGATGATAGCTGGCGGTCCAGTGAGCTGGCGGAGCAAGTTGCAAACTACTGTCTCTCTTTCCACTACTGAAGCAGAATACATTGCTGCTTTGGAAGCTGGAAAGGAGATCAAGTGGATCTGCAATCTACTGTTTGAATTGGGCTATGGAGTGTCTGGGCCTTCACCCCTTCTGATGGACAACCAGTCTGCTATTTGAGTTGCCAAAAACCCGGAGCACTGTGGTTGTATGAAGCACCTTGACCTTGCTCATTATTGGCTTTGTGACGAAGTGGCCAAGGGTTCTATTGCACCTCAATATGTGCCCATGGGCACTTTACAATGTTTTAGTAGAAAGGATGCACAATATTGAGAGGACAGATCTATAAGATGGACAGATTCAATGATGGCAGGGTGTATCGCTTGCTGATTGCTGTGGACAGCGTCCACCATTGCTTTAAAAATGAGACAACTGTATACACATCAGCTTCCTGTTGAGTGTTGTGTTTGGGCTGTGCCATTCTCGCACTTTGGATCCTGCTTGATCCTATTGATCGGTCAACATGCCACACAGCAAAAGGTTGATTTTTAATTCTAAGCACTGGCCTCCATGTCTGACAGTTTAGTGCTAGATTGCAAATGCCAATTGTGCCCTTGCAATTGCAATGTGGCACTGTTTATCGAACCCTATTGGGATCCTGCCCCTCCTTCATCAGAGCCTTCAACTTGTCCTAATACACTCCACCTCCGGAACAGCCTCTAGAATCCGAGCCTGCGCCTGCTCAGGTTGAGCCTACACCTCCACCTTCTCCTATTGGTGTCGCCGCACGTCGCAGGCACCACGGTCAAACAACAGAGCATAGACCTGCAACAGAATAACCTCGGGAGCCTGCTCCAGCTGTTCTGAGCGATGCAGAGGACAGCAGTGATGATGAACTGCTACTTCAGCCCAGAAGTGCTCTTGTTGTCGCGCATGAAGGTGATCCTACTTGCCAAGTGCTTCAGGCAGCCAATGTCGCTTCTGTGCAGTCAGCTCAATCTGCTGTTCAGTCCAGCAATCCACGCACTTATCATGAAGCACTATGGCGTGAAGACGCACATCTTTGGCAGGATGCAGCAGTATCCGAGATTAACCCTCTTCTCGAGAACTGCACATGGGACGTTGTGGATGCACCTCCTGGTGTGAAGCCTATTCGCTCGCAGTGGGTCTTTATCATCAAGCCCAAGTCTGATGGCTCTATTGAGCGCTACAAGGCTAGACTCGTTGCCAATGTCATGGACAACGCCACGGAATTGACTACAACAAGATCTTTTTGCCAACTTTCAAACCAGCTACCCTCCTGTTGAAGTGTGGGACTTCCAGCATTCTCATTCTCTTGTTCTGTTTCATGGACACTTAGTTTAGACATGTGAAACACTTGGTATCCTAATGGATCTAGTGTTTCCATTGTAGTATCCATGTGCACAGCCTTACTGCTGTGCACTGCTGTGCATGGCTGCGCATTGTGACAGGCACAGCCTCGAGGCTGTGCATGCCATTGTGTATATAAGTAGCCTAGTGTAGAGCCTGAGTCCCCAGTTTCTCACTGTTGACTCAGGTTAGTTGTCTTGTATCTCTCTTCAATTCGAGTTTCTCACTGTTGACTCAGACCACTGTGCTTGCCTGATTCTAACAGGTTATGGGCCCCGGCTTCTAGGTCTATCAGAGTCAGTCATTCTGAGATTCCATTCATTCTTCTGCCTCTACTCTCTCTCTCTGCCCTCTCTGCCACTCTGTGACAGTTTTCTGCCCTTTCAGTGTTGTGTGGCCTTTTGTAGATAGGAACACCAACTGTTGGGACAACCCCTCTTTGCGAGGTAGTCTTCAGTTCACCAGACAACAAACGGTAGTCAATCCGTTGAATCTGGGATTAGGGCCTGTGTGCCTCACAACTGGGTGTTCATTAGAATCAGCTAGTTACTTACCTACCTTTTCTTTGCCACACACACTCCTGAGGGCGCCACCAGTCTCTGGTGGTTCTAGCATTCATTTCTGGGCATTCCTTCATTTCCCCATCATGTCTTCCATTGCACGTCATGCCTGTCTTGGACAAAGAGTCCCTCTTCTCTGACTGGAGGAGCGATGCAAAAGCTTATCTTAAAGCCAAAGAGTGCTTCTTCTATTGCACCACTACCTTTGGTGGTCAAGGGCACACTGAGCTTGAACGGGACAAGTGTGCTGGCATCTTGTGGTCCATGTTGTCCAAGACTGTCAAGCCACTTGTAAAGCAGTATGAGGACGACCCAAAAGCTCTGTGGGAGGCCTTGGAGTCAATCTTCGCTCCAAGGAAGGCTGGAGCTCGCTTCAATGCCTACAGGACACTCACCTCCATTAAACTCAAGGAGGATGAGTCGCTTCTGTCTCTTATTGGTCGTGTCTCAATGCTATGAGATCTTAAAGATCAACCCGCCGACTTCAAGTTGGATCAAGCTGATGCAGAGCTCCAAGCAGTGGTCCTGCTTATGGCCCTTCCTGATGAGGTGGTTAAACTCTCTCAAGGCACCTTTCGAGATGTCTACAGACACTCTCAGTCCCAGCAAGTCGAGACAGCCTATGCAATATCAGGTGTTCAAGACTGCTGGGCAGGAAGGAGACTCCACTGAGAGAAATCCTCTCTCTGGAGCAGCCATGGCCACTGTATCCAGTGTCCCCACACCCTCTGCTGCACTGCAGTTGCACCTCCAGTCACATGTATTGGATGCCTTCAAACTGGCCATACCTTCCTTAAATGCAAAGAGTTCCACAATCTCATCAGGAACCTTGCAAATAACAAGGGGAAAGCCAAAGGCAATGGTGCAGATGCAAAGTCCCAAGTGGCTTCAAATGCAAGTCTTCTCTCCCACTTTGCATTCTCCGTTGTTGACTTTCGATGGAATGCGGATTCAGGAACCACATCGCACATGACGAACTGCAAAGATCGTCTCAAAAACACCCTATTACAGGGTTGCCATCGAAGTTGCCAACGGAGTTGTAGTCTATTCTGAACTAGTGGGGGAGATAGAGTTGAAGCACTTATACACGGACGCAGTGCTCGGCCTGTTATCCTTACCAATGTCTTGTTTGTTCCTCAATTGTCTCATAATCTGATATCTATCACCTACCTCACCAAACATCATGGCTATTGTGCCAGGTTTGAAGGAGATCTTGTTTCATTCACTAGAAACAATGAGCTCTATTTTGAGGCAGATATCAATGAGAGGAACCAGGCATTTGTAAGAGAGGTCGAGATCCCCTCTTCTGGTTCAGCTCTGTTCACTTCTGGGACCTTGCCTATGGATCTGGACTTGTTGCATCGTCGACTTGGCCATCATTCTTATGCTGATACCAAAAGCATCCTTAGCAAGAATCTGGTCACTGGTGCGAAGTTGACTTCAACCCAGAAATCAGATCCCATCTGTGAACCCTGCCTTGCAGGAAAGCTGAATGCAGGTCCTTTTCCATCCACTGGTCATCGTTCTGAACATCCTTGATCTCATTCATTCTGATCTGAAGGAATACAAGGTGCACACCCGCTCAACTCAGACAGCTCCTTGCCTGCCTCCACACCAGCAACATATTCAGCCTCAGTAGTGGAAAGCAAAACTGTGCTTTGCAGTTTGCTCCTCCAACTGACTGGACATCCACTCATCATGACCAAGTAACCACTAGTACTCTTTCCAGAGTCCGGGCAGCCACCATGATCAGCATCAGTGTATACAATGAAAGGATGAGGTAGGGAGGCCGATTTTGAAATAGGTGAGGCAGAAATCAAGGGTGCCCTTGATGTAGCGCATTAGATGCTTTACAGCTTTCCAGTGTGCTTCACCAGGGTTGCTGTTGAAGTGAGCAAGCAACCCAACTGTGTATGAGATGTCAGGGCGTGTTTGGGTGGCAAGATAAAGCAAGCAACCAACAGCAGATATGTAGATGCCGTGGTACTTTTGGACCTCTTCTTCAGTTGTTGCACCCATTTCTTTGGTCAAAGTAAGACCAGGTAACATGGGAGTGCTAACTGGCTTGCAATCCGACATTCCATACTGCTCAAGCATGTTTACAGCATACTGGCGCTGCGAAAGATGAATGCTTCCAGTTTCAGAGTCACGCTCAACCTTGATACCCAACAGCCATTCTGTGGACCAAGATCCTTGACTCTGAATGATGAGCCAAGTTGAGCAATGACTCGGTCAATGTCGGCATCGTGCTTTGCACAGATCATACCGTCATCAACATAGATAGGGAGGATGATGCGCGTTGTGTGTTGCAGTCTGTGATTGGACTGTGCCATTCTCGCACTTTAATCTATCATGATTCCTTGATTACATCACTCCATCATGCTTTCTATCGCTCCTATGCTTCCCTGATATTCATCTTATTGTTGTGATACACATCTTATTGTCTTGATACAGATCTGATTAGGATCTTATTGTCTCTATTGTTTTATTGTTCTTATTGTTCTAGTCTCTTATTGTTCTAGTAGTATATAAGTAGCCTAGTGTAGACCTGGGTCCTCAGTTCTCACTCTTGACTTCAGGTGTGTTGTTAGTACATACATCACAATACAAGAGTTCTCACTGTTGACTTCAGTCCTCTGTGCTGCCTGTTCTAACAGGTTATGGGCCCCGGCCTTTGAGCAGTCTAAACATCTGAGATCTCATCCCCTTGCATTCTGCTTCGCATTTTGCATCCTCCAAGTCCTTATAGTGTGTGTGACCTTTTGTAAATAGGAACACCAACTGTTGGGACAAATCCTCTTTGAGAGGTAGTCTTTATTACACCAGAAAACAAACAGTAGTCAATCCTGTTGATTCTGGGTTTAGGGCCAAAGTGCTTTACAACTGGTGTTCATTAGTATCAGCTAGACTTTTAGCTATCTACCTACATTCAGGACACTTTCATACATACATCTTCTTTTCACACACACTCCTGAGGGCACCACTTGTTGGTTATAGCTTTTGCGCATTATGCTTCTCAGATCAGATCCTGCCAAAGCGGCTACTCAATCTGCTCCTTCCCCTGCTCCTGCTGCAGCACCTGCGCTCGTTTGTGCATTCTGTAAGAGGCCTAATCATCTTCTTCTCCAATGCTTTCAGTTCTTGAAGCTAATTGGAAAAGATGCAGCAAGTCGTGATCAAGAGGCAAGGTTACCGATGCAGCAAAGGCTGAACCAACAGAAGGAGATGTGACCTCTCTCACAAATGCCTGGTTCCTCTCATTAATGTCTGCCTCAAAGAGTAGCTCATTATCTCGACTAAAGGAGATCACAGATCCCTCCATGAGAATAGAGTAGCCATGAGTGCGATCAACAAATGGCATGGGCTCCTCAATGCCAACATAAAAATGAACTACGTAGTGAGTCATCACAAAGTTTTGAATGAGCGGCATTGATGATTTGTTGTAGGCGCTGAATGTGAATGCAAGCGCCAACACTGGTGAAGTGCTCAACCTTGATCCCAAGAAGCCATTCTGTGGGACCAAGATCCTTGACTCTGAATGCAGAGCTAAGTTCAGCAATAACTCGGTCAATATCAGCATCATGCTTGGAGGCAATGACACCATTATCAACGTAGATAGGGAGAATGATGCGAACAGCTCCATCTGAATAGACAAAGCATGAACGATCAGACTGGAGACACTTGAAGCCCATTAGTTGGAGCTTCTCTCACAGCTTCTTGTGCCATTGCCTGCCAGCCTGCTTAAGTCCATAAAGCGACTTTCGCAGTTTGAGAATCTGGCCAGATCTGCCTTGGGGAAACCCTTCAGGTTGGGTCATATAGACACTCTCGTCGAGGTCCCCATTGAGATAGGCAGAGCTGAAGTCAATAGAACGAAGCTGGAGATCATGCTGAGCAGCAAGAGCAAAGATGGTGCAGAGAGTGTGTTAGAACAGGCAGCACAGAGGTCTGAAGTCAACAGTAAGAAACTCTATTAGATGAATGTGAAGTAAGTACTTGCCTGAAGTCAACAGTAAGAACTAAGGACTCAGGTCTACACTAGCCTACTTATATATCTACAGAGACCAATAAGGATGGCTAGAACAATAAGAACAATAGAACAATAGAGCTACTGTAACAATAAGATGTGTATCAACACAATAAGAACAATAAGATCTGTATCAACATAATAAGAAGATCAGAATCAAGACAATAAGATCTGTATCAGATCTGTATCAGGGAACATGGATTGCACTCAGAGTGCGAGAATGGATAAGTCCAAACACAGACTCCAACACTCCCCCGGGACGAGACCAGTCTCGCCTATCTCCCCCGCAATCCATCTTGGAACATAACAGATCCACAGTTGGACGGGGAAGTGCTTTTGGTCAGAATGTCTGCAAGCTGTCCTGTGTAGGTACATATTCAATATGAATAGAACCCTTTGCCACTTCATCTCTGAGCCAGTAATGAGCCAAGTCGAGATGTTTCATACGACTATGATGCTCTGGATTCTTGGACACTGCAATTGCAGATTGATTGTCCATAAGAAGTGGAGAAGGTCCAGATGCAGGATATCTCAACTCCAACAGCAGATGGCGCACCCATTTCAACTCCTTGCCTGCCTCTACACCAGCAACATATTCAGCCTCAGTAGTAGAAAGCGAAACTGTGCTCTGCAGTTTGCTCCTCCAACTGACTGGACATCCACTCATCATGACCAAGTAACCACCAGTACTCTTTCCAGAGTCTGGGCAGCCACCATGATCAGCATCAGTGTATACAATGAAAGGATGAGGTAGGGAGGCCGATTTTGAATAGGTGAGGCAGAAATCAAGTGTGCCCTTGATGTAGCGCATTAGATGCTTTACAGCTTTCCAGTGCGCTTCACCAGGGTTGCTGTTGAAGCGAGCAAGCTGTTGAAAGTGGAAAGCTCAGATGGTCTCAGATGGGAGCTGAAAAGGCAAGGTCTCAGATGGGGCGCAGATGGGGAGGCGAAAAGCCCAGATCCATTCAATCCTAGCTACCTATATATACATCCAAGAACAATAGAGGTAGATAAGACAATAAGAACAATAAGATACTGATCGATATCAGAACAATAGGAGAACAGACCACGTGATAACCAAGCTTCAACACAAGCAAACCAACTGTGTATGAGATGTCGGGCTTGTTTGGGTGGCAAGATAAAGCAAGCAACCAACAGCGGATATGTAGATGCTGTGGTACTTTTGGACCTCTTCTTCAGTTTTTGCACCCATTTCTTTGGTCAAAGTAAGACCAGGCAACATGGGAGTGCTAACTGGCTTGCAATCCAACATTCCATACTGCTCAAGCATGTTCACAGCATACAGTGGCGCTCTAAATAAATGCCGAGCCATGGTTTGACATCATTTCATGGTCGAATTCCTTCAAACAAAATTGTGGCATGAACATTCAGTAGTGCTAAGCTCGTTTGCATCGAAAAATCCATACCATACCTACTTCAATGGTGTGCAATAAAAATATTTGGGGTGTTCTGAAAAACCGACTTTGTGGGCTGGCATGCTATCGAAAATCGGTCATTTCAGCATGAAAGTACTTGAAAAATGAAGTATACTCACAGTTTAGTTGACTCGATTTGATACTCATTTGAGCTCACACGGAGGCTCTCAAGTTCGCCATTTTGGGCGAAAATGGGCGAAAATGCTCCCAAAAAAGCAAAAGTGACCGATTTGCAGTGCCCATTGCGAGCTCAAATGAGTATCAAATCAAGTCAACTAAAATGTGAGTATACTTCATTTTTCAAGTACTTTCATGCTGCAATGACCGATTTTCGATAGCATGCCAGCCCACAAAGTCGGTTTTTCAGAACACCCCAAATATTTTTATTGCACAACATTGAAGTAGGTATGGTATGAATTTTTCGATGCAAACGAGCTTAGCACTACTGAATGTTCATGCTACAATTTTGTTTGAAGGAATTCGACCATGAAATGATGTCAAACCATGGCTCGGCATTTATTTAGAGCGCCACTGTACTGGCACTGTGAAAGATGAATGTCTCCAGTTTCAGAGTCATGCTCAACCTTGATACCGTTGTAGAACAACCATCCCTTCTTCTCGTTGGGATAGCCCACAAATATGCA
Source organism: Mycena leptocephala (assembly GCA_029378395.1). NCBI lineage: Eukaryota > Fungi > Basidiomycota > Agaricomycetes > Agaricales > Mycenaceae > Mycena > Mycena leptocephala. The sequence continues at coordinate 266,957 of JARJLF010000164.1, read as the reverse complement.
CTTCTGGAAATGCAACCCAGAAGTGTCTCTCTTATCCTTCTGCACATGCACATAGGCAAGGCAGCCCCACTGTTAGAACAGGCAGCACAGAGGTCTGGAGTCAACAGTGAGAAACTCTTGTATTGGGATGCAAGGACTAACAACACACCTGGAGTCAACAGTGAGAAACTGAGGACCCAGGTCTAAACTAGCCTACTTATATACTACTGGAACAATAGAGACAGTAGGAACAATAAGAACAATAAGAACAATAGAGACAATAGAGACAATAAGATCCTTGTCAGATCTGTATCAACACAATAAGATGGATATCAGGAATGCGTGGGATCGATAGAAAGCATGATGGAGTGATGTAATCAAGGAATCATGATAGATCAAAGTGCGAGAATGGCACAGTCCAATCACAGACTGCAACACTCCCCCGGGACGAGACCAGTCTCGACTAGCTCCCCCGGATTCCCATCATAGAACGCAACTTTTCCACAGTAGGACAAGGGAGCGCTTTGGTGAAAATGTCTGCAATTTGCTCCTGGGTTGGAGTGTATTCCAGTGCAATGTATCCCTTGGCAACTTCATCTCGAAGCCAGTAATAAGCAACAAGGTCAAGGTGCTTCATGCGACCATGATGCTCCGGGTTTTTAGCAACTTGGATAGCAGACTGGTTGTCCATGAAGAGAGGAGAAGGTCCAGACACTCCATAACCAAGCTCAAATAGCAGATTGCGCACCCACTTGATCTCCTTGCCAGCATCTACACCTGCAATGTATTCAGCCTCTGTAGTAGACAGAGAGACTGTAGTCTGCAGTTTGCTCCGCCAGCTAACAGGACTGCCGTTCATCATCACCAAGTAACCACCTGTGCTTTTGCCAGACACCTTGCAGTCTCCGTGAGCTGCATCGGAGTAGACAGCAAGAGAAGGCGAAGCAGACTCTGCTAGAGGAGACTCAGGCTCTGGGTCCGATGCAGAGAAGTAGGTGGTGAAGGGATGTGGTACAGATGATGATTTTCGGTATGTAATGCGATAGTCAAGTGTGCCATTGATGTAGCGCATAAGATGCTTAACAGCACCCCAATGCTTTTCACCTGGATTGCTATTGAAGCGTGCAAGGAGTCCAACAGTGTAGGAGATATCAGGACGAGTTTGGGTAGCCAGATACATCAGAGAGCCAACAGCAGACAAGTATATTGGTCCATACTTGCTGGCCTCTTCTGGAGTCTGAGCACCCATCTCCTTGGTCAAAACAAGACCAGGAATCATCGGAGTGCGAACGGGCTTGGAATTGGACATTCCATACTGCTCAAGCATGTTCACAGCGTATTGGCGCTGCGAAAGATGGATGTCTCCAGTCTCGGAGTCACGCTCAATCTTGATCCCCAGAAGCCACTCTGTGGGACCTAGATCCTTGACTTTGAAAGTAGAGCCAAGTTCAGCAATAACTCGGTCAATTTCAGCATCGCTCTTTGCAGAGATCATGCCATCGTCGACGTAGATCGGGAGGATGATACGCGTCGTGCCATCAGAGTAGATGTAGCATGAGCGATCAGACTGGAGACAGGTAAAGCCCATAGACTGGAGCTTTGCACTGAGCTTCTTGTGCCATTGACGACCAGCCTGCTTAAGCCCATAGAGTGACTTGCGCAGTTTAAGAAGCTGGCCCTGCTCCCCTTGTGGGAACCCCTCGGGTTGAGTCATGTAGACATTCTCCTCCAGATCTCCATTTAGGTAGGCAGAAGAAAAGTCAATGGAACGAAGCTTGAGATCGTGCTGAGCAGCAAGAGCAAGGATAATGCGAAGTGTCGCAGGTTTAAATGTAGGGGAGAAGATCTCGTTGTAATCAATGCCATGACGCTGGCCACGACCATCTGCAACGAGTCTGGCCTTGTAACGCTCAATAGAGCCATCAGACTTGTGCTTGATGATAAAGACCCACTGTGAACGAATGGGCTTTACACCAGGGGGTGCATCCACAACATCCCATGTGCTGTTCTCCAGAAGAGAGTTTATCTCGGAGATTGCAGCTTCTTCCCAAAGATGAGCATCTTCTCGTCGCAGCGCCTTGTGATAAGTGCGAGGATTGCTGGAGTGAACAGCAGCCTGAGCTGACTGCACTGCTGCAATGTTTGCTGCTTGAAGTGTAGAACTCATTGGATCGCCTTCATGTGCAACAATGAGAACACTCCCTGGCTGAAGGAGTAGTTCATCATCGCTGCTGTTCTCGTCATCGCTTGGAACAGCAGGAGCAGGCTCTCGATAAGCGGGCTGAGCCTTCCACCATTCTCCTGCAGGCTTGTGCTCTGTTGTTTGACCATGGTGCTTGCGACGTGCAGCAACACCAATGGGAGAAGGAGGAAGTTCAGGCTCAGGTTCTGGAGACTGTTCCAGAGGTGGAGGTGAATTTGGACGAGTTGAAGGTGGGGAATGATTTGGAAGAGATGGATTGGGAGTTGGTGCAGGGGGTGCTCGATGAACACCATAATCATCCTCATCATCTCCCCCGTCATCGCGCACAACCTGTGGCTTGGCATGAGGAGGTAAATCAACAAATGTGGATGGTGGATTCTGAGGAATGCGCTGCAGTAGTGAAGGTTTGTTTCCTGGGAAGTAGCGCTCGTCAAAGACAGCACGCTTGGATGTGACCACTTTTCTGGTGACAGGGTTGTAGAACAACCATCCCTTGTATTCTGTAGGATATCCTACAAAAATGCACTTCTGGAAATGAATCCCAGAAGTGTCCCTCTTATCCTTCTGCACATGCACATATGCAAGGCAGCCCCACACCCGAAGGTGTGACACATCCGGCTTCTGCATGTTCCAAAGCTCATATGGAGTGGTGTTCTCCGGAATGTGAGACTTTGGATGCATATTAGCAACATGAATGTATGCTGCATCTGCGAGTGCCTTGAAAGATGGAGGCAGATTAGCTTCATGAAGCATAGCCGTTGTGTGCTCATCGACAGTGCGGTTACCACGCTCTGCCATTCCGTTCTGTTGGGGTCTGTTCCTCGTTGAATGACGACGCACAATGCCTTCAGAGCGCAAGTAGTTATCAAACGCTGTAGACATGTACTCTCCACCTTTATCTTCCTGCAGCGCCTTGATCTTACGTCCAAAGTGATTCTCAGCATAAGCCTTGAACACTTTGAATGCATTGAATGTATCACTCTTGCGCTTCACGTGCATTGCACATTTGAAGCCAGTATGATCATCAATGAAGAGAACACGGTATCTCCAACCCTCACGGGTGAAGACCTTGAATTCCTTCAGATCAGAGTGTATCAATTCAAGAGGTGCTGCAGAACGATGTCCAGTAGAAGGAAACGGAGGCTCACAAATCGGATCTTGCTTCTGGGTTGAAGTGATCTTCACACCAGTCACTAGACCCTTGCTCAAGATCTTCTGAGTATCAGAATGGTGACCAAGCCGACGATGCAGCAAGTCGTGATCAAGAGGCAAGGTTACCGATGCAGCAAAGGCTGAACCAACAGAAGGAGACGTGACCTCTCTCACAAATGCCTGGTTCCTCTCATCAATGTCTGCCTCAAAGAGCAGCTCATTATCTCGACTAAAGGAGATCACAGATCCCTCCATGAGAATAGAGTAGCCATGAGTGCGAGACAAGTATGTAGTGGAGATGAGATTGTGGGCAAGCCCAGGAACATATAGGACATTTGTGAGGATGATTTCTCGGCCACAGCGTCCATCAATAAGCGGTCTCAGCAGAATCTCTCCCCTTAGCTCGGAGTAAACTATGACTCCATTTGCAACGGTGATAGGAACTCTGTATGGATGGGCATTCAACAAACGCTCACGACGAGAAGTCATGTGCGATGTGGCCCCAGAATCTGAGTTCCATCTTTCCTCTGCAATGAGCGAAGATGAATGGGGAACGATATCTGCATGAGAGGCAAAATGGGACAGAGCTGCTGCACCCTTTCTGCGAGGTTTCTTCTTTCCAATAAGCTTCAAGAACTGGAAGCATTGGAGAAGGAGATGATTTGGCCTCTGGCAGAAATCACAAAAGCGTGCAGGTGCTGCAGCAGGAGCAACGGAAGGAGGGGATAGAGTAGCTGATCTGAGAGGCATAATGCACAAAGCTAGAACCAACAAGTGGTGCCCTCAGGAGTGTGTGTGGAGAAGAAGATGTATGTATGAAAGTGCCCTTGATGTAGGTAGATAGGTAAAAGCCTAACTAGTACTAATGAACACCCAGTTGTAAGGCACTTTGGCCCTAAACCCAGAATCAACAGGATTGACTACCATTTGTTTTCTGGTGTAATAAAGACTACCTCTCAAAGAGGATTTGTCCCAACAGTTGGTGTTCCTATTTACAAAGGTCACACACACTATAAGGACTTAGAGGATGCAAAGTGCGAAGCAGAATGCAGAGGGATGAGATCTCAGAAGTTTAGACTGCTCAAAGGCCGGGGCCCATAACCTGTTAGAACAGGCAGCACAGAGGTCTGGAGTCAACAGTGAGAAACTCTTGTATTGGGATGCAAGGACTAACAACACACCTGGAGTCAACAGTGAGAAACTGAGGACCCAGGTCTAAACTAGCCTACTTATATACTACTGGAACAATAGAGACAGTAGGAACAATAAGAACAATAAGAACAATAGAGACAATAGAGACAATAAGATCCTTGTCAGATCTGTATCAACACAATAAGATGGATATCAGGAATGCGTGGGATCGATAGAAAGCATGATGGAGTGATGTAATCAAGGAATCATGATAGATCAAAGTGCGAGAATGGCACAGTCCAATCACAGACTGCAACACCCACACCCGAAGGTGCAACACATTTGGCTTCTGCTTGAACCACAGCTACAATTGGGAATCCAAAATAATGTGGCGTTGGCGGGGAGGTAATTACCCTCACTCAGGTATTACTTGTTTACTGCACTAGCTTGCAAGTCTTTCAAAATGCCTTGATCCTCACTGAGAGAATTTAAAAACATGGGGCTATTCTGTCCATAAAGACGGTGAAAAAACGAGAACAGCAACAATCCATGCTTGAAATAGTAATATATCCGCTGGGGGAAAGTTCGTTGGTGGCCACCAGTGGACACCGTTGTCCCGTGGCGGCTGTTGGTGGATACTGTTGGGTGATGGGTGCCAGGGGTCGGCAAGATGAGATAGTGGTTTCCGGCAATCTCCGTCGGACCGTGTCAGATTTCGTCGCGCCCTGACCATCTTTCGTTGACGTTGAAATGGTGAGCGATTATATTTTTTGTGATTGGCATTGCTTTCGATTAAAACACATTGAGATCCGTTGTAACCGAGGGCAGGAGAACAGCGAAATTCCACACAGAATGGTCTCCTCAGATTCCTTTGTTGGTGCCCCAGCCATTAAATGGTTAAACAAACAGTAGCAAGCATGTGCTCAAGCGCTCGGCGCCAAATGGGGAATTCTTCGTCCCGAAGCCAGGGCTTAAGCCAAAGCCAGGCCAGGCCAAGCCCTGCTCCAGGATTTCTCCAGGATTTTGGCTTTGGCTTGAAGAATCTCATGCCGAAGCCCGGTCAAGCCAAGTCAAGCCTGAACATCACTAAATGGGTTTTACTGCAGACTTGCCCATGCAGTCCAATCTTGGAGAAAGGATAGAGATTCCAGGGAGATCCCCTCCCGCAAGGGAGACTATGCAATACATCAGAGCAATTTTAGGTAATTTTCGGAGACAACAGGCACCTGCGAATTTCGGAAAACGGGACATCAGTTGTAATTTGATCGACCTGGCTACCTGCGATAGAACAATGTATATGATTGGAGGCTGGGGAGAGGAACAGCGCAAAATAAAATCGCGCATCTACAGGCACCGGGTCTGAGGACTGATTTGGCAACAAAGTTAGTTCCTGATCCACGAATGCGCAGTCTCAGCGATTTGACCAAGCGGCCACACAGTGTCCTAGGTGCTCGTTGCATTTGTATACCCAGCATGCGATACATATTTGGAAGTCATCCAGGCCTCCTCGGGGGTGGAAGATAGTGGAAGTGAGAGTACGAGCGGAAGAAGCGGCGGGCATGGCCATTTTGGGCCGTTGCCGGTGATGAGTCACGACCGGAGATCTCCGAGTCATTGCCCTAGTTCGATCTATTTGGACACTGCCAGGACAGGACTCTCGGTTGTCCACAAACCCCCCAATATCTAGCCCACCTTCAACCATTCCTCCAATTATCCGACGCGACGAGCAACGATCCCGTTCACACTTTCCTCATGGAGGCGCATCGGATCTGCGTTGAAGCCCAATTCGTCATTGACTCGCTACCCAACGCCGATCTCCCTGCTGTTGAGCGCAGTGCCCATCAATTGGGCGCTGTCGGACAGATCCTCTCAGTCCTCGAAGACTACAAATCCACCACCCCCTGCCAGCGCTTTCGTTGGGACACAGCCTAGCGGACGTTGGGGGCGTCCAAAGTACCAACTCAATGTGACACGCGCTCGTCAATTACACGACCTCGGCAACAGTTATGACGAGATCTCGAAAGCGATGGGTGTGAGCCGAATGACCCTTCACCGGCACTTCATATACGAAGGTATTTCCTCGGCCCGGCGTCCATTCACTGAGATCGACGATGAAGACCTAGACGAGGTAGTGACGGAGATTTCTCTTACACACCCTTTTGTCGGTTCTGTCATCGTGTTTGGCCATCTCGAGGCCCGTGGAATCCATCTTCCACGTCTCCGTGTCCAGGATAGTTTGAGGCGAGTTGACAAGCTGGGTGTTCTGGTCAGATATTGTTACTCAAGTCCTCGTTGTCGTGTTTACTCATTTATTATTTGGCCAGGTGGGCGGGCATCATCAAGCGGCGGGTGTATAAAGTCCGCGGTTCTAATGCCCTCTGGCACCACGACGCCAGCGAGAAGCTTCGACCGTGGGGCTTCTACGTTCATGGATGCATTGACGGCCATTCTCGCCTCATCGTATATTTGGCTGTCCGGGCCAACAAGTGCAAAGCCACGGTTGCTGAGCTCTTCCTTGGTGCAGTCGCACAATTCGGATGGCCAAGTCAAGGACGGGGGGATTTTGGGACGGAGAATAATGAAGTTGAGCGCCAACTTATTGAGCATTGGGGAGTTTTACACCGCGCATATCTACGTGGCAGGTACGTGGTGTGAGCCTCCTCGTCGAGCGATGCTTACTCGTATTGGAGATCGCGGCACAATGTGCGAATCGAGCGTCTCTGGCGAGATGTCCGGAAGGATTCGTTTGAGACCTTCCAACAGATCTTTGACTATCTTGAAAAGAACGAACTTTTGGACATGGAAAATCCCGTGCACAGTGCGTGCCTTTACCTTGTGTTCCATCGCCGGATCCAGGCTTCACTTGACCATACACGCAATGCAGGGAATCACCATCGGCTGCGCACGGAGCACGATAAGACCCCCGTCGCGCTCTTTGAGCTCAGCGCGAGGCAGCAATCACCCGTGGGTATTGGACTGGAGATCCGGGTGACGCCGTGAGCACAGTCGATCCGCTCTATGGATACGACGGTGAAGCCCCCGCACCTCCATCCGACGTCACCGCAAATGAGCCACTTCATAGGATGGAGCAACCTGCGGGTGCTGCTGCAGAGCGTGAGAGTGGTATTTTGGTTAATGGTGATGAAGAACTGGATGCAGCGCAGGAACTACTCGGAGACTTTGACTGTAATCGAGTTTAAAGTTGAACCGTCGGAATCGTTTGTCGAGATGCGAACGTTCCGCCTTAGTATAACTGAAATGCATTGTCCTTGTTCTTGGATATTGTACTCGGCATATTAGCCACAAGATTTCAGATTTTCAGCGAGGAAATTCATGATCAGTAATTGAACTTCCAGAGGATTCCTCCCACCCGTTCAGTACGCATTCTATTCCAGAGCTTGGCTCTGGTTTTTGCTCTGGCTTTGGCCCTGTCTAGGGATTTTTGAAGCCTGACTCAGACGAAGCCATGCCTAAGCCATGGCTTTTGGGCCAGGCCACCGCTAATCCTACCAGACTGGCAAATCATGGTGAATGGACAGTGGGATCAATTGAACTCCCCATAAAGGTTGGGCTCTCAACACATTCAAGCCTCAGAAATAGGGTAGACCTCCGAAGCCATTTCTCAAAGCCAACCCTCCAAGGTGATAGCCAACGCGAACTGTCTCGTTTTTATTTTTTATTTTAGGCCGCGCTTCAGTGATTGGCCCTAGGACCGTGTTCCATGCCCGAAAGCAATCCAGCACGCAATATTTTGATCGACGCGGGCTCCGGCTCATATGTAATATAGTCTCGGCCCGGCTCTACGTTCTGCCGGTCAAATGTCCTTTGGCCAGAGGTTCCGATTGACGCCCATGCCGCATTCCAGAGCGGTGGCCAGAATCGTCTCCGCGACCAAAATAAATCTGAAGAGACAGTTTGAACCGGAATTTCGCTGGCTATCCTCCCAGAAAGACACCGTGAAAATCCGGCTTGAAATGGTTGCACAGTGGCCAAAACACTGTTTTTGGTGTAAAATCTCGGCACATTGTTTGGTGACAGCCTGCATTTGTTTGGATTGACATGGAGAGCCCTGAGCATGTTTTCAAAAGCACCAGGGCCGCCAAAATAAATCTGAAGAGACAGTTTGAACCGGAATTTCGCTGGCTATCCTCGCAGAAAGACCCCGTAAAAATCCGGCTTGAAATGGTTGCACAGTGGCCAAAATACTGTTTTTGGTGTAAAATGTCGGCATATTGTTTGGTGATGGCCTGCATTTGTTTGGTGACAGCCTCCATCTGTTTGGATTGACATGGAAAGCCCTGAGCATGTTTTCAAAAGCACCAGGGCCGCCAAAATAAATCTGAAGAGACAGTTTGAACCGGAATTTCGCTGGCTATCCTCGCAGAAAGACCCCGTGAAAATCCGGCTTGAAATGGTTGCACAGTGGCCAAAACACTGTTTTTGGTGTAAAATCTCGGCATATTGTTTGGTGATGGCCTGCATTTGTTTGGTGACAGCCTCCATCTGTTTGGATTGACATGGAGAGCCCTGAGCATGTTTTCAAAAGCACCAGGGCCGCCAAAATAAATCTGAAGAGACAGTTTGAACCGGAATTTCGCTGGCTATCCTCCCAGAAAGACCCCGTGAAAATCCGGCTTGAAATGGTTGCACAGTGGCCAAAACACTGTTTTTGGTGTAAAATCTCGGCACATTGTTTGGTGACAGCCTGCATTTGTTTGGATTGACATGGAAAGCCCTGAGCATGTTTTCAAAAGCACCAGGGCCGCCAAAATAAATCTGAAGAGACAGTTTGAACCGGAATTTCGCTGGCTATCCTCGCAGAAAGACCCCGTGAAAATCCGGCTTGAAATCCCGTGAACTCCAGTGTATTTACCCGCAAGGTGCAGTGAAGTTTAATGGGAATCGGCCAAAATCCTCCGAATTACGTTGGAAATATGTTGTTAGATTTACCACGAGCTTCCATTAAATTTACCCGGAAGGTACACTGAAGGTCGATGGGAATCGGCCAAAGTTCGCTGGATTTCTTCCCGAATCCGGTGGATGTTGTTGAATTTCCCGTGGGGTCCAGCATGTCCTTCGAGGATGGACAGCCTACGCTGGACGACAGTTGCGTGAGAATATTCGGGTTAATTGATAGCCGGGGGTAATCCTTAAAATTTTTTTTAGTGACATTTAATTGTAGGAATCGTACTAGGGCGAGGAGATGTGGAATCAATTGAGAATGGGTGGCTAAGCACGTAAATGCAAGCGTTCAGCCAGAGACAAGAACGTGAGGAGTCTTGCTTTGCTGCTTGCCACGTTTAACTACTGGACCTGGTGGGCACCAAAGAAATTTAAAAAAAAAACTTTGCTTCATCATACCAATCGACAATGGGCCAAGAAACTGCCTTCGAGATATATGACTTCGTTGGGAAAGGGATAACCATGTCCATTGCCCCACCCCGCATCCATAGAATCGCGAAAGAGGAATTTGCGATCCCCCAAGCATTCGCGCACCTCCTTCCGTCGCCCATGGTTTCCCTCGCAAAAATGGCGGATTATGCTGTCTGTCATCCATGTCAATGCCCATCAGGAAAATCTGAAATTGCTCCAGAGACCCACGTGATAGCTCGAAAAGGAAAGGGTTGTCTATGAACAACACGTGGGTGGGGGGGGGTTTTGCGCCATAGACCACCATAGAATGAGTGCACTTTATGATAACCACCCCACCACAGGAATTTTTATCCGAATCTGACCTGGGCTTTCGGCCAGCCTCCGCCCACAAACATGCTCCGTACCATCAGTACTGTGTGGCTGAATTCCGACGTTGCCGAGAAGACAGAGCGATATGTGGTCCCTTAAAATGGATGGCAAGTCAGGAAATGAGCAACAAGGTAGATGGAGACTTACAGGTGAACTTTCCAAGCAGTCCTTCTCCCAGTGGTTCCAATGACGAAGAAGATGTAATGCATCTAAACCAGAATTATAATGTGGTTAAACAAGCAAGCAGGAAGACCTACCAAACATCAACATATCTTGGGGGAATGAGCGGGTAGCATTGGCAAGAATTCAAGACGTTTCAGTGCGAGTAGCAATGAGCTTGATGCAAACAAAAACATTCTGTATGTTCAAAATCCCCCCAACCCAAATAGATCTCGTCCTAGCCCAAAATGCACGGCGGAGTTTAAAGCCATCGCCAGTTCCCAGTCGTCGGGTCAGCGGCACAAAGGTCAGCGTGCTGAGACAGGAAAAGCATTCCAAGCGACTCCCAGGCTCGTTTTTGGCTCCGTCCCTTGAAAAAAGATAGGCCTGGGAGCGTGGAAGACTTCTCATGGCTTGGAATTTGTTTGGTGTGCCTTGGTGAAGCGGGAGGAATTTATTTTGCAGAAAACATCAAAAAAACGACAGTGCACGGCGCTCCCTGACGCTTTCCACGGCAGCTTAGCAAACAAAAACATTCTGCCTGTTCAAAATGCCCCCATTTTCTTAGCCCAAAATGCAGGGCGCAGTTTAAAGCCATCGGCAGTTCCCAGTCATCGGGACAATGGCACGAGATGTCTTTATTTCGCCGAAAACACCAAAAAGTGACAGTAGCCGCTGTATCGGGATTGTAGCCAGTAACTGGATATGCGCTGTATCGGAATTCCGAGTCCGTATCGGGACAGTAGCCAGTAACGGGATATTTTAATCATCCCGATACGGACTCGGAATTTAGTCCTGATATGGACTCAATCCGGCGCATATCCCGTTACCGGCTACTGTCTCGATATGGACTCAGAATGTAGTCATCAGCACTTGCTGAGTTTGAGCTTTCCTGGGTCAATCCAAGCCAGATGCACCCCCCTCCTTCCTTTTTCGATTTTTTTTTCCCCCTCTTTCGGTTGCCCACAACATTGCTATTTTGCCAAAATATCAAAAACAAATTCCCGGAAAACCAGGGCCGCTCAAACAAGCTTGAAACATTTTTTAATCTTATGGAAAGCCACCCAATATGCCATTACCGGCTACTGTCCCCATACGGACTCGGAATTCTATCCGTCAACATTCCCCAGGGAGCTCAAGTTGCCTGAGGCATTGCTTACCGATAATGAAAACACACTTGATGAAAACACGGCGCGCGGGACACAGACCGCGAGGCAACGACGGCAACTTGATTAGACCTTTGTTTTCGACCTCGACTCGACCTCGACTCGACTTTGTTCGACTGTTTCGACTCGACTCGACTGTTTCTGCGGGGTTCCACGGATCCACTGGTCCACAACATCGGCCAATTCTCGGGTAGGAGCTCGTGTGAAGGCTAAGAAGACCACTCCAATCACCAAAATGGGGTAGTCCACCCCGAGTCGCTGGGGGCGTCGGCAATGAATAGCTACACCACCATTCGTGTCCCCCTCCAGTGAGCAGGGCCCGGGTTCTGAAGGAAGGCGGCGAGGAGGTTAACCGAATAGGCAATATCCGGACGAGCGGTGTTTGCGGCATGCTGGGTGGATTTCACAGCCTCGCGATACGGCTTGTCAGCCATAAATGCATGCTCTGCAGGAGTCGATGGGCTTTGCGAGGAGGAGAGGTCGGCGCCGATAGCGAGAGGCTTCAATTCTTTGCCTTTTTCTTTGGTCATGAACTTAATCTGTTCGCGTTATGAATGCATAGTGGACTGCCACTTTGGACCTTTGTTCTGACCTGTGCAATAATTATGTAATCAGCACCAAATAAGGCAGATCTGCAGGAAACGCAACTATCCCTTCTACATTGTTTGTTTCACAGGACATAAAATGAATGGAGGGTTATACTGAGTCATATTTCCATGTTATAAAAAATCTGGGGTCATTGGATAGCCCAGGTGTGTGAAATGAACCAATCATCCATACACTGTGCTCACGTGAGGTGAAAACATGCACAAACAACGTGTTGAACACAGTGAAACATGAATACAAGCAGTATCATGGGTCCCGATTAATTGTGGCACAAAAAAAGATACAGCAAGCCAAAAAAAAACTCCTATTTTTCCATGCAATGGTAGGCTTAGAGCACGGTCAGTTCTAGCATGGGACAGGGTGTCTAAACACTCGAAAAGTTTGTGTGAAGACATATAGGGAACCACTAGCACTATATTTTCACATTGCAGCTCAAGTTTTTGGTTGAGACCACTATCCCAGTCCAGTTTCTGCGGATTTGCAAGGACCGGTGATGCCGAGAAAATTGGCCCCCCACCGATTGGCCAAGAATGCTTTAAAATTGATGGGAAACCCTGGATTTTTTTGCATGACCTAGGTCTACAAGTGTATACATACTACCTACGGATTCAGTTTAGATCCTAAACCTTAGTTTTGCGCCAAAAAAGCGGGATTTCCGAAACCTGTTGCAAGGACCGTGGAATGACTGTAGGCTCGAATCCAGCCTGTCTTTCGAAACTTAGTTGTGTCGATAGACAGGCTGGTCGATCTGAGTTTGAAATCCTATCACACGTGAGTTTCCATAAAAGGCTATTAGATAAGCAGCATCAGCAGTAGGGCACTGTTTATTAGTCCGGTTTGCAAACATTGTTTTAAACACGGGTTTATAAACTGGTTTTTAAATGGTCTGGCTCAAAGTGCCGGTTTATAATTCACAGTGGCTGTGCTCATTAGGCGCGGCTTGACTCTAATGGGCAGACGACTCAGTCACGGCTGGATGGAAGAATGTCTCTAAAAATTGTTTAACAGCTTCCGTATGGGAAACTAAACCGCAACATAGTCAAAACTATCGAAATTTGGCTGCTATTCGGCCTGGAACTGGCACAAGTGTCCGTTTATTCGCCCGAAGACTTTGTTCTTGTGGTAAGAGCCAAGTCGTAACTCATTTTGCATCGTGGGGGCAATTTTGGGACCAAAGAGCGAAAAAACCTTCCAGAAATCCTGTTTATTAGTGTTTTGGGGCGAGGGTTTATAAACACGTTTATAAACACCCTGTTTATAAACCCAGATCTGAAAACTGTTTATAATGGTCCTGGGAATTATAAACAGGGCCCTAATCAGCAGCTGTGTACAATACCCGTAAACAACGCGTCTTCTGCCAAAAACATCGCCGAAAAGCTCACTCACCACATATTTGCATACGATGGACCCTCAGGCGACCCCACAAAACATCCGAGAACAGGCAGATAGCCTCAAATCCATCTTTCAGCCTGTTTTAAGGCAGCGCTAAGCTCGTGTCTCTGTGACCGGCACTTCCACTTTTTCTGCCACTCAGCCGCCCTTGCCCAGCCATTTCAACATCCCAGCCCTTCCTACCAATCACACGATGTCGAAGAACGGAGTTCGGGGCTGGTAGACAGAAATGTGGGTCGGTCGTCCGGGATATGGGGAGCACGGGTGAAGCAGGAAATAGGTGAATTGGTCCCAAAAAGTCGTAGACACGTAGAATGAAAAATGAGTGTAAAATGGGAAAAGTGCCGTGCAGGCTCGGAGTATGGGTACAGGTTGAAAGGGCTCGTTGGAGGGAGAGAGGTAGGGCTCAGGTGGACGGGGTTCACTGGCGACGTGCTCACGGTGGGGCACTCAAGTCACTGGTCGTGGGGACAATGGCGGTTTGGGAGTAAAGAGGTGATATTCGTACCTATGTACGTACAAAACAAATACACGGAATGATATCCAATGTTGGGAATGCCACTCCAATTGGGCGTTGGGTGAAGGGGGGCCGGTGATGAATGATTCCCTGTGGGGTAGATGGGATGCCAGTCCGAATACCCACGTTGAAGGAGTTCTGCTGGGGCAAATATCAGTGTGGTGGCTGGGGGAAACGCCGGACATACTTCCAAGCCTCGGCCACCATCACTCCAACCTTCCACCCCTCGAGGTGGAAATACAACCTGGCAAATGTAATTAGTGGAGCTTTCCTAAACTGGGGATGCGGATGCGGCGTCTGGAGGATGACTACAAAGAAATCCGCATTCACCAGTTGCAACGCCACAGTGCAAGTTGCGTTCAACCCACCGAGAAGCGGATACATGGATGGATGGGACACAACTGGCCGGATTGGGTGCCACCGGACAAAAGCGGATATGTACACGAACCAAGAGCAACTGGGCAGGTTGCACTCGATCCAGTAATCCGAGCCCTTTATTCTCTCACAAACAAAGCCTCGCGTCCAGGAGTGCAATACTCAAGGATTGGGGGGTGCGGTAGTGGCTTTGTAAAATGATGGAATAAAAGGCTAGGTCCCGAATGGCACGATTGTCCATGGTTTCAGTTGGCCCTTTATACAAAATCGGGATCCAACCGGCCCCGAAAGACCCCGGGTCCGTGCGCAGCGGTGGGTCCCGGGCCCGGGTCCCCCATAATCATGTACCTGGTTCCGTGCGCCGGATTGTCGGCCCTATACCTAGCCCTGATGCGTCGTGAGGGAGAATACGGCCCCACCGATCTAATTGCGGATCTCACGGCCTCGATCTTGCCCCTTGTGCAGCCTCAGTGGCATCTGGGCATGAACGTGGAGATCCCCGCCCTTCTTTCTGTTTTCTTCCAGGTCTTGGATTTTCCTGACAGTGGGCAGCAGATGAATTAACGATAAACAGGAGCTCAAAGTTGATCTGGCCAGCTCCATCCAGACGCTTCAGGTTCGGTCTTCTACCAACGTTGACACGGTCCGCAAGTCCCTTGGGGTGGAATCATTTGTGAAGGAACTGTCCCATGTCCTTCAGAGATCGATCGCGCTTAGGCAACGACAAGGGCGCCTTTGATTAAGGCGCAATTGGCTCCCCAATACAGACTGGTTACAAGAGAAAAAGGACCAGGCATACATTTGAGGTCGGCCGATCTTTATTTGGGTAAGGCAGCTTTTTCATGGGTATTAACGAACTTCCTGAGCGCGTTCCGCCGGCAGTATACTCGCACATACAGATTGATAGTATGCCTCACGCTGTGGTTCTCGATTTAGCTCTTCTCGCAAAAGAGCTGGAAGAACGACACCCGGAGCTCGGTCCTGTTGTCGGCACGCCTATGTGGGTCAAGAGCCCTCCTAGCTAGGCGCAGATATTGGCTACATTCAGCCACGGACAACCGGGTCGATGTTCATTCATCTAGAATCACGCGAGAAGGTCGACATTGCGCTCTCTCTGGGAGTCTTTCGCTGGCCGGATCTGCGCCGAGAGTCGTACGAGGCTTCTCAATTTATTTTTATAACTAGATGAAGTTGGGTTGAGAATTAGTCTCTCCAGACAGTTACTGTGATGTCACCAGCTCGTTCCTCGCTCATCACAAGTTGAGAATGTTCATGAATGAAGTACTTGCACGTGTTTTAACCGAATGAGGAAATCGTCCTCGCAGTCGCTCGGCTAAGGATACGCGTCGTTGGCGAAGGAGGAAGTCATCCAAAAGGCGGTTGCAGCAGTCAAGGATGGGACATACTAAAACGGCACCACTTAAAAATTTCAAACTCCGGGCTCAGCCCTTTTGCTTGTGTGTATGGAGCACGTGTAGACCGAGAACAGCGGATCACGTCAGGTTAGTGATTGATGGAATTATGAGGGTGGAGAGACCTTGACAGGGCAAGAGTCCACTGTCGATGCCTCTTATTCGGCTCCCGGGTAACACTCGGACCGGCGCCATCACTCATAGTGATGCGCCATCAACATGGTTCGGGAGGCGTCGGCGGAGCTGTTTGCGTGGTCATGGAGCTTCCGGAAGCCGCTGGCTAGCTGCATGATGGGATGTAATTATATTTAAGACATGAAAACCGCCTCAATATTTGTCGAAAATGTACATATCAATCTTCAAGAGCGATTGAGACAACCAAGTGAGCAAATATCGCCGGCTCCATAAAGGATCACAAGGGGAATTTAGTTCTGAAGTGTCTCTTGCGAATTGGTGCACAGGTAGCATTCAAAGACGACAGAAGAAAGCCAAAAGAAAGCCCACTGCGTATGACCGAAGCATCCGAAGTGAGCGACAGTCGAGCCAATGGTTAAATTAATTTCAAGACCATGCATGGCTGATTCCCGACAACGTTCCAACGAATTAAGACCGGGTTTGGTTACGATTTCAGCATGAAAACCACCACATCCGGCTAAACGAGCAATTTTTATTCTGAACTGTGAATCTCCTTGGATATCAGCTCAAAAGATGCCAAAAAAATTGGACGGCGCGTGGAGTCATATGAGAGACTTTAAGAATGTTCAATACCTCAATAACCACCTTCAGAGACCTCCTGTCGCTACCAGAAAGTCCAGAGAAACCAAAAGGGGACATTACTCAAAATTTATGTAATACCCGAATAAGAGGGATCGACCCTCCCCTCACAGGGCAAGGCGATGTACTAGTCAAACAAACAACCATTCTCGTCTCCTAATCAAACTCTAATTCTCGTCACTAAAGATGCCCCATCCTCCTCAGATTGTTGTTATTCCTAATTCCCACGGTTCGGCATTTCCCATCCGCCGACTTTCCCCGACGTTCTCCCCGATTCTTCTTACTCAGTTCTTACTCAGCTATTTCTGTTCTCATTGCGAAGACCCAGACTACATTTCGAAGGCAAGTCAGTCAACCTCTCATCCCCTTCACAACACCTCGTCAGTCCGCTTTACCCCTTCTGTATCTAATACTGTGCTACCCCGCAATAATCCGCGCATCTTGCTACTTGTAGTACATTTAGATAATAATTTGTGCAGTATATAAGCTCACCTTTGAGCCTCCCAATATTCACTCTCATTTTCTTACTGGGCCGAGGTTCCAGCACTGCCACACCCGATACGGAGAGTTCCATGACCTCTGGTTTAAGAACCAAAGCTGTACTTATTTATGGCTCTCTTTTCTTCCTGACATTTTACTGCACGCTAGTGTTAAATTCTCTCGCCCGCCATCCTCTCCCTATCACAATCCATACATGTAGCCATTTCGTAACCACTCAGATGTATTCTTCGCAGTTTGCAGTCGAATAGCATCCAGAGCGTGTCGCCGGCCGTGCCGACGACGCGCTGCGTCCTCACTACTCAACGTGTCCCTCAACGCAAGCTAGTTAGACACGGTTTAACGTCGAGACACAGATCGTTTAAACAAACTTTGTATAGATTTATTGTGCTGTCGAAACGCGGAATCGCGAGGTACTGGCGTGGGGGCATCATCCATGCTTCCGGCGATGTTCTCGACACGACGCGCCTGTGTTAACTGCAGCGCCGACACGTGCTCCACTCGTGCGACAACGCGCTCTTCGTGCAGCTGTATTGTGTCAGAAACCTAAAGAGGGAATTTAGTCCTGCTCGCCACGACCCGGTTAAGGTGTCGGCCCCGGTTAAGGTGGCGACTCCCGTTGGCTGTGTCCGGCGACGGCTGGCTGTTAAACTCAGAGGAAGGAACCTTGGCTGCGGGGAACACTGAGACGAGCGTTGGCAAACGGGTAGAGATACAGGTGACATGGCTACACTATATATGTCCTCGGCAATCCATCTCCATTGGGATGTGCGCGGCAAGCTCGCACCGAACACCGGAACTTGACATATTGTACCAAGTTTCTGCCCTGTGCGCCGGCGGGAATTCAACTATGCGACGGGCAAGGATTATTCGCACTGTAGTACTGGCTGTGTTACATTGAAATTTATGGTACTTTGTGGAATTTTTGTCTAAGAACCGTAAAGTGCTGGTGGAGGCCCTCTAGACCCGTACCACAATGCAGAGGGCATTTGTGGCAACAGAAGAGGTCGACAGAGACCCGTAGGCGGGAACTTCCTTTCGGGAACCGGTCAAAAAAACAATTGTGTTTGTCATTATTTTCATGAATTTCGCAGGAATTGCAGTCTCAGTGCCGCGTCGGTACGTGATTTTATAATCTAGTGTCCCTTTGTGTTGCCGTCGAGATTTTGGAGGAGCTCGTCAGCGAAGATGAGGTACAGCAGCGCACTGAGCGGTGAGCCTTGCGGCAGGCCGTTGAGGACGGGGCACGAGGGGGACTGGTGGTCGTCGAAGTGGAGGGTGGTGGAGCGATCGTTGAGGAAGCTGGCGATGATCTCGACAATCTCTGAGGGAAGCCTTTCATGCGGAGGGTGCGGATGAGGTGCTCGTGGCTGACGGAGGGGAAGGCTTGTGAGATGTGCGTTCCCGGCGCCTTTGCTGCGCTAGTGACCGTACGGCCCCAGTTACTTGTGGTGTAGGAAGACCGAGACCATTGCCAGGCGGCTATATTGATCCTGAGAATATGGAGAGTAAAGTAACAGTTGTAGATGACGTACCGGAGCAGTTGTATTGCAGGATGGAAATGAAGATGCAGAGCGCTTCCTTCATTCGTGGTGTACGGTTTCCTGCCACATTTGATCGAAGACTAACGTGGCGCCAGGAGCAATTTGTTTTACCGAAAACACGTAAAACGACAGTGCAGAGCGCTGCCTCACTCTTTCGAGGGCGGCCGAATTCAGCGGTGAGCTTGAGGCAAACGAAAACATTCTGCCTGTTCAGATTTTTCTCAACGCAAACAGGCATCGAGACTGAGCTTTCTTTTAGCCCAAACTTCTCAAATTCTACGACGCGAGTTGTGCGCAAAATTGATGCGTGTTTGCCATCACCGCCAACGGCAATTAATAAGCAAAGACCGATCTTTAATCCGAGGTTACCCAGCTCCACTACCGATACGTGTCACTTCACCAATGGCAAGCCGCCTTTCCGTTACTATGGGCCCGCTGGGAAGCTGGCCACAAAGGCTGAGCAAGATTTTCGCGAGCCCCGCCGTGCGAGGGGTCATCCAATCGATGGTATTGGGCGCTGTGATGAAAAGGTGCTCCATGGCGCCGCGTCCTTTCAGTTATTTCTAATATCCCTATCCAGACTTCGAGAAGCAGTAGATCTCGCCCTACCAAATTTTCTTTCTTTATGTATGCTTTATTCTGCGCCTACATACATACATACTACTTAATATGGGCTTACAGTACCCTCAGTTGTTGTGGAAGTGAGTCTGTTCCATCTCACATAAGTTGCTATTAGACGGCTTGAATCAATACGCAGGCCGCTTTTCAAGAGGGTGACTTGGCCTACACCTGGGTACGGCTTTGTCCTCGATGCGGACAGGCCTTGCTGACTTCTGCCAGGTGTCAACATATCTGAATCACCATGCACGGCAAAGACGTAGCGTCCAGGTCTCAGCAGGGGACATGTCCGGAGATCACCCATCCCCCGTATACAAGCTGACCCGGAGCGGTCACTGGTAGTGGTGGAGGGAGGGCTGGTGCTTGGTGTGCTTCGCGAAGGTTGGACCTCCAGGTGCTTCCACTCTCACTTTGCGGATGTTATGCCTGCATCGAAAGCCGCTAGACGACTTTGTGGGGCAAATGCGTGGGGAATACTTGGCGCCTGCCCGACAGCTGCGAAGCGCGTTTGATACGCACGTACGTCCCTTGACAACACCTTACTACCACGCCGATAGCGACTGTCTCAGGCGACGGCCGTGTTCACTGTTGTGGTCTGGGAAGGTAGCTCACGCTGTCCCACTAAATGCTCGACCGTATCTGAACTCTACATGCCGCTCAGGGGACAAAAGCTACGACTGGGTCTTACATTCTCTGTACATAATACTTAGGTATAAATACCTCGACAGACCCAATAGAGAGGAACAGACAGGAGAGTATCGTAGTATGATCAAGCTGCACAGTCATCTTCATCCCACAGACTCTGGCGACATTCTCGGGGGTCGTATGAACGCCCTTCTCAGGGCAGCCTTCAAGCGACAGAATGCCTCCAAGAATATGTCGGGATCAACAGGTCGCGCCCGAAGCGTAACAGCAACGGGGACTGTTTGGAACTCGTGTTGTACCGAATGATGGAGATGGTCCGTGGTGGTATCGAGGTCGAGAGGCCGGGCAGGGAGGTTATTGGGATCAAGGATTTCCGGAAGGTCACGCTGAGGAAAGGTTGAATTTTGTTCCACTATATAGCCTTTTGTCTGATCCTAATTGATAGCTCGTTGTTGGTGTATTAAAATTGTCTGAACTGAAACAGGGATCTGTCGGGACCTACAAAACCAATCACCAACTTGTCCAGGACACAAGCTAAAAAAAGTGATTTTGGATGAAGTGTTGCGACTGTTTCCCTTCATATCATGGATTCAGGGAGTTCAGAGCCCAATGGACCCAAATTCACCGAAAAAACCGTGTGGTTGCGAGAATTGACTCGGATATCTTGTCGCCGAGTCACCCGGTATGCAAGCCAAAAAAAGTAATTCTGGATGAAGCCTTGTGACTGTTGGTTTCCCTTCATATCATGGATTCAGGGAGTTCAGAGCCCAATGGACCCAAATTCACCGAGAAAACCGTGTGGTTGCGAGAATTGACCCGAATATTTTGTTACCGAATCACCCGACCGGTTTGATGGTCACCAAACAATGCAACACAAACACTTTTGGCTGCCCAGTTTTGCCAACGATTTTTCTGCAGGACCGAGTTCACCACAGATTCAATGTCTGCTATTCATCCGACAGGTCTCTACACCTCATAGGCCTATAAAGTTTCTTTTTTCCAGCTTCAAACCGAGGGGTTGAGTTGATGGGCCAAACAACGCAACACAAACACTTTTGGCTGCCCAGTTTTGCCAACAATAACTCGTGGTAGCGCGCTTCGCGGCAAAGCCCACTATCTCCCACTCACTTATCCCGTGATGTGGCATTTCTGCTCCTCTTCTGTGCAGTACTGTCGCTTGCTAGTGGACAATATTTTATCCAATATGGCATCATCATGCATATTCACGAGAGCGCTCAGGCTGGGGGAGTACTCCATTAGGGAGATAACTCTCAGATGGCAGTTCCACAATTAATGAAATGTAAAATATATGCTGGGCCGACACTGCCAAATCAGAGACTGAATTCTCCGGACAATGCCGTCGCAGTCAGGTTGAAACTAGGTGGTGGATGAGTTAACAGTTGTAGGAATCCTTATAATTTGGAGGATTTGAGAATGAGAGAGAAATGAAGGTTCTCTGAAACAATAGAGCCTTGGCTGCTTTAAGCCGTAAGCCAGCGCAGGGCTGTTTTTTTTTTTTTGGACACCGGACAGCTGGACAGGACCTATTTCCTCCTGTGAATCGGGTTTCGCTTGAAGGGAGCCATTGGAATGTTGCCAGTCATAGGTGTCGCTAGTAGATTGAAACACAGTTGTAGAATAATTGATGAGTGTTCCAGTGGGGGTCCTTCGCCATGCGCATGCAGGTTCAACTTTGACATGAGAAATCGGGTTCAAGTGCCTGTTTGAGTACTATATACTCATTAACATGCATTCCAAGATAGCCACCAGACTCAATGACCAAGACATTGGCTGTGTGCTTCGGTCTGCTTCTCTGGGAACAATTGTCATGATCAATTTCGGTTTCAACACATGTGGTGGTTAAAAATATAAAAATAGTGCTCTATTGAAGTGGAGTCAGGACGAGAATCACTGCACAATCTAAATCAAGCGCTCGCGGTCCATTGGAGGTTATGTGAGCGGGGCTTTTGGGACAGTTCATTATGCTGCTCTGTCATATATTCACTGAAAAGTGTCGCAAATGGTCCACAGAGGGTGTACCGGGCTAATGACTGCATTTACAGTTCAAATGGGGTTGAACATTTGCCTTTAACTATCGAAGGCTGCTTAATTAAACCTCCTGTACTCACCACATGTAATCCCAATTTTCAACAGAGTAAGATTCGGGATTGGGTGGAAGTGGAACTCGTTGGAAGTGGACCTAGTACTAAGCTTGGGCTAATATGCAAATTTGCAATCACCTTCGGGGCTTGAAAAGTGTTAACCATTGACCTTGAACAGCGAATAAATACTAATAAAAGCACAAGAATTCATTTCCAAGTGAAATTCCACCCTGCCATCTCTTGACCGATGGGAGAGAACACAAAGTTGTTAAAATATTGAGGGCGGAAAAGAAAAAGGTGCATCATGCGAGACTCGAACTCGCAACCTCCAGATTCAAAGTTTGGTACTGTTAGTATCCAAAGCATTCGAAATTTGGCACATTGCCTGTCAACATAGGGCGCTTTAGGACCCACTACTAAAGATAGTGGGCATTTTTCTGCAGGACTATCTGTTTGCTGTTGCTCGGCCGTATTTGCCACTGATCCCCACATGCCATTCATGATCCGTTGCTTAGACACGAAACATGCCGTTTTGATGGCCAACGGCCGAAACATGATGGCCGGTTACGTAGCCGACCAAGCCAATAAAGAGAAAAAAATAATGACCTGCGAGGGTCGAACACCCAGGAATAGTACAGTAACCATATGAAAAACTAAAGGTTAAGCTACCACCTCACAGAGGCCATACCCATGTCATTGTAAAGTAGCAGCAACATGCAAATGATTTGCACCGGTCTTGCGTCGAGAGTGGCGCGGTGTCCCAATGCCCTGTGCCGACTTGCTTCCCAGCAAACTTCAGCAACAGCCACGCCCACGGCATGCCCGCGGGTGCCAGCAGTGCTAGACACTTTGGCACAATGCACGCGAGGCCGGTGAGCGCCTCGTACGCTTCGAACTCCCTGCGCAGGAATTCGAAGCGGTCCGCAGGGTACGTCTTGAAGATCACCCGCATGCCCACCTCATTACCTGTTTCCAGCTGGCCGGCGAAAATGTGGGCGTTCTCTCCCGCGTACAGAAAGTCCGGCTCTAGCTTTAGCTCCATCGTCGCCAAGGTTGCGGCCGGCGGCGACAAAGTCGCATCAGCGCTGGCGAGCATGTCGGCGGAGATGGAAAACAGATGTGAGGGAGCGTGGAGCTTTGCGGCAGGTGTGGTTCAATATTTGGCTGCTCTTGTGCAAGTTTCACCTCCGATAATGTTGGACGAACAAACGCAAAGCTCTCAAACTTGTTCCGACAAAAGTTGACAATTTCTGGAAAGACTATGTACAGGGTCAACTTCTCTCACTGGAGGAACAGTCAGTCTCATTTTCCCTTGTTTTTGCCTTTGGCTGATCGGTGATCCAATTTATCCAGACTTATCGCTAGTACAGACTTCATTACGGCGAATCAGCTCATCTCGAACCAGCAGGCAAATCTTTCTGCACTCGGAGAGCAGGGCTCCGATGCAGAGCGCGTAGCTCAAGCTGCAGCTACTTATTTGGATTACCTGAACAACACTTGGATGTCAGAACCTCTTTGGCAAAGCTGGTCGCAACATGGTCGAATCGTGGCATCTCAGCTGCTCAATGTTGCTGTCGAAGGGGTTCTTCCTACAACCAACCACCTCGAAGCATTCAATGGGGTGCTGAAAAATAAATATCTCCCACAGTGGCAGCGATCCGGAACCCGACTTCGAATTGACTTCCTCATTCTCATTCTCATCACTAAACTACTTCCTGAAATTTTTGCCCTACGGCGTACTCTCCGGGACTACAAACAGTGGCTGCGTGTAAGGTTCTCGAACGGTGACCTGAATCTAGACAAAATACGGAAATCTTCGCGGAATTCGACGTCCTCGGGTCATGAAGGCACCTGTGCTGGTGGCCATTGGATTCGAGCCGGCAAATCGAAGCAGAAGCTATTGTTTGGTTGGCCCGAATTTACGATTTACGCCAAAAATTCAATCTACACCAGTATGAAGCGACTTGTGTGGCTTCTCGTGGTTCATTAAAAGATCCTAACCACCCTCGCTATTTCGTCCACATCCATCGCGATGGATCCACCGCATGCACCTGCTAGCATTCTATTTGAAGTGATTTGGACTAGAATTCGAAATGATCCCAAACGACTGCGTGCAGAACATAATGTAATAGCGCCACTGTATATTTACCTGTCGACGACGTGGCAAGTCGACTCGTGGAGGGCAAGGCGAGGGTGTCGAGCACCAAGGTCGGGACATGACACGATGAGGATGTTGGACAGGGCAAAGGATATGTTGAGGTGAGTATGGTCTCGGGTGGGCTAAAATATGTAGCGAGCGACACATGTATTGTGTATTTCCCTTGCGCCTCAGTTTTACCTGAGGGAGGGCGACTGCGCCCAGTATACCTGGCGCAATCTATCCGACATGGTGGTTGCGGATCAAGGGGCCCCTCGCAGGAGTGGAATTCCCTTCGAGTTTTTGACTGACTCGACGGTTTGAACATTGAGAGGGTTTTCAGCATGAATTTCAGGTAAATTAACCGCCGCAGAAGCAAGTTGCAGAGAGAAAATGAGCCCAGAATTGGAAAATTCAAAAATAAATAAATAATTGGGCAACAGCAGTCGCCGGTGGTTGAATTTCCTATAAACGTCCCCGAGGACTTATTTCCTCATGGGGAACATCATTCCAGCTTAAAATTTGTACTCATTTCACTTTTGCACAAAGAAAAAGAAAAAGAAAAACAAGGAGCCGAAATACATTATAATGGACTGGATAGTGGGTTCCATTGTGAGGCACGGGGTTCAAAATGCCATTGTGAGGCACGTGGTGCAAAAGGGCTCCCTTATCCCTGCAGAACACCAGACTCGCGACCAGTTCGTTTCCAGCACTGATCACGGGGGCAAGAAGATCAGTGCTGTGAAACGACTGGAACATCATGTCATCATTTTGGCTGATGGCGCCAATCATGGTTTCGGACTTGGGAATTTCAGCCCCTCCCCTGCCCTCCCGTACTTTCAGAACAAAGGAGCTCAAGGCCCAGGTTATATGAAGAAATTTGTTTCATTTTTCATTTTGAATTGATGGAGCACCACTTATTTTTGGGCAAAATCCGAAACAAGCTGGCCTCATTCAACTCAGAATTGAAAACTATCCATCTTTGACTATACAACTTTTTACACTTTTTCTGGAGGTATGGGAGGTCCAAAATCCTAAGTTCAAAACCTCGTTTGGCGGCATCAGCCAAAATTGTAGCATGATATCCCAGCCACTTCGCCAATCGTGATAAGCGCAGCCACGTGCTTGGCGAACGCGGTTGGTCACGAGTCTAGCAGAACATAACTGGAATACATTATGAGGCTTCAATTTCCATCCGATAGTCTCGGGACTATGCCCACTATTCGGGACTATGCCCACTACACTGGGATTCAATATCCGCAGGGGATGGTATCCTCAGAATCTTCGGAATGCCACTCCAAGAAATTTCGATGTGATGTTTCTACATATACCACATCTGGCACCTTGTACGTTATGGACTCCCTGTGAGCAAAAATATCACAGCCAGGGTTCAAATTGTTGCTGTGGACTTCCTGTGAGCAAGAATCGCACTTTTGATTTGACCCGTGACTCCTGCACTGCCATGCTCGATATGGAGAGTTCTGTGACCTCTGGTTTAACAAGCAAAGCAGCACAGACAATTTAAAAAAGACAGGGCTGCTCAGATGAGTGCTGGGTATCATCTGTCAATTTGCAGCATCCAATTAGCTCTCCATATTAAGTCACGCTTTTCTAGGGGCATGCCTATCCACACATAACATACAAAGTCCCCTTCCAGCTATCACCGACTTGCCAAGGTACATCTGCGAGATGTGCGCTCAAAACCCAAGGCTTTTGAATCTGGTCGCAATCGGCATCAATCGGCAGCGGACGGCATCAATGCCGGCATCATTAAGGCTTCTTCGGAAACCCGGCTTCCCGATAAGAGTTGGGGAAACCGGGTTTCTCATTTGAATTATCCCTCAAATAAGGCCATACCAGTCCGAGACAGTAAGCACCACATTATCTATCACCCTCTTTATAAAAGATTAGGCAGTCTCCACTTTTGAAGAAGGAAAAAACAAAAGATGCCTGTGGACTCAGAACCGCATCCTTACATACAGAAAATACACCACTTAAGCTTTAAATTTTCTGTGGGTCTACATTTCCAGTTCCTCAAGAAAACGATGAAGCACGGTATCCGTCACGAAACCACCCAGAATTATCCGACCCACCAGAGGCGTGTCCATGATGAAGTTCTTGCGGTCGACTGAGTGGTCAATGCGCAACAGCGCCCCCAATAACCTCGGACTTGCAACTGCGACGCTCACGTAGAATGGGATGCATACCCTGTTTGAGTATCCGTTTCCCATGACACTTCTTTGCCTCATAGGATTTAGACGTTCCCACCTCACATTTCACTCAGTTGCCTTTCAACCAACTTCCAGGTAGTTCTTCCACTCGAAGTCACAGACCTTGACTTGAGAAATACTGTAGCTATGGTTGAACCTCATTAAGCCAGATTCAGTTGAAACATCAACCGAACACCGCAACTCCGCTTTGCCGAAGGACACCCACTGCGTTCCGTGGCCCTGTCGGCAGAGCCTGTCTCCCTGGGCTAACGTCCGTGGATGTCTGCCGATCAGTGACGGCAGAGTCTGCCGATGACCAATCAATGGCCGTCGGCAAATGTCGAAAGTCCGTGAAAGTACACTCATTTGCGTACAAGTGGATTCGAACCTAGTTTGTCCTCTGGCCATAGCGATGCCCAATTACAGCCGATTGCAGTACCGAAGGCGCGAACCAAAAATCTCTGTGTTGGGATATTTTCAAAGAATTCCCGGTATCTCAGTCAGTTCTCCACCGATTCACATAAAAACTAGATGGATCTACTCAGCTAATTCATGCGCAATTGGTGATAGAAAGGAATTTCCGAAAATATTAGCCTGTTTGCGCTGCAGCCATTGGAGCCATCCAATGGCTCCCAGAATAACACGTTTGATGTGAGCTCCACAGATTTTCCCACGGTTGGCGGCAGTAAATTGCTGCTAGCACCCCCCTCTGCAATGACCATGGGAGAGTTGGACTCATATCTCTGGCTGGGCCGAAATTGCTAGCCACTGGATGGCTCCCATGGCTGCAGCGCAAACTCTCTATTTGCCAGTTTTGGCATTGAGAGATATTGTAAAGATTACATTTATCTAGGAGTTTCATATATTTCTGGCTCTATCACATGTTTCCTCAGCTATAGATGTTGTCCATCCAAAAATATTAGGCCGCTGGGACATGTTCTCGGCATGCTAGACAGCTTTCGGTGCGAAAACAGCCCGAAACCAGAAATTACCTAATACAGTCAAAAATGATCTCGGCATACCCGGCATCACAGCCACTGAAAGAGTCTCACGAGTCAAGATTCAACTTATATACTCGCATCCCCCTTATCCAGCTCTCACAGGGCCTTCAAAATATTCCTTCCAGTGCTTGGAGTCTCTACTGATTTTTTGGGTGTCGCCACAATGTGTATAGTATATACAGCTGGATAGAAGGGCATCCCGCTGCCATATTCGATATGGAAATGGCCTGGGAACCTGGTGGGATGCGAGATCTACACTATATGGTTCAGATTTATTGAGATCCACGGAGCCGGACTCGGTCTCCCAAAAAAAACTTGTTTGTTTGTTAAATTCATTTATGTTCTCCATGAAAGACGCATCCCAGAACGTTCTAAGTGCAATCAAGGTGTCCCTGGCACAGTGGCTGCTTCAACCTATCAAAGGAGTTTTTTCTCAAAGGATATCATATACTTATCGCTGTTGGACAAGTATCAGAACCTCAGAGCCCAAAACAGTTGGAAAACAAGCACTATTAGACTATCGGAGAGTAATTTGTAGGCAGCGGTAGGGTTAAGAGGACCCTCTATTATGCAGACTATTTTCTCACTGTCCTGAATTTGTTTACTGAGTTCCGTTGAAAGAAGGTGGGAAATAGGGGGTGGATCTCTCGTTTAGGCGATCGGCACATCTCGGCCCGAGATCAGTCCGTGATTGGGACCAAGAGGTGGGCGGCCGAAAGAGCCGAGATATCATGCATAGCTTTGCAGTGCCACAGGAGGCCGGTCCGACCTCATTTGGGTTTCTGAACGGTGTTTCAGTCAATTTTGATGTAGCTCTCTCATTTCTGCGCGTATCGCGGAGCAAAAAAGGTAGACCCCCCCATAAGCATATGCTGTGAATGAGCCTGCAGCTTCAAATTTATTTAAATTTCGCCTCCGAGTTTTCTTTGCTTGAATTGATCGCTTCACTACTTTCGGCGAATTCGGTCCGTAGACACCAACTGCGTCATGCGCGTCATGGCTCCTTTTCAATTTTTATTTCTTTGCCTTTCTTTTGAGTGCGGACAACGGTCCGTACGCCTTCGGACCGACCCACCGCTCGCGTGGACGCCCCCCTCCCCCCCCAATTTGAAATTGAGGGGATTTCTGAGCATGATATCACGGACTTTCTGTCCGCCCACCTCTTGATCGGGACTGTGGACTTAGGACTTGGACTTGCATCAAAACCTAGACTTCCGCCAATGCTTTCCCTTCAACAGATCATCCGATGCTGTGGTTGAAACTCCTGCGCATGGGTATGGGAGGCGCGTTGTTTGACTGGCTGCGTATGCTATACCAAAAGATGGAATACTACGTCCGACATGGCGACAGGAGCTCCGCCGAGTTCAAAGCATTCATTGGCTTACTTACCGGCGATCCCGCGTCCCCTGTCTTATGGAATCTCTTCATGGCCGACCTCATTATGTTCGACGATATGGACGACGCTATTCTATCTGGTGTTAGAATTGCAATTTTGGCCCAGGCCGATGATATTCTCCTAATTTCTCTCTCGGCCAAGGGATTGCAGCACAGACTAAATGCACTCAGCGCATGGTGCTCACAGAACTTCATTGTTGTCAACATGATCAAGACAATTGTTATGATTTTCGGGCTCGCACCTCCAAACCTCGTGTTCAAACTCGGAGAAACCACGCTGACCATCAAAGTTCAAGAGAAATATGTCGGGATGTAATTTCGAACAGACACCCGAAATATGTTCGAAGATCATTATAAAGCGAAAGCAAGCACAGCGCGGTACTGCATGCACATGATCATGGGAATTGAAGACTCAACGGGCCGTCTGACCCTGAAGGAGCTAAGAGCCTTGTATATGGCACGCGTGGACAGTCACCTAACCCACGGCTGCGAGGTATCTCCTGACAGCAAAGACAAATACATCAAAGAACTTTGCACAGTCCAAGTTGACTTTCTCAGACAAATGCTGAATGTTCATTCCCACTCCATGCTCGCGCCGCTCTTCACAGAGACCCGAATTATGCCTCTTCGTATTCGTCGCTTCATGATCCTGCTGGTCTTCCTGCAATACCTCCTATCGTTGAAACTCCCTCACTTTGCTCAAGCAGGCCTTGACAGTTCCATTGAACTTACGGCTGCTGGCTTCAAGCCACGAAGCCAAGAAGCCAAAGCCAAAACCTTTGGCTTTGGGACGGCTTTGGCTTTGGCTTGTGGTGTCTGAAGCCAAAGCCAAGGGCTTAAGCCATGGCTTTGAGGGTTTTGGGGGTGCGGGGTGGCCACTGAGGAGTCAGATGGGAAGTAAGACATCCAAAATGACCCGTGTGAATTATTTGGGCCGAGTTTTGTACGCCAGCCTCCCACGGTACTGGTTTATTTCCGAAGTGTGTGATCTCAACTAGACTTAAGCTATGGCTTTGAGGGTTTTGGGGGTGCGGGGTGGCCACCGAGGAGTCAGATGGGAAGTAAGGCATCCAAAATGACCCGTGTGAATTATTTGGGCCGAGTTTTGTACGCCAGCCTCCCACGGTACTGGTTTATTTCCGAAGTGTGTGATCTCAACTAGACTTTTTTCTTCCTTTACTGCGAAAAGGTTTTGGGGGTTCAGGGTGGCAACCGAGGAGTCAGATGGGAAGTATAAGGCATCGAAAATGATCTGAATTTTTTGGCAGAGTTTTGTACGCCAGCCTCAAGAGTGCCTAGCGTGAGAATATAGCACTTGCCACAGTGATGGGCGTCCGGGACGCCCATCAGAGAGAGGGGCATGGCGTGGGAAAATTCTATCTCCTGTAGTGATGGGCGTCCCGGACGCCCGTATCCTGACATTGCAATAAAAATATGCCCCCAAATAATTGAGTTCATACACAACTAGAGAGAGGGCCAAGGGTGAGAATGTTGCAGAGTATCATTGAATTCTTCACGCTCTTCAGTTGAAAGCCTATCCCAGAACCGTGTTGAGAATAGCATGTAATCCTCTTCCGAGCTTCCAGCGCCCTCAAATTCTCCACAGGTGACTCCGAAGGAGAATGTGGTAACTTCTTGGGTAACCTTGATAAGTTCCGCTGTTACGTATTCCATAATGGAATTGCGCTCGATCCGGCGCCGCCATATAAGCATGTATTGGAAGTTCGCCGCTGTTGTCAACTTGGTCACCGCACTACATTTTCCATACCTCCAATGTCTGACCTCGCCCTCGTCGGCCCCTCACAAGACCCTGCCGGTCTGTCCTCGATCCACCTGGAGGAGCAGATTGCTACGTCAACGGCCGAGATCGAACAAACAGATGTTGCCCAGCTCGGCCCGTCACAGCCCGCCGGTCTGTCATCGATCCACCTGAAAGAGCAGATCGCGACGTCAACGACAGCGATCGAACAAAAAGACGAGGTGGCACTGCCAGAATGTAACGACTAACGTAATGCTGATCCCGTCCTGATTTATGCCTTAGGGCCTGATCGGGTACGGGATAAATCGCGGATAAAGTGCCGATCAGATATTTGTTTGGATAAATTTTGTCACGCTCTTCTTTCTTCGTGCACTCTGCCTTCCACTCACCTCCTCTCCCGATGGCCCCCAAAGCGGCTGGCGACGACGGTAACGCGAAGTGGCAGGACAAGGAGTGCCTGGGGATGCTGAACGGTCTAATTGAGAAGAAAACGAGCGGCCAGAGCGGCAACGGCTGGAAGCCAAGCGTATGGCCAGGACTCGTCGCCATTGTACAAGCTATCGACCCGGATGCCAAGCCAGTGAAGGACAAGGAGAAACTTGTAACGAAGCTAAAGAATGTGCGTGATTGGTCTCGTCTGGAGGCTGCAGACGCGCTGATTTTTGCGGCAGCTTCAAGCCACCTTTGCATTGTATCTTTTTTGTGAGAAGTTTAGCGGCGCTGGATGGGACGATGATAAGAAGATGTGCGTTGCGGAACCGGAGTATATCGCGGACTTTCTCAAGGTGTGTAGTCTGTGTACTGCCTTGTGTGCCGCTTACAACTATCCCGCCAGACACATGGAAAGAAATACGCGTGCTGCTTCAAAAAGCCTTGCCCTTTCTACAAGGAACTTGACCAGGTCTTCGACGGCCTCGTAAACCGCGCAACCGGCGACCATGTTGTCCATCTAGGCAGCCAGAAGAAGACCCGTCGCAGGAACAAAGAAAACCCTCCCGTGGCCGGTCCCAGCTCGAACGTGAACACCCCCGACTCCCCGGACCACGATACAGCCGCACGCGCACCTATGGCGGCGCTCAGTATTGCGCACAACGAGGAAGATGCTGGAAGCCAGGCGGGCCTGTTTGATGATGAGCTCACAGCGGTGCGTGTTTTAGCCCTGCATACATTCCTCAGCTAACTTGCATGCAGTCTCCCCCAAAGTCCCGCAAGCGTACGCGTGCCGAGAGTGACGATGAGGACGATACGGATCCAGCTGACCCCAAGGGCAAGCGCCGCCGCCGCCACAAATCCGACTCGAGCAGCGGGAGCGTTGCGCGCCGCAACGCCGAGGCAGGAAGCCAGCTGGCACGCTCCGTCGACGGGCTCTCCGCAGCTATGGTGAAACCCATTGTCACCGCAAATGACGTCTCCTATGTCGACGACATTATGGCTATTTTGAATGAGACCAACCTCCTTCCCCTCGACCCCCGCGGTGAGGCCTTCAACATCGTCTCGACCGCGCTTACATCCTCCCACGCCTGTGCACGCATTTTTATTCTGACCAAGGACGACACACGCCGCAAGGCTATGCTTCGCAACATGCTTCGAGACGCCCACTTCGAGCTTCCGGACGATTATTAGGTTCGTGATTTGTGCGTGCTCAACGAATCATTCTTAGCTCCCACTAGTTTCTCTCGCATTCCGCTTTCTCAATTGCAACTCCAGCTGTTTATCTCTCGTACGCATCACGCACGCTACTGTAACGCATTCTGTACTGCACTGTATCCATCACAAAGCATTGACATCAAATCTGTATTGTTCGAAATCGTCGTTTATTGCAAGTCCGGGTGCTCCAATAGATATACATTCCAAATAGCTTGCGCTATTCTATCTCTACGTTCGTCCGCGCATGTTTTCTCAGCTGCACTCAGCGCCGGAGCATCATCTGCGTCCTCGTCGTCGTCGTCTCCCCCTCGGAAAAATGGGTTCCCATCGATATCGTATTCATCGTCCTCGTCAAATTCGTCCAACGGTTCGTGCAAACGAAGGAAATTGTGTAGCGCTGCCGCTCCTCCCACCATCAGCGCCTGCTGGTGATATCCCATCTCCGGCCGTGCGGTGAGGACCTGGAAACGGCGCTTCTTCACCCCAAAAACTCGCTCGATGACATTGCACAGCTGAGCGTGCCGGAGATTAAACAACTCTTCCCGATCTTGTGGCCTGTGATCAACATGAGCATGGAATGGACTCGACATTTCAATCAACCCATACCGTTGGTTACCGTGTTTAAACTCCTTCAAATGATAACGCTTCGCGCGGTAGGGTGCCAAGAGCATGTCGCAGTTGGCGAAACCGGCATCGGCAAGGTAGTAGCACCCGGCAGGCGACGAGAATCCATTCTGACGCGCCACATTGAATAGCATCCCGTCTGCTGCAGTGCCTTCGTAGCCAGGCATCACATAGACAAAACACATTTCGAAGTCGCAAGCCACGAGGACGTTCTGTGTTACTGCACCATGTCGATCGCGGTACCGAGGGATGTGCTCTTCAAGTGCATAGGCGAGCACATGAACACCATCGATGGCGCCACGGCAGTATTTGAAGAATGGATACCATTTGGGATTATAGAGAATCTTGTCCGGGTTTCATTGGCTGGTGTTGGTACATACTTCTCGTAGAATGCGCCCGTGAGATGCTGCAGACCTCGATTGAGATATTTGCTGATGGTGTCGCCAGACCGTTGAAATCGTTCCTGCAATTCTCGCTGACTGCTCCCATGGACCATCCAGTATACAAGAATAGCGAGCTGCTCCTGCGCCGAGACATGACGGCTGTCTGCGAGATCACCGAGGCCGATTAGCTCGACTGCCAATAGTGCGAACTGCAATGCCGACATTCCCAACGCACGTCGACATCGATCGGGATGTCCAACCAGTATTTCATCCAGCCAGGTTTGTCCAGTTAGAATCAAAGTGTGCATAGCTCGAGGTAGAGGCCTTTCCAGCGCAAGGAGCTCGGATCCGAAGAAGACGATCGTGATGGCGGCGGTAGCAATGGATGAATGGCGCCGCTGGATGGCAGATTCATGTGTAGTCTGCTGTCGGATGGCGTACATTGAGAGGCTGGGGCATAGAAGAGGCAGAAGAGGTTTATGGGCGCTGCACAGAACGCGAAGTACGAAGTCAAAAGCAAAGACGTGTAGTGTGATGGCGTGTGACAAAAATCTTATCTACAAATTTATCTGACTTTATCCCGTACCCGATCAGGCCCTTAGAGTTACTCCGGCAGCGGATTTGGATTTGGATTTGATGGGGTGATGATATCCGTGACAGTACCGTTATGGACGCGATTATCGTGATTTAATCGATCTCTCAGCATGCCTCTGTCCAATCTCGACCCTCAGGAGACTGCCAGATGGGTTACCTTGCTCATAGTGGCTCTCCTGCAGTATATTGTACTCGGTGTGGGGCTCTATGTTTATCCCCAGTACTGCAAGACAGATCTACATACCTCTGCACTGTCTGGCCGTGCTTGGCTTGACAAACTTCTGTCAGGCCATCCAGACCGCATCTACATAGCTCTTGGAATGCGTCGTCACGTTTTTCTTGCCCTGGTTCTCCAGCTGCGCGCGATGGGACACATGGAAAGTTTACGCGTCTGTGATGAAAGTTGTCATTCGTGAGACCGTCGACGCGTACGGAGACGTACCGCCTTCCATTTGGTCGCAATTGAGTCAGCCGTCTTAGGCCCACCCTTTTTGGGAGGCCAGTTGCTGGCCATATGAGTCGCAGCTTCGTTCATGACCGTTTTGTCCCAATTCCCACCATCGCCGATGCAGCTCCGTTGCTCGTACAGGAAGTCAAGGAGGTGGGTGAGGTCCTCGGGGTTTGTTTTCCAGTCAGCTGACCCCTTGCCCGGTGCCATTCCGAGCCCAGGGATGTACAGAAAGACAAGAAAAAAGTGTAGTAATGCTGAAGTAACGGTACTGTCACGGATATCGTCACCCCATCAAATCCAAATCCTCCCAGCGTCCTTGGTCGGAAACTCACAGAGTGCAGGATTGGATACCGATGACATCGCCCCCCGTTTATTGTAAACCAAACTTTGAGCTCTATCTAAGGTAGGGCGCGACCTGTGTCAATATTTCAAAGCTAAATACTGGCACAACCTCACCTGGGCGGAGTTCGTACGTGTCTTTGCCGAGCTAATTGTCCTTGAATGTGACTGTCACACTCTTTTTACCCACTCAATGCCGAACGAGGATCTATCTGCCACCTCGGAAGAGGAAGATCTCACCCCAGCTGCGAAAGCTCGCAGGACTCGGGCCAAGAATCTTGCCATCGAAGAGGAAGAGAACAAGAAACGTGCCAAGGAAACTGGTATGGTTCGCTGTGTGGTTCTTTCTTGTCCGACTGATAATTCATGCAGCTAATGGCCGAGAAACAAAAAAGACCGCGCTGAAGAACAAAGGTATGAGACCAGCCACCCACTCAGCGATGACTCGAACGTCATGAACAGTCTGGGATACATCCAAGTCAAATCTCGATGCCAGCAACGGACGAAAAAGAGCAGCTTCCAGTGCCACCACCGACCAGAGACCTAAGAAGACCAAGAGCAAAGGTCCTCAGGAAGGTGAATTGTCATCAGATGTATTTTCAGGGATTTCACTTAGCCTGCCCCAATCGATGGTTACAACTCGATCTTGAAAAGTAGGTGATTCAAGATAAGCCAACCACTTCTGGACCACACTCCTCCGAACCCGAAAATCCTGATGAACATCTTCATTTGATGGTGGATCCTGCCCCTTTCTCCGCATTATAATGACATCACATTCCTCTGGTGGCAGCGGAACTTGTTGTGAATAACAGCCGTGTCTCGGGTGAAGTTACAGCAGTGACCAGAATATTTGAACTGGATTTGGTAAAGAGAGACCAGAGCATGGACCGGGGAAATGATCATCTCCTCAATCTGTGTGAGTGGAGGAGCCTTCTGCACATCATTCCGTCCCTTCCACAAATTCCCCAATTTTTGGAATGACCTCGGATGATGCATTGGAATCTAGGGAGGCCTCTCCCCAATTTCCAGCGCTTTTGACCCAGACAAACTTGTATGCTGGGACGAGGAAACCTTTGCTGGGCAAAATCAAAGTTTCGACCTTGTGCACAGGAGCACTTCGGTCAGTTCTGGGCCGTAGATGACAATTACACTTCAGCCGTGTAAAAACCCCAAAGATTCTTCAAACCTGCACAAATCGCTTGGGTATCGCGGACATTATTGTAAGATATCGCAGTTCACACAGCATGAGCGTGCCGGATTTTCAGGATAGGCCTTTCTTCCCAAGAAAGTGTCCCACTTTCTGTGAATTTCAGCCTTGCAATTCTTTGGACACAAATAAAAAATCCGGCACACTAGTGCCATTTCACTGCTCATTTTTTTTGTGGGTTTTTGGTTTGGGTCACTGTGCCAAAGTGGTCAGGTAAAAAGCCTTTTGGAACCGACTGTTTCTGCGAGCCAAACAAATGCAAACCCGCCGGATCGATCAACGGCGTTGCCCATCCCCAGATCTACGGTTTTTGTTTGGCTTCATCCCCATCCAGCATATCTCCTTTCTTTTTCCTCCGCTCTCGTTCTTCCTCAATGTCAAATGACCCAAAGGCTCCATTCGCAAACATAATGCCGTAGTAAGCTTCCCAATGTCATAGAAACACTTTGCACGGATAGCATTGGTCTCACACCAGTGTGGCTGTGGCCTCGACATTCCCTAGAGTTTTACTACAAGGTGTGCCTCCATTTTAGTTTACACCGAACAACCCAAAATTGAGCCCGCTACAGCGGACCAAAGAATGCCTGTAGGCAAGTTCGACGGCCGCTTGTTCTCCTGGGTATTCTGGTGGAATAAACACAACCTCTTGAAAGAAATTATGTCCCAACGGCACTCGAGGTGAGGCCATCATAGTTTACGAAGATAAAAACGGGGCTTCTGTTCTCAGGTTCGTTGTGTTCAAATGAACTAGCCAGCAGTACTGCCATTTGAAAAGCATCACCTCGAACGAAACAGGTTGGCCCGTACCACAGTCCGGAGCCCTTTGCTCAAGGTGCGCTCCTTGGGAATGGATAGCCCTGTCAATGTGCAACTTTGAGGTGGCTCAGATTTTTTGCATTTGGCCTGTGGCATTTGTACCGAGCCCAAAAGGAATCTGGGCATTTGAAAAGCATGACCTCAATCTAAACAATACAATACAGTCATTCCACGGTCCTTGCACGAGGTTTCAGAAAGTCCGACTTCCTGATGTATTACTAAACCTACTGGTTGAAACAAAATATGTAGGGGGACTGTACAGATAGCTAAATTATGGTACCGCAAAAATATTTGGGAGAGAGTGCCGTCTTTGGCCCATTTGCGGCCGTTTCGTCCGGGCCGATTTTCCCGGCATCATCGGTCCTTGCATTTTTGCACAAACAGGGCCGTGATATCCTCTTTCAACGAGAACTTTGATATTTTCTGGCATTTCTCGCCTGTCTGCATATTCCTACATGTCCAGCTCGTGGTGGAGCATGCTATGTCACTCAAATGTCGCCCGTTGGGCCTGAATTTCAGCTTCGATAGTTCAAGCTGTTAACACCCCAACACTGGGTTCTTCATCTCTTCTGTTATTGTATGTTCATCCATGGCCTAGTCCTGCCTCTGATATACCACTTCGACAATGCCAATGGTAGAGTGCATGAACCATGTTTTTTTTTGAGAAGAATCAACACCATATGGATGTGGCCCCTTTATCTGCGTGTTCCAAGCTGCCTCACTCCTCATTTCCCTCAATTTTTTTTGTACTGGACACTTGAAATGTGGTAGATGCTCCTCTAGATTTTTCTTTGCAAAACCCGATCCCATTAACTGGACGTGGTTGTATAAATTGCACCTTGCTGGTGAAAATTGTGCAATTAGGCCGGCTTTCATGCACTGTGACTCACTCTCTTCAGAAATGAGCAAAGCGGTAGGTAGGTAGGTAGGATTACATGGCACGGTCCGAATAATGAACACCGGTTTCCAGGGATTATCCTGGTGTACAGAGCAAGTAAAATTACACCATTGCCCCTGGACCACTCCCTGCAATCTAAGCCCCAGAACGCAGATCCCACAGGTTTCCCCGTGCCCCACAGTAGACCCTAGACAACAGAAAGCAGCAAACTCAGTGACCTAGAATTAATCAGCTCCGAATCAGACAACCCGCACTCTATGAACGTCACAGTGGAACAGCGTAAAACTCTTGAAGGACTTCATGCACATATTTTCCAACCAGAACAATAGTTGAGCATTCGTATATAATGGCTTTCAGAAACTCCACGCTGGTGAGTTGGGCCATCCTAGTCTGCAGCTTAGGTACAGTGCAGAATAATTTTTCCAGGAAAACAGCACGCAAGTGGAGGACTGCCGGCGACGATTGGCACTCTAACAAAGCATGCTCTGGACTTTCAACTTCTGTTGTACAAAACCGACAGAAGCGCTCGTGGCGGGGAACTGGTTGCTGTGCATGATCAACATACCGTAACCTTTCAAGGGCAAGTAGATGAGTCGACAGCATGATCGAAGTCAAAGCTTCGCAATGACTTGCTGTTGTGACCATAGAGATAATGCCTCATGTAAAGGGGTTTTTGAACGGCAGGTTTGCGGAATTCTGGTACGTCTGGTCAAAAATTGAGGCCATTGTCCACTGAGAATCCGGGGCGGCACCGAAGTTCGACAGGCACTCCGGAGTCTGGGCTTCAGAGATTGGTCCCGAGTTTATGGCTACTGGATTTCGGTGGATGGAACCTCCGAAACCCGGAGCAGACACAGGATATAACTTTCCGAGAACATATATAAAGGCTTGGCTTTTCAGGACAATTCAGCGTCCTTGGCCTCTCCTCATTCTGTGCATGCCCATTTGGCCTCTGCAGCCCCATTCTGTGCAAGCCCATTTGGCCTCTGCCATCCCATTCTGTGCAAGCCCATTTGGCCTCTGCCATCCCATTCTGTGCAAGCCCATTTGGCCTCTGCCATCCCATTCTGTGCAAGCCCATTTGGCCTCTGCCACCCCATTCTGTGCATGCCCATTTGGCCTCTGCCCCATTCTTCCTTTGTTTTCATTTGCCTGCCCCTCTGCTGTCGTTCATTCACAAAGCCACATGGCAGCCCCTGACCGAGGTCTGATCACCCTCTTTCATACTGTTCACACATAATGCACCGTGAATTAGCATCAGCAGAGTGTGGTTCTCTCTTGTCGAAATTCTCTGAGAGCAGTCAGGGCTGGGTACTCATACCCTTTTTCTTCTTTCCACCTTAGATTTCGATTGTATTGATATTTTATCGATGCTTTATAGGTTCAGCATTGACACAGCATCATTGGTGCTTAATTGGTAGTATCCTCCAAGCTCATCTTGTCTCTACCCATGGCATGCAAGAAGCTTTGACATTCTCTGCATTGCTTGGTGAGTGGAACAATCTTTCCTCATGAATGAAGATTTATTCAATCATAGCCAATCATGAGCACTGCTGTTGCATGCCACACACGTTCTGAAGGGATACACCAGTTGTGACTTCTTTTTGGGTTCTGGGGGATCAAAAACATCGCAACCTGACAAGTTGTGACTTCTGTTTGGGTTCTGGGGGATAAAAGTTGCAACCTGGCAAGTTGCAACTTCTGTTTGGGTTCTGTTTGGGTTCTGGGGGATCAAGGACGTCGCAACCTGACAAGTTGCAACTTCTGTTTGGGTTCTGGGGGATAAAAGTTGCAACCTGGCAAGTTGCAACTTCTGTTTGGGTTCTGGGGGATCAAGGACGTCGCAACCTGACAAGTTGCGACTTCCGTTTGGGTTCTGGGGGATAAAAGTCGCAACCTGGCAAGTTGCAACTTCTGTTTGGGTTCTGGGGGATCAAGGACATTGCAACCTGGCAAGTTGCGACTTCCGTTTGGGCTCTGATATATAGCCTAGGATAAGCTCAGCGCACAGCTCACCACCGATGCTATTCGGATGTGCATCAGGAAATAAGGCCCTTGACACATGTCTGGAGAGACCCATGTCCATATACGGACATGGGTGTGTTCGGTAGTGCGGATCGAGTACTAGTAATATTGATGGCTGATGTGCCGCGCGCACTCCCCATTCCGCATACCCTCCATAGGGAACGAGCGGGGGACTCTCTGAAGTGAAATTAGCAAGTCGCGAGAGGAAATTAAAAATGTCACTCACTCAGAGTGCAACGCAAAGGTGTGGTGCCTCCTCATACATCCTGTGCTGAGTCCTGGTTTTTATGTCCTTCTGGTGGTACAGTTTTTGACCGGTCAATGATACAAACAAATGAAATATCGGTTTTACCTTTGCTTCAGGTCATGTTTGGGAAGTCTGAGTTGGTAAATACTCCTCTATATACTTCAATAATGATATCCCAAAGTTTGGGATTTTTTCCGAACTAAATAATGTTGTATCATTGACTGGTGAACCCAAAATCGAGGCCAAACAATAGCCAAACAATCAACTTCTTGCCCCAATTTCTCAACTACGAAAGTTGTTACGGGTTCAAAACACATTCACTCCATGTTTTTGATATCAAATCTACAATATAAGCCAGGTTCCAGGCCCAGTGGTCCCATACAGCTTGTGAAAAAAGTTGTATCATTGACCGGTTTGTCTCATTGACCGGTGAAAAACTGTATTTTATTTCACTATTTCTGAGGATCGAACCAGCGCCCCGTTCAGCCCACGCACCTCATTGATCAAAGTCATGATGTGTGGCGCGGCGGCCAGGCGCCTAAAATCATGATAAAGAAGATTTTAGCATGAATTGGGAATGAAGGAAGGGACACGCACAAATGTTATCTCTAGGGTGGTCCCGGTGCGAGGACAATGTGCAGGCATGGCAGGAAAATCGGGCAACTGGGTGAAGCAACGGATCCAGGTGTATAGAATGAAGAGGATCAACACGAGCACCTGAAGCTACCACAATTCCTAACTAACTTGTCAGAGAGTAACGCCTGTACGATCTGACAAGTTAGTTAGGCCCCCAGGGCCAAAATGCTACCACCGATATCTGGGTGGTGGAGGGCCTACCACCGGTACTTTTAGGGGAGTGGAGTAGCCCCAGTAGCAGGCCATAATACCCATGGTGAAGAATGCCTTCTACGCCATTGGCCATTCACTACTTGTACTCCCACCCTTTAATGTTTCTATCCATTCCGTCTATCTCCTTTATCTCTCTCTAAAATGTATGAAAGCCCGTAGTACAACCTGTATTAGCCAGTAAACTATCCCCCCAGATATACGGGCAATATAGTAGACTCTTGACACTATAACAGCCGAGGCTTCACGAGGGTGGTTTTCTCACTCGGGATATTTGTAGTCAGACATTGAATTGAATTAGCTATGCGTGCAGGTCAACTTTACGACGGAAAATATACAGTACTTTACGAGAATATACAGTAAAACACCAAGAAAAGGGTGTAACCAAACCACCCGAGCATTACGCGCCATGGATTACGAGCGATGAGCACGCCTGGCCATTTTATCCAACCGCTTCACCTCTCTTCGCACCTTGTTAAGCAGATATGTTGCATCACCAGGAATGACAAACCCAAATCGCTCTGTCCCGAGTTCGTCAACCGTGAGAGCCACAGTTTCGTCGATTTGATAGAAGTGGAGAGAGTCCAGTGTCTCTCCCACCGAGCGATGGCCTTCGCATTGGGGAACCGCAAGGATGAGCGTCGCAACAAAGTTGGTAATTGACGGGTATGAAACATCCTCCTCGGGCGGATCACTCGACAGCTGTGGATGGATAGCCGAGCTAGAGGGGAGCTGTGGAGCAGCCGGTGGATGGGGATGATACCCTGGGCAGGAGGTCCCGCAGGTCCCGGTGCCGGCCCATCCTTGGCTTTGCGATGGAACATATATGGTGAATAAATCACCTTGCGGCGATGTTTTTTTCGTGACATTGTTGGTTCCGCAAGCCTGGGTCCAATGATAAGTCACCACTGCATGAACAGTAATTGGGCGCCACGGATACGAGCATTGGTGAGCTGATCATTATAACTCGGAATGGCATATTTGCTCAACGCTTCCGGTGTTCGTTTTAGCTGGGTGACATAAAGCTCGTCATGGTACTGCAAATTTCCGCGAACAGTTGCTTCTTCAATTGTGGAAGCACGCGTCGCAAATTGTGGGGTAACCAACAGGAATGGCGCGAATTGGCTGGTGCTGCAGTGATGGATGTTTCGCTACGTCTTCAAAACCCTCATTGTAGATGAGCAGTGTTTCGATGACAGTGACGAGGAGTTGGTCGTGGAAAATGCGGAGATGCTCGGATGATGGTCTGATATCGTGGTTGAAGTGAAGACCGGTCGATCCTGCGGGGCGTTGCATGATGGGGGCGATGAGCATGTCGTCAAAATTGGCATCCCGCAGACCATATAGAACGCCAAAAGTACCGGAGGTCACTTTGGCCGGGCCGCTGGCGCCTCTCTGCTCGACAAAAACGGAAGTGCTAATGTTAAGATTATCGTAGCCCAGGCCGTGCGGCTGAGTAGCAGCAAATTGAGCGCTGTCCGTCGTGCATCCGTTGCCGAGGGATTGGACAAGGTTCAGAACGGAATCATAGCTCCACAGAGAGCCCACAACAAAATGCAGCGTCAATGGTCTGTCGAGCGCTGCCGGTGGACCACAAAAAAGAGGCCAAACTGTGCCTGGAAAGACATGCATCGATTCGAAGACTGGTATAATAGTTGATGTGTGACAACCTGAACCAGCTGCAGCTAAAACA
Source organism: Mycena leptocephala (assembly GCA_029378395.1). NCBI lineage: Eukaryota > Fungi > Basidiomycota > Agaricomycetes > Agaricales > Mycenaceae > Mycena > Mycena leptocephala. The sequence goes on along the minus strand of JARJLF010000164.1, from coordinate 224,670 downwards.
TTTAGCATTTCGATAAGATATGGTCTGATAATAATACAAACCTTGTCAGGATTCTTAAGCTTGTCATATTTCTTGGCACGCTCTGTCTGAGATGCGGTTGTGAGTATACTGGTGAGAAACACTAGTGTGACCTGAGTGCTGGGAGATCAAATTGCCCACCACACACTTGGATTTGCATGTAAAGCCATGCTGATTTGCGGCAGCACAGAAAAGCTTGATTTTGTCAAGTACTGCCCTTTCCGCCAGCTTTCCACACAGAAATTGCCATTTTTGGCGAAAGCGTGACTCTGGACAGCCACTGACGGGACACCAGCGTGACCTTCCCACACTCGATCAAATTGCCCACCACACAGCAGCACCTTGAAAGCGCTGGCAATCCTCCCTGCATGTTTGGGTCTGACCGGCACCGATCTCTTATTGGTGCGCACAATAATGTCATTCCAACTGCATTCCACCCGTTTTGTCTGAACCATCTGGATACGAATGTTACCGGCAACCTACGTTCCAAGCTTTCGCAGACTTGGGAAAAGTTTCGCAATGACTTTTGGACTGCATACCGTGCTGTCTCTCCGGAGGAATTTGATCGCCTTTGGAAGGTATTCACTTCCACTTATCCAGCCGCCCAGCCATACCTGGACCATCTTCCTTTCATTCGGAAGACGATATGGATATCGATTCCGCTTCTGATCCAGCGTCGTCTGCGGGCCCCGAAGCGTCCTCTATTCTATCATTGGACCCCGAGCTGGATCCGTGGTCTGGTTTCGATGAATTTCAAGATTTGGACGAGCGAATCTCTAGAGAAGAAATGCTGACATACTCGAAGAAATGCTCGGTCCAGGCAATGAGCGCCATGGTTAGTTACACGTATTCCTGGTCTTCCGTTCTCATGTCTTCTCAGATCATGGAAATTTCGATCTCGAGACTGAAGAAAATCTTTGGAAAGAGCGTCAGTTGATGCGCTCTCAGTCATGCCCGCCCTCATTCTTTCTCAGGGAATACAATTCTGAAAGACCAAGACCGAGACAACACTCGGGCATTTTATCTGAAGCTTGTCTCGAAAATGCCACGGACAGCGTATAACCAAATGGTGTACGCATTCTCGCACAAACTGGATTTGAGCTCGGAGTGGGCCCAATCATCGTCGCGTTGAAGTTATTCACAACACCATCCAAACAGCGCAGATGAATTTCACCTGTTTCGGGATCAAAGCAGCTTATGGCGCGAAAATTATCCTCATGAAGGTCCAATCGGCACGATTTTCGGGGGGACCTTTACAGTACTGGAAGCACGTCTTGAAATGCGAGTGGCTCTGACATTGTAGTAGTATATTTCGTAGATCTTTCTGCCTTTCGGTTGAAAACGATTCACCGTCGCTTGGCATTCCAAGGCCCCGTGAAGCTTAGCTAAGGGGTTGTCCGCGCCCGTACTAAAATTTGCCGGAGGCGCTGATTTCTTTGTGAAAAGCATAAAATTGAATGTATACCCAAATGTTATCTGTCAGGACTTCTTAAACTAGATTCGCCATTTTTGAACATATAGTTCCGGCGGCGCCATAACTCGTCCGCCCAGATCCAATGATGTGGTGATAAAACAATCATTGTGGGTTACGGTGTAGTGGGGTCTCAAAAGTCACTTTATTAGATGATATGTCTGTGTCAAAGTCTGTGTCAAACATCAGTGAAGAACGGAAGACAATTTATTATAGTGCTCTGTTACTTAGACAATGGTTACATGAGTTCAAGGCTTCCGAGTAAGTAGCCTATCTTCCATCACAAGTCGGACTTCAGCCGCCAACTGACTCTGCCCAGATGAAGCACAACTTCAGTTTCCTTCCCTGGTGACAGGTTACACCCAATATATTTGTATCACAGTAGCTGAAGATTTTTCAGTAAAGCGAACTGTGAGATACATTTATATATAGCATGCTTTGTTAATCCCCCGTCGCCGCTGCCCAGAATCAAGTGTTAATATAATGGCGTATTTTCCTTATCAGGGCAGGGCCAACTGGAACACATCCAGCAGTGTGCAGCGGAATCCAGCGGCATACGTTGGAATCCAATGGATGCAAACACGAAGGAGTCCGGTGATCCCCGGTGGTGATTGGCGGAAGCAGTCAATCCCAGTGGTACACAATGCACAACACTGCCCATCAGCGTCCGCCAACGGCCGCCGGTAACCAGTGGTGGCCATTGGTGGCCGCCAATGACTTTGCTAGTTAACGGCATATTACTCCCAATTCCCAAATGGACTCATTTGATCATGGGCGGCGATCACTCGGCAATTGATCCAATCATTTGTTTCAAAGCGTGGTGCTCTGGCTTTCCATAGCCAAGGCTATGTTGGATACATTGAATCGCCCCATTGCGATGTTGAACTGTCTCCCTCAATGCCAATACTATAACGGTTATATCAACCCGGTGGAGACGCTCACGGAGGCACGAAGCACTCCCAGTGATACGGTCTCGGAAAAGCCAAGGATGGATCACGTGCTACCTACGACATGGAAACCTAACACGAACAATCAGCTATGCAGCGCAACAGCTGCACCGGGCCCCAAACTTTCCTTACATTACATCAGTGAAGATTGGATGCCACATCCGCTGAGCTAGCCAGTCACTTTGGGATGATTTTCAAAAGATGATTCCGGAACGGGCCGCAGGGCCACATCAACTCAAGTGAGATACAGTACTCTTTGCTATTCAGGTGCAGCCTCAGGCTGAGGTCAGAGCCGGTGGGAGCGAAACGGCATTAACAAAACTCGTACTAAAGATGCATTGCAAGCACGGCACATTCCGCAGAATGCACGGCACATTGATTCAAACCCGGCACATTGGCTAGGAATGTACCATGCATGCGAACAAACACGGCACATGGCCGCGGGCGGTGATGTACAGGTTTCCGACTCCTGCCCGGCTTGGTTGTGAAAATCTTATTTAAAGACATCATTTATTGGACACGTCCATTGACAAGTTCACGCCCATAGGTAAGCGGTGTACAGCCACCGGTCCGGTTGATCCGCAATCAAAAGCGCGAAATCCAGTCGAGAAAAACATAAATTTACTTTTTCAAAGTTCCAGTCCGAGAGATGTATAGAGGAGCTTATTTTGGTGCCATTCATGCTATTTACTTGACTTTCTGATAAATTTTGCAAGTGTAGTAGCGATTACCAAATCGGGACTCAAACTCGTCACGAAGTTCGGTCCGCCACCATATATGTATGTTCTCACACCTCTCATTTGGCAGGGAGATCACGCAACTGCCCAACAGGCGACGTGTCATCCCAGCCGGTCCCCGTTGTTGTCGAGTTCTGCGATGGCATCAAATTTCACCGGGCCAGCTGGTCTACAAGCCTAGATAACCACTGAGGTAATCCGATCAAAACTGAGGCCGTAGCGACTGTTCTAGCCAAAACTGTCCAAAAAGAAAAAACGCCCCGTGCCTTATGTACCACAAATTGCTGTAAACAGGAAAATCAGCACAGAAGGACAGAGACTTACTTGGATAACACCTATGATCCAGATTTTCCTCAGTTGCGCCGAGGAAGTCATCAATCACAACTAGATTTTGGTGGAATCAGAAAATTAGAGTGCGAATCAAGATGGGGAGAACGCACGCCAGAAAGCACATTTCCAGGTTTTGAAAGCTTGCCTGCGAATTCGCCATTGAGGATGGGATGGATGTACTTTGCAGGTTTCAGACAGAAGTAAGTAGGGGTGGGGCAATGGGAATTTTTGATAACGAGATGGAGTCAGCTTGTCGGTCGACCAGCAAGCGTAATAGGACTGAATTCGGGGAGGAGAAAACAGTAAACAATATTGAAATGAAGCATGCATTCTATAGGAATGTTGCTAAGTGCGATACACGGTTTACCATTGTGACAGTCAAGAGAGCTCGAAGTCACCCCACCTTCCAAATGTGCAAACAAAACTTTGAGGAAAGAAACAGAAAAAGGTATTGCCTTTGCAATGGTCCACATTTTGAAGCGTGTGACTTGACATCCTGCCAACCATTTCAATTCCAATGAAGTCTCAGGGCCATTTGTTAAGCCACACATCTCAGGAATGGATAGCCCTGATCACTGCGAACATTTACAGCGGTTCAGATCGCGCTCGGAGGCACTATTGCGTTTTCCAGAGCACAATTACTGGTTACATTTTGAGCCACATGACACTATTGCCTTTTCAATGGTCCAAATTTTGAAACGCATACCTTGACATCCAGCAAGCCATTTCAATCCCAATGAAGTGACAGGGCCATTTTCTGAGCCGTGCGACCTGACATCCTGCCAGCCACTTCAATTACAATGAAGTCCCAAGGCCATTTTCTGAACTGTGCGTCTCAGAAATCGAATAGCCCTGATCACTACGAGCATTTACAGCCATTCAGATCCACTCGGAGGCATTATTACGTTTTCGTGATCCTATTGCCTTTTCAATGGTCCACATTTTGAAACGCGTGACTTGACAGCCTGCAAGCTATTTCAATTCCAATGAAGTCCCAGGGCCATTTTCAACGACATCCTGCAAGCTATTCCAATTCCAATGAAGCCCCAGAGCTATTTTCTGAGCCGCACATCTCAGTAATGGATAGCCCTGATCACTGCGAACATTTACAGCTATTCAGCTCTCGCTCGGAGGCATTGTTGCCCTTTCCAGTCCGCCATGACTGGCTTGCATTTTGAAATACGTGATCCGGTTCAGATTTTGAAACCCTGCAGCTGTAAGTGTTCGCAGTGATCAGGGTTATCCATTTCGGAGAGGCGCAGCTTAAAAAAAGGGGGGCACTGGGACTTCATTGGAATTGAAACTTCGGGTTGCAGAATGTCCAGTCACGCGGTTCAAAGGGTGGACCATTGAAAAGGTACCCGTCCACAGCACATTGAATGCATGGTAAGCCAACTTATCTTCCTTCCATGGTTCCTTGTAACAACCGTCCACAGTGAATTCAAGCAAACTCGGACATCACCAGGCATGGAGGGAGCTGGAGGTAAATATCGTATCTTTTGGTTGAAATTTCTCCTGTGATGCGTTCTTATCCATCTCAGAGCGCGAGGACCAGACTCGGAGTCCGATGTTTGAGGTAGTGGTAATCTCGTCGCGTCTTCGATATGAGTATCCGCGGTGTGAACAAGCATATTAGCCGCACGCTCGTTCACCGAAATACCACGTAGCACGCTCACCGGTGATTGTTATCGCACGCCGGTGAAAAACAGTGAATATATGCGCGGCATTCGCGTGCCACATGAATGCCACGGCCGGTAAGGCCATTTGTCTCCTTGTCCGCTGTCTGGGTTTCGCAGCTTACGCAACTCGACTTCGTTTCTACAGTTCAGCAACAACACCATCGACGTCAACGAAGATTCGACCTCCCGCCTCTGACTTTCGACGAGTTACAAGTACTTATGTAATCGTTCTTAATATCTCGTCGTACCAGATTTTCGAAATCTTGTCGTTTACGGTCCCAATCTATCGATGATGACCATAATAGTGGCTGTGCACCAATTTCGTTTGCTTTTTGTTACTTATCACAAGGAGTTCCATCACATCCGGTTTCTCTTTGTCCCTATTTTATCAGCAAACCAACCTAATGACTCTTGAGCATAGCCATATTTGCTTATGAACTGGATTCCGATTTCCAGTTCTTTGCTTCAACATTCATCTGTTCGACCAAATTTTCGGGAGCATTGACTTTTGTAATTGCCATCTGCTTATTGCCTGGTTTATCTTGCGTGTCTCGAATAGACCACCATTTCCCTTTCAGTTGCCACAAGTTCTTGCCGTTGCGCTACTGAAAGGGCCCATTTGGACAATATTTTTCTACGATGTGGTGATTACAGTCATGGTTCACCATTCGCAAAGGGCCTGTCAAGATTCGGACCGTTTTATCAGTGGCTTCATATTGAGAGAGTCGCGTGTGCTCAGCATTTCCATCAACTGAGATTAATCCTGCAAGCTCATAAATGTACTCATTGGCAGGCAGAGGCACGAATGCCGTGATCGAATCCGCGGATCTGGTTTGGGCCCATTTCGAGGACGTCTAATGTAACAACCGACCAAGGCGCTTGCAGAATACAATATACATCGAAGCACCTGAAAGGATGATCAGAAAATAGTGCTTGCAAGAGGGCAGATCGGACCATCGGAGTGCTTTCCTTGCGCCATGATCGAGATTTACTAGGAGTTCTCGCGATGCCTCTCAGACCTCAGCAAAAAGTAGAGTTGTCTCCTTGAGAAGGCCCTGCGGAGTCTGATCTCAGTGCCAGATTGTCTTCTTTGCTTGTTCATAGAGTGAACGGATGTGGGCACGGAGTTCCAAGGGAACATCAGGATGAACAGAGAGAGTGGCGGCGTTGTGACGGCGCGCAGGCGATCTGCGAGCCAATTGCGAATAAAGTGCCAAAACGAGGATATCGTCGCAATCCACTGCAGTTTTAGCAGTCACGGTGAATGTGCATAAATCATACGTAAGGCTGGCCCCAGTCCAAATTCTAGAGCAATCCGAGCTCAAATGCTTCCACAGCTCTTACATCAAAAAACTTTTGCAAAAGAGGGTGAACAATAGTACGGCGACGGCCAGGTCCGTGCATGGGAACCCACAGTGGCTGCATCACCAAATCCGGAGAAAAGTTGTTTGACCCGTGTACGGATCACGATTCTGTCACAACAATTGCGGAGCTCACAACCCATTATACCCGCTCGCAACTCTTCCACAATGGTTGTGGATCCGTCGTCTGTGACACCAATTGTTGGGACCGCCTCGGAATGGTGGACGAGTGAATGTTGTGGGTTATTAATCATTTTTATCCCAGCTATTCTCTGTTTTCTGGACTCGGGCTTTGTTGAGTTTTTGCTAATAGTAATCCTCAGATTCGCGGTGAGTACCTCCTTGATAAATCAATCTCGATTTATGTATCAGTGTATCACCATGAGCTCGAAGAGAATGATGCGACGAGGGCTCAGGTACAGCAATATGCAAAAAAAAAAAAAATGCATGTGTTGACGAAATCCCGCGCATCCGACTCCTTGTCCGACTCCAACGCGAGCCAACACGGCCTCGGATGCCCGCCATCAACACAAGGTCCGTGCGCACGTCAACTTCGTTGATGGGATGATGTAAGTTGGCCGCGCGTTCCTTCGCTTTTCCATGCTCGTTCTCCGTTACCTTTGGCTCCTCCTGGCTCTCGACTATTGAAGTTGCTCAAACCGATGTCCAAGATGTAGCAATGCCCGAAGTCGTTCCTCATCTCGTTGTCAAGCTCGTCTCAAGCTGCCTGGGTCTTCAAGCTGTCCTCGAGGCTCATGCTCCTCAAGCTCCTCTCGAGTTGGTCGAAGCTTATCGTCACTTTCCTGCCTTCTAGGCTCTAGTCTTCAGTGTCTCAAGCTCACAACCTCAAGATGAGATTCAAGTCGTTGTCAGCACAAGTTCATAATCAAAACCGCAGTCCATAGCATAGCCCTCTGTCTCCCGTGCGCAACACGCCTCTGAGTCCGTGGCCTATCGCATCTCCATCATCACAACCCGCGCCTGCTATAGCCGCTCCAATTATGCAAGACCTCCCTGCCCCCGAGCTGCCCTTTCACGCATGAGCTACCGTGACCTTCATGCTTCACTCATACATCCCACCCTCCGCGCCCCTGCATTCGCCTCTTCCCTCCAACACGACGAGCGCTCCTCTGGCGAACTCGACACCTTCCAGCGTGCTGGACCAAGCAACTGGCGGGTGCTGTTATGCATTGGTTGCGAGAATGGTAGTCGTTCACTAGAGATGTAATATGTATGATACTGTGTAATGCACTGTTTTCTCTTCATAGTCCTGTCTGAGTCCCGTAGAGAACGAAAGGGAGGCGTGGTCACCTTGGCTCTTCAGCCTTATATTCGCCCACGACCTCCACAATAGGGTACAACCTTCACAAGAATACTTCATATCGCGGTCACCACACATGGAGACTTTCGCTTACAACCACTCGCGATATGGCTCACGATAATTGTGATGTTTGTATAGATTGTGCAGATCGCAACCGCTTATAATCTCTGGCAACTTTTTTCCGGATTTGGTGATGTGACAGATGATATGAATCTTGGTTTGATGATCAATACCAACCAATCTCACGTGACGATGACTCTTGTGCTTCGCTCTCGCTCTTTTGGTTGCTTAGCGCCGGAGCCTGAATTTGAGCTCAACTTTGGCCCACAATGCCTTCAGCGAGCATCAGCGTCGCCAGAACCAATCCGATCTCTGGCGGAGAAAAGAAACTGTGCCAATTCCCCGCCATTGAACGGGAAGAGCTACTATCGAATGAACTATTTCAGCTATCCTCTGACCTGGCCCGTCTACGACGACCATTTTGCTCACGAACCCTCACCCCTCATGAATCGTACGATTTCTGGGCCCTTGACGTGGCCCAACAAGCCCGCGACATGGCTAATTTTCGAGAGGGGCTGGCGGCATCGATGGAGGACGCTCAGGTGAGTGAGCATCATTACTCATGTTCCCTGGCATAATATATCTCAGACAGACGCCCTTCCTCATTTTGAGGTTGAGATTGACAATCCGCTGGCGGAGGGTCCTCAACAGTCCGAACTGACCCGTTTTCGACAATGGTCATTTCAGCCACGCACTCCTACCTTGCGAATCCACGAATCCCACGACTTCTGGGACATTGCTGTCATTGCAAAAGCCCGCGACATGTCCCACTTCCGGGAGGGTTTGGCTTTGGCGCCTAAGGCGGAGGTTCGCCATCTTTACACAATCTTCCCATACTTGCTCAAATTGAGCAGCCAGACAGTGGTCAGGACGGGAGCGATGATTCCCATACTGCCCTAACCCGTTTTCGACCACGGGCGCTCAGCCCAGCTTCCAGCGCATTGCTATGCGATTCTTTTTGGAATCTCAAAATCATCCACGAAGCCCGTGATATGTCCGATTTCCGTAGGGGACTTTCTTCTCCGCCCAACGAGGGCTGGGGCATCGCTAATTCTGGCTCTTGTCGGCGAAGTGAAGCCTCCATGAGCGCGTCGCGGGACGATACCACGGATTGGGATGGATATGCGCGCTTTCTACCCCAGTCCACGTCAACCCCCAAGCGCGCAGTCCGAAGCCCAAGACTCATTTATGCCAATGGTGTAGCTATTTAGTGTGTGTGCATCGGGATCCTTCCCGGAAGCTGGCGTTCGGGAACTTGGCTACCTATCTGCCAAGATTGAGCTCATGCGTGCACTTTTCCTTGGCTGCAGTAATATTCGGATGCGTTGGAATTGATGGAACTGGATAACATTGGTGAAATCGAAATCCTTGCCTTAGAGGTCCAGAATACATAGAGGCAAGTCTCGGTGTTTAGCAGGAAGATAGCCGGAAGAACCCGAGGTCCTTGAGTTTGTGGTCTAACGTCAGATTCCAGGTACGGCCGGCCTGTTTTAAGCCATAGAGCGTGCGGTGCAAGCGCCAGCAGTGTCCTGTAGGAATAGCAACACATCCGAATGACGATTTTGAATGTGATCAATTTCACTCCCACTGGCGTCGGTATTAATTTCCGTAGCGTGCTCCTAGCTTATTCTAGGGGCGAAACAAGATCTCGGTGACTCGAGATGCCCACATTGGGGGACATCACTCTGCGCTACATGTATTTGACACTGTCAATCAGCTGTATCTCGTGGGGAGTGCATATTGGATGGTCCTGGAGGGGGGGATAAATTATATGCACGTGGTCCAAATGTCTGAACAATGAGTTTACGGAAGGTATACATGTGGTACTGTATGGGTGGTTATCCTTACAGAAATCTGCAAGATCCCGACCGAACACAAACCGATTCCAGGGGGTCATTCATACGAGACGCTCACAGACTGGGACTGGCTGGCCCTCGAATAGGCTGGACCTCTGGATAAAACCCTGTGGGACCTGACCACCAGCTGAGTAGCTAGTGTGTGGAAAGAGTTCTCCCTTCCCAGGTGTAAATCCCCAGAGTCCACCAGTCACACAAAAGGTTGTCGCATGACTGTCCCTTTGCACGGCAAATGCGATTTTACGTGCAAAAAATACACGGGTGAGTTCATGCAGAGCATGGAGGAGAGCGTCGGTGGGGGGAGATTGACGATCTTGATATGGGAAAGCGGGTGCTCCAGGAATCACCCAGCCGAGTCGGTTCAATTCTAATTAATACCCACGCCTGACTACTGATTTACGCTTGTGTCAGCTTCGTCAAGGTCCTTGATCTGGATCTCAGCACTGGAACCCACGATGATCTGCTAACCATTATCTCCTCCCTTTGGCACTCCTGGTGACCCATCTATTTCTGGTTCCATTTGCGCTGTACGCCCGCAGCCGATGGGCGGATATCTTGTTTTCGATTGGAAAACCAAGTCGTCGTTCATGATGAATTGTATGAATGCATCAATCCTCTCCGTTACGACTCCGTTCGCTCATCTACACGGTCCAAAACACATTCTGCGGGGTTGAAACTCTCTGCACATTTTTTGTATGCTGTGTGGTTGGAATTTGTGAGCTTACATGTGATATGATCACAGTTTCTTCATACTCAAGCACCCTGATAAAAGTACAGAGAGGACTGAGTATGTCTCACGGTTGAAGTTCTTCGGAAAATAGCTTCCTCTAAAGGGGAACTGGAATAACAGAGTTGACCATACATGCAAAGATTTTATGTTGCCAGATAGCCAGCTCGCAGTTGCTCCAAATTGATTCCTTTCTAAGCAGACCTCGAAGGACGAAACTTGATTAAAGAAGGCTGTTTCATTACAATTTTCAAAAGAGAAGACGTAGAAAGCTACGGAAAATCCTTGATTCCCTACGGTCGAGCATCTGCAAGAAAAATTGGTCATTCCGAGGCCTTTCAAATTGGCCGGAAACGGCATTTGCCGGCTGAGGCTTTTCCCGAAACGGTCGGGCGATCAGTGGCATTGTTAGCCTCGGAATGGCGGGGTTGCCGTCGGTCTCCCGACCGATTAAAACCGAAGCTGCCGCGCGGCAAAATCCTCGGCAATCTGAGGCTATTTTTGGCAAAATAAAGCCCTCTGAATGACCGATTTTTCCCGCGCGCCGCGAGCGTTAGCGAGCGGCAGTGCGGCGCTGCTCGGAATCCGCCGTGTGCGGGCGAGCTCGGAATCTGCCGTGTGTGGTGTCCAATAAGTAGCTTCAGTGGCCGCAAAAATATTAGTAACCAAGGATGAAGTGCGGAATATAATATATCTAAATTGAAGAGACATTTCTGAGAATGTAATAGGGAGTTGGGAATTTTCTGATGTACAGATGGTAAATGGTGCGGGCCAGCCATTGTAAGTAGTGCTGTTCCCTCGCATATTTTCGGTGATTGTGGTACCCGCATGCAACAAATAGGGGCCGAGCAGCGACGACGTTATTATGCGGTAGATCGTTAGAATACACCTTCAAACCTGGAGGTCGCCTCTGGAGTCTGGAAAATGTTCCCTGTCTCCACCCACATAGCCTACGGGAATAAGAGAGGACTTGACAAATTTAAGGTTTGAATAGATGCCCGGGCTTCAAACTGTTGTTTTGAATGCCCTGCGAGTAAGAATCACCATGTATACATGGTTGGGAGGATTGTTACACCCATTTTGAAATGATCTAAATTCGTCTAATCACTTGACATGCCCGACGAACCGCGTGCCAACCATAACTGCGGATTGACGTGTGTGTGAAATCAATGTATTTATACTAGTGCTAAGGCCATTTATGGCCCATGTGGCTAGTTTGCTACCTATCTACACTACGCGGTATGTGGGCTTTCGACGAACAGATCTCCGCCCATTTACGGGAGGCCGCAGGGTAAAACCATTTGGGTAACGCGCTTCGGTTGCCCCTAGGCACGTCGACACTCCCCCGCGACCAAGATCTGCAGTGTACCCATCTTGACAGTAGAGGACCGCATCATACGTGATGCGAGGTAAGTAGGTAGACACAAAATGAGCATTGAGAACGAGGAAAGGGGGGGTGTGTTTCGTGGGTACAGTTTTCGAATTTATGAGGAGAGAGGGGGCGGCGTGTTCCGAGTAGGGTGCCGGGAAGGGACGGTAGAAGGTCCCGAGAGAGTGGAGAGAGAAGAAGGAGAGGTATATACCATAGGTATAAAGGCACGAAGGGGGGCGTAAGCGAGGGAGGCGTTCGAGAGAATAAATAAATCTGGAGATGGATGGGAGAGAAGGGGGATTCCGTCGTGTGCTTGGTTCTGGGACGGCGAGGGTAATAATTGAGCTCCAGGATGAGAATGGAGGGAAAACATCTCAGAATCTCGACATGCCCGACGAACCGTGCCAAAATAACTGCGGATTGACGTCACATCAAGAGCTGCGTCCTAGGGCCGCGAGAAATGGGACATGCGTAGACCCGAGAAATCAGGTGGTGGCCAGCAAGGTGGCTTGGTTCTGATAATTGAGCTCCAGGATGAGAAGGGAAGATGAGGGACTCCACTAAAATAAAGCAGCCTACAACAAGATCTCAGAATCTCGACATGCCCGACGAACCGTGCCAACCATAACTGTGGATTGACGTCACATCAGGAGCCGCGTCCTGGAAGTAAGGCTGCGAGACATGGAGTGCGCGTAGACCCGAGAAGGCCGGTGGTGGCCAGGAGGGTGACTTGTTGCTGGGACAATAATTGAGCTCCAGGATGAGAAGGGAGGGGGAAGGAACCCACTAAAATAAAGCAGCCCACGACAGCATCTCAGAATCTTGACATGCCCAACGAATTGCATGCCAACCATAACTGCAGATTGACGTCACATCAAGAGCCGCGTCCTGGAATTAAGGTTGCGAGACATGGGGCATGCGTAGACCCGAGAAGGCAGGTGGTGGCAGGAGGTGGCTTGGTTCTGGGACAATAATTGAGCTCCAGGATGAGAAGGGAGGGTGAAGGAACCAACCAAAAGAAAGCGGCCCGCGACAGCATCTCAGAATCTTGACATGCCCGACGAATCGCGTGCCAACCATAACTGAGGATTGACGTCACATCAAGAGCCATGTCCTGGAATTAGGGCCGCGAGACGTGGAGTGTGCACAGATCCGAGAAAGCAGGTGGAAGGTGACTTGGTTCTGGGACAATAGAGGGAAGTGGTCAGGCTTATATACATCTTCGGCAGAACCCCAGGCCCGGCCCCGCTGCGGGCTTCGGCCCTTTGTGTCCCGTTCTCCGCTTATGGGCATTTTTCTAACTGTTCGTTCCCCTTCAAACAATATATGGGACATCTATTCAGCCGTATGCCACGACGGCGCTTATGCCGAGAGTTGTACCAAACCAGCAAACTCGACAGTGTGGTCGCTGAGGCGATAGCCCGCGCGATTTTAAGCAAGACTGTCTCTTCAGATTTCTTCCTCGTGCGGTCCTCATTAAGGCCTTTCAGCACCAAAAAATGCGAAGATTGCTGCGCTGATTTGTCACAAAAAATGCTCATTCCCGAAGATCGCGATAGCTTCTTTGACCTCTTACTATCAGCTCGTCTTCATTTGAGAATATTTGGAAACCGTATGTGCACGACAATTTTGGTCAGAATCGAGATATGATCATCAGAATGCTCGATTTTTTCTTGGTCAAATGTCCTGGAATTAGATCAGGGACTCCCTTAGAAGGCGAGGTATCATCCCAGAACTTCACAAAATTTGCGGAATTTGTCGGATGGGAAAGGGAGAATGTGAGATCTGGAAGAGTCCTTGACGTATTTAAGCCTGCTGACCCGTGGGACAGATTGAGCATGTTTTGTGTGTTGAAAGCAATATAGTATAGTAGGGTTCCTTGGATACCCACTTTGATGTTTCCGCTGCCGAGTCCGCAATGCAAAGAAATAAAAATCTGAATTTACGTTTGTGATTTGAAAGCCTCTGGGCGTCAAAACATCATCCGGTGACCGTGTAAACTGCGCTTTCCATAACTCTGGAGCTGATTTACCCAGAGCGGAGTTTAAAAGCTTCAGACAGGCTTAATTTGATAAAGAGTAGGAATTATTTGGTGATGTTGATTCCTTCTTGCCTCTTCCCATCATGTCGCTCAGGCTGGCGCCAGAACTGATAGACGCGATCATTTCCAACATCGCCGGAGGGGGACCGGGACGGAAGGCCAGTCTCAAATCGTGCTCATTGGTGTCTCACAGATTCCTGGCCCCCAGCCAGCGATTCCTTTTTCGCTCATTTTTTCTGCATAATTCGAACGCAATTATGTTATGCGCATTTTTAAAGGACTCCAAGCATCTTGCATCATATGTGCGCGATCTTCAAGTTGATCTTGATTTCGTGCGCCAGGACATCCAGGCTGTAGCCGCCACGCTATTGCGTTTCTTTTCCAACGTCAAGCGCGCCTCACTGTCTGTGGGTCACTGGCTTGCGGACTCATTCCCCAGAACCAGTCACCTGGCCATCATCGACTTTCTCTCTTTGCACTCCCTGCAATCAATTTTGTTTCTTGGCCGTGCCAATGGCAGCCTTCCCTCCTCGGTTCTTCTACATGCCCTGTCGTTCCGTACAGCCGTGGCGCTGCAGCACATACTGGTGCACCAGGACAACCATTTCATGCCCTCTCCTGTTGTCCACCAAGAAAGATCACCTCTTTCTCACCTTGTGCTTGCACTGCAGCCGGGGATGATACCCCCTGTTCGAGATCTATTATTGGACCCTGCCCTCACCGTGTGGATACTATCCAGCACCTGAGGGTTGCCCGTTTTTCCCCGCCGATCAACTTTTCGCTCCATGGTCTGGAGAACGTTGCGCTGCGGTGTTCGGAAACACTCCAACATTTGGACATCGACTTAAATGGTGCGTCTTCGGATACATTTTTTTTTCTATGTCTGATTTCATTTCATTAGACGAAAGCGCCATCAATCTCCCTGCGCTCCCCGACCTCCGATTCCTCACACTCAGGGCCTCTGTTCGCAAGGCCCACGTCCCTGGCACTCTCATGTATGCACTTGCCACTCTTCCGACCTGTATGCCCCAGGTGGAGGTTATAACCGTCGTCATCCACGCGAACGAGCATCGTGAAACAAATTTCATCGCTTCTCCAGACGCCGATGCTGCGTTGACCTCTCTACAGCGCCTCCGCGCTGCGCAATTTATCCTAGCTTCACAGACATCCAATGCGGTGCTACACTTCAGGGTGTGTGTGGAGATGCGACTACCCTTGGCCAGGGAATCCCGTCTGCTCTCCTTTTTCGAACGCAACTGGTTCGCGAAACAGCGTTATTTGGACTGTTTTGAGGAGTAGCATGTCCCTCGGTTTCCATGCCGATCGTTCAGCTTCCTTTGCCTCTCTCGCCCGCTTTCCGGCTAACCATATATATTTTGTCCACCTTGCCCTCCGTCCAGTCGCCACCGTCGTCATCTTCTTGAGCGGATCCTTCCCAGCTGCCTTCATCTCCTACCCATGTACCTATCTACCTGCAACTCCGGACAAACGAAGTCAACTATGGAACAAGATAGCATTCAGGGTAGTACTAATATTATACCAGTAGTATGTATACTCTAATATCTGACCTGTGTGTGTGATATCGGACTGTTTCCGCGATAAATGATGTCTAGCCTAGTCCAAACATGTTCGAATGAGCTGATTCTTTGCAACAGCGAACTAACATATGTTTAGAAAACTGTCATAGAGCCAGAATCCCATATAATTTAGTCTATGATGCCTGTAATCCCTTCTGGACGATGGACAATCCACTCTGATCTGGAAATATTGCGAGAATTGAATGCAACCATGAACTTTATGAAATTCTGGCTCTATGACATCATTCATAATCCACGTAACTTGACGTAAGTCTTTTGTCTCCCAAAACCAGGCCGTTTGAACAAGTTCCAGGCTTGTTAGAGGGCGTCCAACACCCAAACAGCCTGAAATCCAAGATTATCCACGATGAAATATTTTGACAGGTTTCTCTCCATCACTAATTCCGCATCAATTATTAGCCTGAATTATCTAGCATGATTTCATCCATCCATGAAGAACTGACCGAGATCTGAGGAATTCTTTGAAAACATCCTGAACAGGAATTTTTCATCCGCGCCTTCGGTACTGCCAATGGCTGTAACTTAGCTTCTAATAAAAGTTGGATTCTGTAATTGGTTGGGTGACATTCGGAACGTCTAAGATCCAAAAATAAGTGACCTGAGGATGGGCCCCAAGACCTTGCTCAATGCTGACCTTCAAGCTGTTGAGCTTGCTAGATGGCATTCAACCCCAAAAACAGCCCAAATTCCAAGTTCATCTACTATACAATATTTTTACAAGTTTATTTCTATCACTAACTCCGCATGAATTAGCCTAGCAAATCCAGCCTATTTTCAAGCTAATCTGTTCAGAATTGGCCGAGCTATGGGTAATCCTTTGAAAACGTCCCAAACAGGAAATTTTTTGGCCGCGCCCTCGGTACTGTTATTAGCTGTAAATCCATGTTCAGTTGATGAAGAAGGTGAAACTCGGCCCAGAGGAAGATCCAAATGACTTCCCATGAAAGGCAAAAATGCTATAACACCCAATAGCTAAACCGCCCTTTGCAAGATTGTCTTCATAGTCCGCTTGTGCTCAATTCTCATCAATTTCAAGGACGGGCGGGAAAGGAACCATCGCGTGCGACACCAGACTATCAGACGAAAGTACCGGTCGGCTCAGATACAAAACCTTGATGGAACTCCGAAAGGAAATTGATGGTCCCACCATGGGAACATTACTGTCGTTAACTCTGCACAGCCATCCGATTTTGGGCATCGGTCCGCAAGGAGGGGGAGCAAGCTTCCCCAATTAATGGATTCCAATTACAGTCAATTACACATTTAGATATCCTTCGGGCAGAAGGTATCTCTCAATCCAGGAAAAGATCCGATTGCTTACTCAAAACCAACGGCAAAAATAACGCATGCCGAGCAGCGCTATCAGTTTACATACTCCTCTTCAGACAAAGACTAAGAAATAACACCGCCGCCGGGATCTGGGGCCGGTGATGTCCCGGTTTTCTATACAAGCGCTGCACAACGCACTTCACTCATCCAACATTCAACCCACCAGGAGGTAGCCTTTTGATTCCATTATTTACGAACCCACTATGGGCAAGTTGAGCTCAAAGTGAGCCTGCGAGCGAGAGCTCAACACAGGCTGACTAAGAGAGTGATAAGTAATGCTATGAGACCGGAGGCCGTCCACTCCGGTCCAGATATATATGTAGTCTTTTCCAAGTACTCAAGTTGTCTTCGACACTATTGCTCCAGCTTTTTAAAGTGGTGAACTTCGTTGTTTTGGTGTCTTGTCTCCCTTTCCTTCTGGCTCCGAAACTTACTCTGAAACGTCTTTGGACCTATCCGACGTTTTTCGCTGCCTAGTTAAGTACCTTCACGTTTTGGGACGGGGACTTGCTGGCTGTGCTGAAGTTGGTGTCGTCGATGAAACCATACCTCCAACTGACAAAGACGCTGATTGCCCTGAGTCTGTTGAGTCGGTTGATGGTAAGTAGAAAGACTATCACCGATAATGCAGAGCCCTGAGGTGCGCCTTCCTTAGTGCACCGGAAGGTAGTCGTGCGGACGCCGTCAATGACTATGGTGAGCAGATGGTGGTGGAGGAAAGATGCGACCCAGCGGATAAGTTGCCTAGGAAAGCCTAAGGATGCTAATTCCTCGACGACCACGCGATGCGAGACCCGATTGAGCGCGCCTTTCAAATCGTAGAAGAGAGTCAAGACTGTGTTGCCAGCGTCCAGCTCCTTGCGAACACGGTGAATGTACCCGTCGACTGCCTGGAGTGTGCTGTGCGGAGGTCGTCCTCCATACTGGGCGTCGTCCAGGAAACCGAGGGATTCGGGAGGTTTGGCAAGGATGTGGAGAATTATGCCCGGCGGGACAGGTGGGAAAACACGGGAACGACTACGAAATGATATTGGAGCAATTTCCATGATATTCGCCCGCAGAGGTGGATATCTGGCGAAAGATGTAATAAGCCCGATTCGCAGAATTTTTTCTGGTCCCTCTCGAGGTCATGCTTTTCAAATGGCAGCCTGGTGTCTTGTATTGTTTGACTCGAGGTCATGCCTTTCAAATGGCAGCCCTGTGTATTCAGCCACCAGGTGCAAAAATACGCGAAATTCACTGGTAAATCACTCAGACACTGTGTACATGGCCATTTTTGTGTGTCCTGGCTTCAATACAATGGTTAGATGCCTGCAAAGCTTAAATCCGTCAAGTGCTCTCTTTTGGCTTTCCAAACCGACCAAAACACTCGAAAATGCAGCCAGATCACGGGGTCTAGACACCTACAGAACAGCCACCGGATGCGAAAATTCGCTCCCTCTCGCAGCCACATGATGCCATCAAATTGCCTTTTTGGGACGCAAGGCTTCTCAGAAGATCTCGCCGCGCTCCGTACACTGGGACGGACATCACAAATAGGGTTTTTATAGGTTCTATGGGGGACTTATATGTATTTTCGAGGTAATTTCGGTCGGGGAAATAAGCAGAGCCGCACTTGTAATTCATATTGCTTCCAATATACTTGACTGCGACCAAACGAACGCGCTCTACAGAGGTTGAAATAGTACAGTAAGATGATCACTGTTCCCAGCTCTCCCCATCAAATTTCAGGGAATCCGATGGCCATCCACCGCCCTGCGACCCATCTTGGAACCCTTTCATTCTCTTTCTTCCTCCTCTTCGCTCCCTCGTCCAACACAGCGATATACAAACTCGGAATTATCGATCGCCTGAGATTATTGTTGGGAGGACGGACTGGGGTCCGCGTATAGATATTTGGAGCATCGCATGTCCACTGCTCCGTTGCCCGTGCCGGGTATCTTCGTATCTTCATTATACCGAGCGGAGTACAGTCGCATAGCCTAGCGCGGCCAGGTACGGGTACCCTCAATCCAATGCAATCCGGCCTCGGCTGCCGGCTGCCGTGTGTGTCATTGGACCTTCGTCCGGGAAGTCCGTCCGACGGTTTAAGCCAAAGAGCTTGACGTGTTGCATGAGTAAACAAAAAACTCTTTGAAAATAAAAGGCTGTTATCTATAGTAGCGGATCACAATTGACTTGCTGCTCGGATATGTGATTGCCCCAGAATATGCAGCAATGTCCGCAAAGGCACTAACACAACCCTGAAGCTCTATGTATATGAAGCCAGAAGTAGCTGTGGGGGAGCTGATTATGTGTGCAACATTCTCATAATCTTCGTCCGCATAAATCAAGCTATGGCCGGAATATGTGACCGATGGTGTCCTGCAGTGGAAGAGTGCAGGAGAGTAAGGGGGCCCGAGGACATCGCGGCGGATGGCCAGGGTGTAGCAACAGGTCATAGCGCCACACCTCGTCGTCGACGCCGTACCTCCGGCGATGGATGGCCCACAGCCGATATGCGTGATCTCGAAGGGGTCGACATGAACTGAGACGTAAAAAAAAAAAATCCCTGATGTCTTTGGGAGCCCCTAGAGTGAGTCCGGAAATTTTGTCGATGAAGACAGATTTCAAGTCGCCAATACCGATGCCGATTGCGGGTGACCAATAGGGCTTCAATGTTTCCCAGGAGATAATGTGGACTTGGTTGTCCATCGACACGATCATGTGCTCCGGAACCAGGTCGATATTGGCCTGCGGTTGGTGAGCTAACAAAGTCGCAACAGAGGTGATCAATACACTCACACAATTTAACACCAACAATAACTTGGTTTTCCAATCGAGAACAAGATACTCACCCATTGGCGCCGGGAGTATAGCGCAAATAAAACCAGAAATGGATGCGGCACCGGAGCCAGGAATGGAGTCGGAGGTGGAGAACGAGTGACTAGCAGATCATCGTGGGTCAATCTTTCCCCACCGCCGTTCTCCTCCGCAGCGAAGCAAATAACTTCCCCGCCTTCGACGAGTGGAGTGTATCCCCACACCAAGTGATCTCGGGCGACATCCCAGCATTCAAGCGCCCCATAGTTGTGGAAGAGAACGTGGCCCCCGCTTCTGAGTAATTTGGCATGGTGATAGCCACCTCTTCTCATCTTAACTTGGACGATGATTTCTTTTGAGATATGAGGGGCGCCGCCCGCGCCCCAGGAGGAAGGGCCGGTTTTGAGCCGCTTGACAATTGCTATGAGCTCTTCGGTCGTAAGATCCTGGAGGTCGGGGGTACGGGCAGCATCCAGAATCAACCTTCGGCGCAGGTCCACAACGAGGGCAAGCCAAGTGGTCTTGGTGAACGCTAGCTCGTAGAGTGATTTGCACGTCTGGGAATCGCTATGTTGGCTGATGCCTGGGATGAGGGTCTGGAACTGACCTGAGAGACGGAAATTACGGTGTCGATGTCGCAGCAAGCGAAGATTAGAAAGATCACATCGGGGTGCAGCTCTGAGAAGGCTGGGATGAGAAAGAAATTATGAGTGACCACGAGTCAACACCGAGTCTCGAAGGAAACGTCATATCATGAAGATGGGCAGAGTTAGACACAATACTTGACCACAGGGCATGCAAAATGATATTGAGGGTACACTGATTAAGGCTGAGCAGATACATGTATTCCTTGGGGATAGAAAAAGGCCAGAGTCGTGCGCGAAACAATGCTCCGAAAAGATACAGGTAGGTACGAATATTAATGGGGCCTTCCTGTAGCCATTGTCCGCTGTCGCGCATTCACTCTCCTCGATTTTGCTCCTCTGGGCCCATGGCTAATTGGGAGAGATAGAAGTCGATCTTTGAATCATCATATTCGAAAACACTGGAGAGGCCAGGATCTGTGCCAGGCCAGTCTTGCGTTCCAATAAGAGCCCAGCACTGCGAGTTCTAGGTTCAGCCTGATCGGCAATCAAAGGCATAGCGCGCGTACCTTGTCCTCAGCGGACTGATTAAAACGCTGTAGCCGGTTCATCACCACTCTGTTCAAAATGATGGTTTGGTGTCTACTTTATATACTTATTTATGTACGGTCATGGCCGGTCAACAGAATTTTTTCCCGGAGTTGTGGTAGAGCGGGTGCCGGCGGCGAAGCTCCCAGCTCTCGAGTTAAATTTCACAATTTTTTGCAAGTCCTGAGATCCTCGATAAGCGTACGAGGAATCTTGTCGCTCATTTCCAAGGAATTTGGCTCAGAAACACTCGGGTGCGGGGCCTAAGAAACATTTGCTGGGAGACAGATGGTTTGAACACTTTCCCCTGTATTGAGCCCCCTCTGCAAATTCCACAAATTTTGGCAAGTGCTGAGACCTTTGATAGGCGTACAAGGAATCTTATAGCTGAATCCTAGGACATTTGACCGGAAAAAAACTCGGGGGCGGGGTCGAGGAGGGACGGTTTAAACACTTTCCCATGAAAATTTGAGAAGGGCCGACATCGCATCTCCTTCCAGCACCTTGTCTATCTCTCGAACGATCTCGGTAAGCGAGACTTCATTGTCTTGTATACAAGACTGGAGCGTGCTCGGATACGAAGCGAACACCCGGCGCAGCCACGCATCCACATTAGTATTGATTCGCCGGCAGAAAATGTCCGTTTGCCAGAACGGTATACATCCCCTCCCAGCTGTGTTTTGCGGAGATCGCACGCGACTCGAGTTTGAAGGGAGTATACGTTTGCCGGGCCTCCCGCAGCACCAGGCGGCTGCCGAGATCTGTCTTCCGCGTAACGTAACATAGAAATAGATACCAGCGCCTACTTTTTCGCCGTCGCGGCAGGTTCGCGGATCAACTTTCGGCGCAATTTTCGGCCATCCTTGAATTGAAGTTTTCTGTTTTGGTAAGTTTGCCAGGCAAGGTGCAACTGGCAGCCGGGACCCTCCGGCTACGCCGTGTGGGACACCCGCTCAACCACGCGTGACTCAAGCGTAACAGCTTGTCACACTCTTCTTGTTTCTTACCGCAACGACGCCAACGCGATATCTCACCAACCACATTCGAATATTCTCGCATAGCGTGAAATTTCTACCAGTGCTATGGATACTGTACCCATTTGTATGGGTGAAACGGTTTCGGACCGTGACTGAAACTGTAGAACTGAAACGTGAAACGGCGTGGGCGTTATGCGTGACCTTAAAATAACCCTGAAAATGGACAATATCGGCTCAACAACAGTGGCCATAGCTCGAAGAGATGTTTATGCATTTTTGAGCACAAAAAATGAATATTTCCGGCCACTTTGAAAGTTACGCTTGAAACGAGGGCCCCGTTATGCGTTGAAACGAAACAGGATGGCCGTTATGCGTTACGTTTCACCCATACAGACAGGTACAGATTCCTTTCTCATACTCTGAGGAATCATAATATGTCCGCAAAATATCAGCACTCAATAATCTGGGCTCCGGTCAAGCTAATATCCACACGAGCTACACTGTGAAAACCGTCAGTTCAGGGTGGTCAGAGAGGTTGCTCTGACGTGCTCAAACCACAGGCTCGCGTTTTGAGGGTTTTTCGTGCCCCTACACTTCAACGCCTTCGGGACAGTGGACATAGAAGGTACTGGTTGACGAAATTTTGGGGGTTGTCACGCAGCTGGGGACCCTTTGACGAATTGACGAAACAATATTTCGGGTCACGCGTCACACCCCTTGACGAATTGAATTTAATACAGTAGTCTGTTCTGGTGGAGGGGAATTACGTGGGCTGGGAGCCAGGCTTGGTGAGGAACCGCGAATTTGATGTCCGTCATCATAATTATCCGATGGTGCCGGCGTGGACGCGCCAGGCTCAATTTCTCGAGGGAGACGGAAGTGCGAAGACTCCCGATGTTGCTTCAGGCCCCCGGAAGTTTTGCATAATTTTTCACAGCCTGGGTCTGGGCAGGCATAGGACGCAGGGGTGAATGTACGGCGAGTGGACATGGCAGGAGGTAGAGATGATGCGAATAGTGGCGCAACAGCGTCTGAGTCATGTTGAGCGCAGTAAGGTTGAAAAACGGGAGACCGAGTCTCACAAGGAGAGACGACGGTGATCGTGACGTGAGACAATGCTCAAACGACGATTGGGACGTAGGTCGATGATGTATGATGATGTTCGATGATGTTTTTTAATCGCATTGTAAGTACATCCTTTATACTAAGTACGGTATCCATGGCTTCCGGATATTTGTAATAACTACGGCGTCAACGGCGCAAGATATATCCCGGATGTGTAAGCCATATTCCTAACACTCAGCTTGAGAGCCCAATTTTGGGTCCGCCAACAGTCTGAATAGACGGAAATGTTTGTGAGGAGCAGGGCTAGCCATTTCCAAACAGCGCGGCCCAGAAAACAGCCCTGAGCCTTTACTGCAATTGAACTAAGCGCAGTCTGCGCTTTATTTTACTCTGTTCGAATGGACGCTTCCCTGGCGCCGAGCCACGCCTTTAAAAATCTCTTACACCTCAAAATGTGAATTAAAGTGCCGGGTCACGCGTTTCAAAATGTGAACCCTTTTTTATTGGCCAGAGAGCCCAATTTTGGGCCCGCCGACGTCAGCCTCATTGATCGGCACGGGCTCGGCCCCAAAGTCCACAAACAGTCAGAATATATGGCCGTTTTCTTAACTGAAATTTGGAGCAAAATTACTGGAACGTGATTACACATGACGCGACTCCATTGCAAATCGGCAACCCCGCCGTACCGAGGTGATGGAAAATCGGTCGCTAGACCGATTAAATCCGAACCTGCCGCCCGGAAAAACCCTCGGCATTCTGATATTTATTGAGAAATCTTCTTCAGACAGGCTAAGACAGGCTTACTCCGGCATGTCCAGCAACAGATTCTTGCCAGATTTATTTCCTTATATAGTATCTTGCAGAAATTCTCGGATTCTGGAGTGACCAGAACACCACCATGCCCCCGAGGAAGAAACTGAAGCCGAACCTCACTGGGTTGAAACACCAAGGAGGATCCAGCTCTCAGTCTCATCTGAGCTCACCAGCTTCTGATAATGCTCCTGCTTCAGTGCTTTTGATTCGGGCCCAGGTTCCAGCACTGCCACACCCGATATGGAGAGTTCCGTGACCTCTGGTTTAAGAACCAAAGCAGCTAGGACAATTTCAAACAGACAGGCTGCTCAGAATAGTGCTGGGTATCATCTGGCAATTTGCAGCATGCAATTAGCTCTCCATACCAAGTCACGCTTTTCAAAATGCGTGATAAAAGAAACAAGCTAGGCTGTATTTGGCAGGATAAGGAAACACTTGAAGGACTTAAGCTTTTACCATCAAACTTTAATTGTGAGTATCATCTGGCAATTTGCAGCATGCAATTAGCTCTCCACACCAAGTCACGCTTTTCAAACTGCGTGACACCCACTTTGCAAAACTGGTTTGATGGCATTTTTTGGGCTTAATACTTTCATCCCTCTGGACGGATTGGCCTCGGCATTGACACAGCATGCTTGACATATAAATATGTGGCTCTTGAATTTTTTAGGCAGAATTGGGGCCGCACTGAAGGTCCTGAGGCGTTGCGTACCTTTGCAAAAAAAATTACATGAGGAATTTGGCGGGCGATCAATGCGATCAAAAATCGACCTTCGATTTTATTGTGGACTCATTTCTCAATGTATTGCCTAGCAGCGTAAAGGGACACTAGATGTACCCTACATGTGTCTTCCAGATTCATGTGGAGACAATTGGACGTGAATTAATGACATTGGATCGAATTTTTGCAAAGGTAGGTGATCAATAGTATCTCAGGGCCGTTGAAGTGTATCGATCTGCACTGCCACCGCGTGCAATCACGGGATGGTCACGTTTGCTCAAGTACAGGCGATTTTTTAAAGATATTAACCCTATAAACCGACCAGAAACGATCCACAGAATTCACAAGTCTTCAATTACAGAGGTGCGATAGAAATTACTGGGGCAGCGGCGCAAATGAAGAGGGATGATGAAGACATCGAAACAGCAAGAATTGCCGCATGGTCCGAACCAAACTACCTAGATATGGCGGCCCAACTACAGTGTTCGGCCATCGAATAAGTTTGGCAACATGATACAGAGTTTCGAGCGACCCTTTCACCGTCTGCAAAACCATAGAATCTGCCAGACTCGTATCCAACGAGCTACGGGAGTCCGCCAGACCATTTGGCGGGATATTCAGAAATAGTTGCTCACCCTCACTGTGGAGAAAATTCGCAGTCAGACCACCTGCGTCGAAACAGTGGCCAGACTGTGCCTAAATAGTCGGTCTAGTTTAATGTGAACAAATGGGGGTTGCTTTATCTCTTCTCCTATATAGAATTTGTTGCAATCCGGAGGGAAAGCTCCAAAGATTAGCTTAAAGATGAATGCCATTGCCGCCTTGCATGATTTGAATTTACGAACCAAGGCTCGGGGGCGGCGTTCAAGACGTGGGTGGTAGAAGATAGTAAATGGATTGGAGTAGAATGAATGCTTTGCGGAGAATCAACGGATAGGAATCAAATTCGTGGAGAAATCGATCATAGAGAAACTCAACGAACAGAAACTCGAGGTCCTAAGTGTTTGTCTTGTGTTTATCCTTCTGAGTCAAAGAAACGGTATTTAACGGACCAAATTTGCCAGTCCTCGGATTCAGCGGGCCTCTGGTAAATGCCTGCACTTCACGTTTGGCCTTGTGGTCCGCTTAGCGTTGTCGACCTGGCTATGACAGGGTTGTTGCCTGAATTTATGAGGTATTGAGGGGGGGCTGAATGGCGGGGGCGGTTGAGGAGGAAGCATCCGGAGCGCCTTCTAAATATGAATTGAGAAGTCAGGACTAGAGAGTAGTGGGCGTGGCAGACCAGATTAATTGTCTTTTGGCCATTTCTCAGCTTTCTCTGCATTTCAACCCCCTCATGGACCACGCGGGGCTTCGGACATGGCCCGAGAGGCTCCTGTCGGGGTTCTAGAGAATTATACTCAGCGCTCATGTTCATTTGGAAATACTCTCCTTTCACCAGGCGGATTCGGTTAAACGCAAGGCCCCGGAGTGTTCGCATTCCCGCGTGGCCGCTATACGCATAAGTAATCAGAATATTGATATCAAAACAATAGTTTGACAGCCCGGTCCCCGAGACCTTATAATTGTTTGATCTCGCTGAATTGATTCCGGCACGCTGCGGCAGCATTTTTTTCCCTGCGTTCGAGGGCTCCGCAATTGAACCAGGGCACAAGAAAGAAATGTAAGGAGACAGTTCCTCCACGGACTCAGACGCTCTCTCGGCGAAGTTATGAAGGAAGCTTAACAGCCTTTAGCTGGCTCTGACACACCCACGTCCACCCAAGTTTTCTGAAAATCGAAGAATTTACAGCTCTTTGCAGAACTCGGAATTTTTCCTTTTTGTGCACTTTTGGCCCACTCAGACGGTCGGAGTCAGACCGTATAGGGTAGGAATGTTGCATTTTTTTATTCAAGAAAGCCTGTGGGTATTTTACAAACCAGAACCGTCCAAGGCAGTCTAACGTACGGTGTGGGGCGAAAGCAAGAGGAGCAAAAATCGCACTTGGGTCCACCAAGACAATAAAACGGACTGTCAGCCGCCTGGGGAAAAGAAAATTTGACAGCGTAGGCGACCACGGATGCATTCGCCTCGGGCAGTGCGGGCTTGGGAAGGGGACCAGGCACAACGGCAATCTCATGACAGGCGGTTAGCGGCTCAAAAAAGGTCATATGAATCCGAAAATATCGCGATTCATGGTCGCACTGCTCAACAAGTCAATGGTAGAGGCAGTGTAGGCAGCCGAATCACCAGAAAGTTAGTAGAAAATCAAAACTGCCGGGCTCTTCAACGAAATGCTCCTCAACTTGACTTGTTTGCAAGTATTTGTGTTCTTATCCATTTATCCGGTATCCTTTCGTCTTTCTCAGGAGTTCCATATCCAGGATCTGGACGACCGCGTCCGAGTCCTGGAGACCCGGCTCGCACCCCCCTCTTCCTCGAATTTCTCATTGCTTGAGATGAGCAACGCGCTCGCCGAACAGTTTACGCTCATCAAGGACGATCACAATGGTCTCGACAAGGCGATCAAATCTCAGGCCAAGGCTCAGGCGATGACCAATAGCAAGCACGAACTCACGATTGCCGAGTTGCAGACCACCATCCAGAGACTCGAGTCAACCATCGCGCGGCTTCAACTTACCCCCACAGCGCGTGTCTCCCCTCCCTCGCACATGCATTCGCGTTCCCCCCCTCGTAGTCTTATCCACCGCCGATCCCGCTCGCCCGAGCAGTCTGCTAACAAGCGCACTCGTGTTCCATCGGAGAATACTGCCTTCATTATCATCGGGCCAGTCAAAATCGCGGCGTCCACGCCTGCGTTACAGGTCCTGCAGGTCTATATGGACGCCCATTTGCCGGATTTTGCGCTCCCGGAGCCACAACGGATGAACGTTATTTCGGACCCGGTCCAGGCCAACCATTTGCGGGTCTTTATGTCCGCTGCAGATGTCCGTGCTCTTCGAAACGCGTGGGTTCAGGGAGGCCATAATTCGGGTTCGGTTAAATTGGTGGCCAGGGGTATTGACGAGGCCGCAGGCTCCCAAGAGGTGGCGAGTGGTTCGGGAACAAGTGGCGGCGGCAACGGTTTTGGTTATGGACGTAACTCCCTGGCTGGGTCGGGAATTTCTGGCCGCTCAGTGTTGTCTAGGCGTTGATTACTTGGTATTTCACATGGCTCCGTAACGAGTAGTACATTCGGTCAACATGCTATTTTGGAAACTCCTCAATGCTCACTTACAAGTTCCCGGCCCCTGTTCAATCGGTGTCCTTCCTCCCTTAGGGTAACCTCCAGGTCCCTCGGATCTTGCGGAAACTTTTATTTTATTTTTAGCGGCTGTGCCCTATTATGTCGGTTCTTGATGAACGACTCCCCAGAAGTCCTTGGGTCTGGTTCTTCGGAACCAGGTGGTATGCATGCATCTGCAAAGGGAAAGACATTCGACAGCTTTCTGTGGACTGGTGGATGCCGGGGATTTTCACCTGGGAGGAGAGAACTCTTCCCGTACACTTACACACTCTGCTTGTGGTCAGGTCCCACAAGGTTCTAACCGGAGGTCCAGCCATTTAAATGGCCGGCCAGTCCCCAGATCGCCAGTGTCTTGTATGATTGACCCCCTGGAATGATGTTGTGCTTGGTTGGCATCTTGTAGGATCCTGTAAGGATAACCACCCATACAGTACTACATGTTTGTCTTCCGTAAACTCGCTGTTCAGCCTGTGGACCGCGCAAGTATAATATACCCCCCCCCCCCGTTGTGGAATATTTTCCGAATTTTGTGGCTGTGCGAATATTTTATCACTTCCCAATGCAGAAGTAGAATGAGTGTTCATTTTTTGGTGAAATCATGATCCGGCTAGGTAAATGCATCCCCCAACAACGCGCTCACAAAATTCGAGTTTTATACCTGCCGGTGGAAAGTCCATTGGTGGACACCAGTGGACACCACCGGCCGCTGGTTTACGTTGTTCGGCAATGGCCCGTTACGACCCGACGTTGGTCTCCGGTGATCTCCGTCGTACTTCTTCGGCTTTCACCCCTTTCTGCTCATCTGAGTCATCTCTGCGTGCCCTGGCCTCCACCGGATTCCACTGAAGTCCACTGTACTTCGCTTGTGTCTCTGTGGCTGTTTCAGATTCATCTGGGTGCACGGGGATATTTTATCCGACTATATGGGCCCATGGCAGTGCTCTCTGTTGTCAACGCTTCATGCCCCTGGACTGAGTGCATCAGATTCAGGCCTCAAAATTAATTTCTTTTGCTTTATTTCAGGCGTCCAGGTATACTGGGAGGGAATACTCATCTAGTGCCAACTGCTCTGTCAGTATCTGTGTGCTGAAGAGCTCGCACGCTGCTCGTTCGGGTGGTTGCGAGATTTGTTTACATTAAGCATCGGGAGTTTTCTCATCCAAGTCAAGGCCTTACTTAAATCAAGGGTTGCAATGAATACCAGTGTAAAACCTTGGAGAACACTG
This sequence comes from Mycena leptocephala, assembly GCA_029378395.1. Lineage (NCBI taxonomy): Eukaryota > Fungi > Basidiomycota > Agaricomycetes > Agaricales > Mycenaceae > Mycena > Mycena leptocephala. The sequence goes on along the minus strand of JARJLF010000164.1, from coordinate 195,820 downwards.
GCCGCCGCTGGAGTTACCGCCACTTATTTTATTTCAGGTTCTGATCTCAGTTCCTCCGATGAGGGCTCGCGCGTTGGGTCTCCCATGCCCGACGCCACTCCGAAGGTCGAGGTTAAACCCAAAAAGGTCAAGGTCGTCGCGACCGAACCTATTCCTTGTAAGTCATTTGCTAGGATGACAATTCGGTGTTAACGTCGGCCTAGCGCTCGTTCGAGTCAATTTTTTTAATGAGAAGGATGCTCAGGCCGCGCCGCGTCAGGTCCCCATCCTGAGCGGCGATATTCCAATCACTGCTTTTGCTGCGGACGATGGTAGCACTCATTACAAAACCGCGCTTTCCAAACTTCTTCCAGTTGCGTTTCAAAATGACTCGCCCATCAGAGGTATTTCAGTTTTTCTTTCGTGACCATACACACTGAAGGAGCTGAACTCAGAGCGTGGGGGGCGCATTTATCGCCCCAACATGCGTGGCGACGCTGTACATCATCATATCGGCCGGATTGATGCCATTGTTTCGGGAGATGCGCGTCCGCTTCAGATTGAGGATCTTGACCAGTATACCCTTCGTATTTCAAACAGCGGACCTCTCCATTGTGACGTCTTCTGGGAGCAGGCTGGAGTCGTTGTTGGGGGTCCTCCCTGCATTTATCTAGCTCCTCAGGACGATTAGACACCGAGTATGTTAATTCTCAACTCCATCCCTCCAAAAAATTAACCGGGATTCAGAAATGTGCCCTGGACGAGTGTGAAAATCCGCTGGTGAACTACAAAAACGGCCAGTTTTGCCAGACCCATATGAATCTACGCGACATTTGCGGCATTGTTCCCTGCGGACTCCCCGTTCGTCATCCCGGTGCTCTCACATGTGCCACAGAATCCCACGTTCAGTGGCAACGCCAATACGACAATCGCTTTTCACGTCTCTCTTTTCCAGGAGTCCGCCGTGTCATCCGCCGGTAGCATGGGCTTGAAGAGAATCAAGGGGCTCACGGTCCGACGCTCCAAGTCTCCCTCGCAGACTTGGATGATACTCCTGGAAACGAGGTTGTGCATACATTCAAGGCGAAGTCCACCTATTGCCTTCAGGCAATCCAATTAGCCTGCGGTTTTCCCATTGGCTGGGGAAAATGCTATCGTTCCGAAAGCAGCTCACAGGTCTTAGCCATTCTCAACCGAATTTGGGCAGATTATCCCGACTCGAAGCCCAGTTTTATCGCTTACGACGATGCCTGCAGCTTTCTTCGCCATATCGTGACACAGGATCCAAACGACCCATGGCTCACCACGACAAAATTGATAGTGGATGCATGGCATTATATCGGCCACCGTACAACTGATATTCTGTGCCGTCTCTGGTGTAGTCCTGCACCGGTCAATGGTTCTCAGCCAGACCTCATTCTGATTGAACACGATGACAATGGTGTAGCACATCAAACTCGTGCATTCAACACGGAGACCGCAGAACGGTTGAACTCGTGGTTGTCTGGTTTTGAGTCCCAGTTGCGCCAGATGTCAGATGTCAATTACGACTTTTTCATTCACGTTTTGATGATGATTTACGATGAAGGTGTCGAGGAGAAGGTGGTGGAGAAGGAATTAGGGCTTTCCGATGCATTTTGGGCAGAAGCGACTGGACACTAGACCAGCGTTAGTTAGCAATTTGTCGGAGATATTGATATGAATTTCCATTTTTGTCTTCGTTGACATGTAGGCTCCATTGAAGTACACTGTTACACAGTGGATCATTGGGCTGAGAAGACTCCAGTGGAATCCATTGGATGACAATGTCGATGTTTCCACGCGATACATCTGTTCTGTTGACATTAGTCATACTTTTTTGGGGGCAGAATTGAATCAGAATAATCGTGGTACAGCCGTATTTTCTCTGAGAGATGAAGGGTATCCATGGATTGAAGATTAGACCATTATATTTCCTTAGTGAGCCATCCCCCGAATACTTTGGCAACAAACACCAAGGATTTTGTGCCGAAGTGGAATCACATGGCTGGAATCTGTTCATTTCATTACGCTTTCCAATTAATAGGCAGAAGTGATCTTTCACCATGAAACTCCCTAAAACTGGCCAAGTATTCAATAGTTCCCACTGGAGTACAGTGAGCTTGCGCTGCATTTGATAACCACTGTAGTCCATCACTGGTGGGTGGACTCCAATGGAGCACTAGATGTCCGAGGGTCCATTGGACACCATTAAGGCTGAGGGAATTGTGCTGTGGTCCATTGTATCTCACTGGTGGCCACCAGAGGGACAGAAAATGGGACACAGTGGTATCCATTGGATATCAATGGCGAATCGGGCAGTTGATGGAGATTGGTGAAGGTTCCGAGGTGGGTTGGACCCAATGTACTCCACCAGGTTTCAGTGGAGGCCAATTAGCAGGCACTCAGACCCACTGTAGTCCACCGGAGTTCACTGAGGGCTTGTAGGTTTCCAGTGGTAGCCGATGCCGATCACTGCCGATCGATGCCGTTTCCATTGCCGGGTATATTACTGCAAAATTCAACCCCCGGCGAACCACATTGTGGAATATTTTCCGAATTTTGTGGCTGTGCAAATATTTTATCATCTCCTCGCTGTCGTGTCGACCATCTGCTCTCGGGCGGCTCTTCCATTGCGGACAATTTTGCGGTTGGTGACGCAGTAAGCGCTGGTTCTGACAAAAGCAATGTAAAGACACTGCCCGCAGGCACTACGGAATTCCCCCGTTAGGCACAGATAAGTATCTCCATTGCCAGAGTCGGTGAGGCTGTTGAAGGCTGGGGTCTCAGCTTATGTGAGGAAGCCAATGGAAAGCGATGGCGAAGACGGCACTGTGCCGGGGCGCTATGGTGGTTAATAGATTGAGCGGCTGATAAGATCGGGAGAGACACATACGGAAGGGGTAAGAAGCTGATGAGCGGAGTTTTGAAAAGGCTTCGGACAGACGGACAGACAGACGTAATCTTATAAATAGGGTGATAGACAGTTTTCCGCTGAGAGCAAGTCCTAAAAAATGTTTCCCAAAAACAATCCTTAAATAAATGTTTTTGATGGAATTACCATATATGGCAAGAGGGTGATTGTTCCATCCACCTCCAAAACATCCATATTTCATGTCCACATTTTATTCTGAGTCATTTCATGTGCATACGGGCACAAACCAGCCTGTTCAATCCATTTCTGCCGCTAGTGTACATACTCACCAGCAGATCTAGAGTTGCGTGGAGAAGGCCATTCCAACTCTCCCTCGGATTCAAGGTCATCATCCGTCTGGCGCATAGGAGATTAGGAGCCCTGACGCCAGAAGCGAACAGTCACCCATATTGAATCCACATTGGAGCCGAAGGTGTCAGGATCCCTGCAACGTAATCACAGCATGGAGTTGCTCGAGTTCAGTCTGAGAAGCCACATTTGGCACAAAACCGTGCGTGAAAAGTGGGTCCTGTTGTGGTGGATTTTCACTGTCCTCCAGTGGTCCATCGATCACGAACAGATGCATTTTCAGGGATTTCACTTAGCCTGCCCCAATCGATGGTTACAACTCGATCTTGAAAAGTAGGTGATTCAAGATAAGCCAACCACTTCTGGACCACACTCCTCCGAACCCGAAAATCCTGATGAACATCTTCATTTGATGGTGGATCCTGCCCCTTTCTCCGCATTATAATGACATCACATTCCTCTGGTGGCAGCGGAACTTGTTGTGAATAACAGCCGTGTCTCGGGTGAAGTTACAGCAGTGACCAGAATATTTTGAACTGGATTTGGTAAAGAGAGACCAGAGCATGGACCGGGGAAATGATCATCTCCTCAATCTGTGTGAGTGGAGGAGCCTTCTGCACATCATTCCGTCCCTTCCACAAATTCCCCAATTTTTGGAATGACCTCGGATGATGCATTGGAATCTAGGGAGGCCTCTCCCCAATTTCCAGCGCTTTTGACCCAGACAAACTTGTATGCTGGGACGAGGAAACCTTTGCTGGGCAAAATCAAAGTTTCGACCTTGTGTACAGGAGCACTTCGGTCAGTTCTGGGCCGTAGATGACAATTACACTTCAGCCGTGTAAAAACCCCAAGGATTCTTCAAACCTGCACAAATCGCTTGGGTATCGCGGACATTATTGTAGGATATCGCAGTTCACACAGCATGAGCGTGCCGGATTTTCAGGATAGGCCTTTCTTCCCAAGAAGTGTCCCCACTTTCTGTGAATTTCAGCCTTGCAATTGTTTGGACACAAATAAAAAATCCGGCACACTAGTGCCATTTCACTCTAAGACGTTCAATTCGTTGTCACGCATCACACCCACTTTTTTTTTATTGCGGCAATAATTTTTTCTCGATTTGTCGGATTTCTTTTCGGAAATTTTAGTACAATTAAAATCCCAAAGAATTCCCATAAATCAAGAAAAAATTATTGCCGCAATAAAAAAATGGGTGTGACGCGTGACCGCCGAATTGAACGAAATTGTACAGTACCCCTGCAAGGACGGGGTCAAAGGCAGTCCTGTCAGGGAGAAATGATGTAAAGATCGCGCACGTGTGATCCAATTCTTTTCCCCCATTTGGCAAGCATCACGTTTTTCATCTCGAATCACCGTGACAGAGGATGCACTCCTCTTTTGATCCCGTTGCGTAATGGAAGAAACGCCATCGGAAATGAACTGATTTCGCTCGGCCCACGTCAGAAGCTTCATTTCGGGCGCGTGGGCCGCCACCCGCCACCCGCCCTCCGGCGAATGTATTAGACTCTGGTCAGACCTTCGTAAGCATCCGGCTCAAGCTAGACTTCGCCGATTCTCAGCCGTTGTTCAGATTGTGGACCACGCGAGTATAATATACCCCCCCCCCCAGCTTCAATGTGAATGTGATTTCCAGGAAAATCGTTGACAATCTGTCAGTGTTCTCCCTTCAGGGCTTATTAGGGGCACTTGCCTTGGCTAAGGCCTTAAAGCTTAATAACCCTTAATCAAGAGTGGTAAATTAAGGGCTTAAAATCCAATTTTAGGCAGCCTACGGTAGAGAAAATGTGTCTAATCAGACTCATAATCATCCCCAGCCTGAGACCCCTCGAGTTCCCCATCATCATCCGGCTCCTCATTGGATTCCTCGGTTGCCAACAGCTCCATCAACAGTGCCTCACAAGTGAAAACCTTGTGCGGGGCCCGCTGTGGCGATTGCAGGATCTGCCCGCTGAAGAGTTTTGATAGTGGGCAAGGGAACCATTTGGATGAGTGTGCGGGAGGAGGTGACTTCGAATGTGAGCTATTTCGCAGACACCCTTCGTGGAAGTAACCCCAGAGCGGTCCTTCCCCGGAGGAGCGACAATTTACTGATCGGATTGTCTGATGCCATCTTACCCCTAACTAAGCCTTAAAAACCTTCTTGACCGATGTTAAGGCCTTATCTTAAGGACGGTTTAAGCCTTAATTTGAGTTAACCCTTAACCCTTAAGGAGAACACTGCAATCTGTGTCTTTCATTCGCTGGTTTCTAATCATTTGGTCGCTTGCAGTCTGCAAAATATTAACGAACGTGAGGACCTTGCACTGCTGCAGGCTTCCTTTTCGATTGCACGTTCATGGACCCAGTGGAACGACCCAAGGCGTATATGTTTTATTGGACAGCAAAGTGGGTTTCCGATTTTGATGCTTTTCTTTCTCTTGACCTCCGAGATTTCGTCATTTCCAAGTTATTATGGAAAGATTTCAAAAGGTCGATTTTCGCACGCATATCTCGCGTCCTCGAACAAGGGTATTTGCTCTCATGTATATCTCTCCAACTCAGCATTCAGTAGTTTGCAGTGTACCGGTGCCCAGTGCCGGGCACATCTATCTCAATTTAACGGACAATATTTTATTCAGAGTTCTCACTTCCACGTCTTACCGTATGCCCTCTGTTTTTTTTCAGCATCAACACACGCCACAGGAACGTTTTTCGGATTCCAATGCGGCGGCATGCTCATCCAAATTTCGATTCGATTCATCGCCCTCACCTAATTCTCATCACGTCTCAATGTCGTCGCGCTGTTCGCAAAATTTCATTTAATTCTTGGAGTTCCCCGAACCGGCCGACATGTATCCTGTTTGTCGCGTACACCTCCAACTCGTGCCCAATTTGGATAACGTTCTTCTTATTTTCGTTGTGCTAACGGCCCAGGAGTTCCTTGAATCGAGCACACTTCAGCGACACTACGCACCGCCTTTTTGAGTGGCGGACATTGATCCAACCGGCGGAAAACAGCAGAGGGCGTTTGCAGCGAAAGACCATGAACGACACGCGTGCTTGCCAGTTCCATTGAGGTATGTCCATGAAATTTGTTTTTCAAATAACTTTCTGGCATTCACTGCAGACGCAATGCAGTGCGGAGAAATCTGCTCAACTTACTTCTAAATCAACCATGGATCCCGAGTGTCAACACTGAAGTATTTAGACTTTATAACGCGAAATCCAGTCCAGACGAGATCGATTGGACCTCCATTGATGCAGCTACTCGTCATTCCCAAAAGTAACCGGACATGCGTGTTTTATGAATGCAATTTGTGAATGATGTTTGCTAAAAGTACATGAGCATGTTCAGCTAGATATATGCCAGCCGATTGCATAGATTCCAGCATTGGAAATGATATGTACGCCCTCTGCAAATCGATTGTTTTGAGTCCACGTGATTTTGCCCCAAATGTCCAAAATTCGGGTGTACAGCTCAGTCTGCGGTCATGGACGAGGCTGGTAGTTACCAGTACTGCTCCTCACGATGTGGTTAACAGTCTCTATGACTTTTACAATGCAAAAAATCAGTGAATGGCAAAAAACAACACATTCTTTTTGGTGAGTCCCACCTGCATGCCCTGTGCCCAAGGTACTCCTGGTTAAATCCAGGGAATACAGCCTTAAACATCTCATTTTTGCACAAAATTTAGAGGAGGCACCCAAAGGTGATTGTTCAATGTATCCATGGTGCTTTACATCACCATGTACCGTCCAAATACTCTTTTCAACGATAAATATTGTGATTCTGCAGACAACATTTTGTGGTGACAATCTGTTGCAAAATCAACAGCTTGGGCCTTCTCAAGTCCACGGAAGATGCCTGTTTACCTATTCAGAGGTTTTCTGCCTTATCTCAAAGCTTTGGATATTTTCTTTCTGGAGTTTCTTTCCTGTGTCTGATGATAGGTCGTAACTGGAAGATTCCCCACTGATCTTTTCTTGACTCTGGACAGCAGTAATGGGTCGATTTTCCTAAACAAGTTATGTGGTCTGAAGCTACTATCCGTAGGCATCTAGTGGCAAGGTATGGTTGAGCTCAGTGCACGTGGTCTGACACAATGAATCAATGTCCGGTTACTTTCGGGCATGACGAGTACACTTGATACAACATCCCCGAGATCCCCGAACCAGCGTCTCATTTCATGTTTCCGTTGACGTCGCTTAGGTTCATTTGTTCCCACGGCGCGGTCCAATTTCAACTGGAGAGCCCTGTGAGGAAAGATACAGGTATATCCATGCTTCAATTACTCGCTGGTACGCCATTATTCACTCCACATTCTGCGGAACACCGCTGATCCAACTTCAAGCCAAATTAACCAATGCCCCCACCCCCACAACTTCCTTGGTCCTCGTATTCCATTTTTTGCGATGGCCATTCTCAACATACTGTTCCGCGACTGCCTTCAAGACACGCTCATTGGTGACCTGCAGGGCCGCTTGATTTTTCAGCGATTTTGCGTCACTGGTATGTACATGTGTCATCAAGCATACCCGAAGATTTTCCAACCAGGCGGAGATTCACTCAACGTGCACGGCGACGAACAGCTCCACCTTTCCGACCTCTGACAATCTCATGACGGATCTCAAGTTCACGCATGCCCGCGTAACGCCGTGGTAGAATTTGAACCACAACCTTCCATCAAGTATATATATCAAAGCCTCGTTCCCAAATGACTCTCCGGCACACCATTATGGACTCCAGATAAAGGCAGTTGGGACCGCCGAATACCACACTTCCAAATCAACCTCCGGGGACTTTCCCTCGAGTCCCCGCCTATAATGTTCACTGGATTTGGGGAGTAGTATACTTATCTCCCGGCATACAGGTCTCCGGTGTCTTTGAAGGCACCTATCTCTCATGCCGTGAGTTTTGGTCAAGTCTGATGACCGCCCCCGGAGCAAGCTACTCCCTGGTATCTACAGCATTCATTTTCCGACCGCCTACTGACTCGGTCTTCAGCTCGGGGTACGCTCTGTGCATCTAGGCCTGAAACGATTGCATCTGACTTTTTAAAATGGTTCACCCTGAACATCTTGCTGTTCTTGTTTCCGATGTTTAGTGGCGCGCTTGCCATCCTTGCTTTCGGTACTCGGCCGGGTATATACGATCACAAATCGCCGCTAAACCTAGGTTACACTCTGGCGTATTTTGCTATCTGTGCCGATTCGGCGGCAGTGTTTATTGGTAAGGTGGTCTACTTTATTGAATATATACTCACTGCGATATTCATCTTTGCAGCTTCACCCCGTCGCGACGGCCGTCCACGTGTTTCCATTGCAGATCTCGTAATTCAGGTCGCCAATATTGAGCGGGTACGGAAGATCTACTGAACTTGGGAGAAGAATCTATATTACAATTGTACCTTGTATTACAATCGAACACCTTAAGCGATTTGATTCGAGATAAACTTGATCCGAAAATGCCCGAGCTCCACTGCTCCACAATTCCACTGAAAATCGCCGAGATGCTGAGTTGTTGGCTGGAGCGAGCAGAGGGCGGCTTTAAGCACCGCGAGTCGGTTTCACGACTCAAAGGTGCCATTTTTTATTGCGGCAATGTTTTTTTTCTCGATTTATGGGATTTCTTTTGGCCCCGGAAAGTCGGGGTCCGTGTCGAAATAAATAAAAAAATACAGTAATACCTCCGAGCGGGATCTGAATACTTGCCTGTACGTGTTGGCAGTGATCAGGGCCATCCATTCCTGACGGGCGGCTCAGAAAATGGCCCGGGAACTTCATGGAATTGAATGCCTTGTAGGATAGGATGTCAAGTTAAGTCACGCTTTTCAAAATGTGGGCCATTGAAAAGGCAAACAGGGTCATGCGGCTCAAAATGTAAGCCAGTAATTGCGCTCTGGAAAGTGCAATAATACCTCCGAGCGCGATCTGAGTGGCTGTAAATGTTCGCAGTGATCAGGGCTATCGATTTGTGAAGGGCGGCTCAAAAAACGGCCTTGGGACTTTTGAAATGGCTTGCCGGATGTCAAGGCATGTGGTTCAAAATGTGGAGCATTGCAAAGGCAATAAGGTCATGCGCTTCAAAATTCAAACCAGTAATTGCGCTCGGGAAAGCGTAATAGCGCTTCCGAGCGTGATCTGAATGGCTGTAAATGTTCGCAGGGATCAGGGCTATCGACATCAGGTCAACGAAAAAAAAAAAGAGCTGCTGTAGTGGATTCCCTCTCAGATTTTCTGACCCTTCATCGGATATTATTGAGGTCTGCAACGTCAACGAAAAAAAAGAGGTTCTGTAGCAGTACCCAGTTAGACAGTGTCGGAACTGTTCCTACACACTGGTGCAGCAGCAGATTCCCTTTCGGATTTTCTGACCCTTCATTGTATATTATTGAGGTCTGCAAGGTCAACAACAAAAAAGACGTGCTGTAGCAATACCCAGTTAGACGGTGTCGGAACCGTTCCGACACAGTGGTGCAGCAGCATATTCCCTTTCAGATTTTCTGAGACCTCAAGGAGCGCGCGGGGGGGGAGGCCTCGCACCCCCCCACTTCGGTCGAAGAGAACACTGGCTGCTTTAGCCGGGGCGAACTCTCGGTGGGTTTATTTGAAAGATGGAGTAGCGGTGGCCGACTACCCAGTGGCCGATAGTATCTTCCCTTATGGCCCTTGTTCAATATTCAGATAGTTCTTTATGCCTTTGTTCAATATGGATTTACTGTGGGACATATAAAAGTAGGTACTGTAAGTAGTTATCCGCCTGAGTCTTTGAGCTGAGATTCTAGCTTTCTGCTGGCTTAAATTCAGTCCTTAAGACACACTCAAATGATTTTCACAATGCTAGAATGTGCAGAGAGTTTCAATTGCCGCATGTTCTATGTGATTGTGTGAAATAATAACTGCAATGTCTCAGTTCTGAGGCTGTCCTTGTCCTATTCAAGGGCCCCTTGAATAGGGTGGTATAGTAGTATAGTAGTATACAGATGATGGTGCGTGGTGGTGGTGTCGCAGACGAAGAGGGCAAGAAAGTCAGTGGTTGGACAGACACAGAAGCAGGTGTTGAGGCAAGGGGTTGCAAAATACGTTGGATGCGGGATGTAGAACTCGAGAGAGAGGGTGGTGGTGCGAAGTTCAGTCACTCCTCCGTAGGACGGAAACGGTACAGGCATAAGTACGGTCATTGTCGGCCCAGCACGGGAGTTGAAAATTGGTCAAAAAGTGAAGTACATCGAGCGCGCCGTTACTGCTGAGAATAGCATAGCCCAAGAGTGAAGGTATGGTAGTGGCGCAAGTTGAAAGAGCAAGGACTACGTGGTGGGAGGAAGAGGAGGCCATGTCGATATAGAGGACTGTCGACAGAGGAAAGGATGGAGGCAAAATGGCGACAACGAGTCGGAGAGCCGGCTTATACGACTAAGGAAAGGAATCAGCACCGAACTTGAACAGAGTAAATTCGTAACGGAAGGAGGGAACAAAAAAGCGGGAGGAACAAAGAGGAGAAAATAAAGACGCACAACAATTGGCCTCCAATTCTTTCCTTTTGCTTCCCATTGTACCGTACACAAGAGCAATTAAAAGACTCGAGTGGAGTTCAAAGATGACAATACAAGTGGCTTGATATACAGCAGAGAACAGTGCATCGAGGGCGAGAATCGAAAGATTCAGCGGCGACTCGGACTCGGAAGATTGCAGGACTGTTTCTTGACAGTTTTAGTGCTCAGACGAACCCAGTGGATGGCTTGAGTGATACTGAGCCGCGTTTGTAGGTCTCTGTCATCTGGGGAGGGTAAGAAAAACAGGAGCGCAGTGGTGGTGCGAGGGGAAAGGCCGCGACAAGAAATTCAAACTCCGATGATTGGTAATAAGGCGGGCGAGCGATCACCGGTGGCGTGGTAAACTACAGACTACCTCGAGCCCTTCTTTCGGCCACTGGGGCGAAGGCGGTCAGCGCGTGATGCACTGCAAGACACGGTATTACTTACCCAAAGGAGCAACAACACTTTCGACCCAAGGGGTGGTCGTGCTCCCGCGTCCTCATTGCGACCTAAGAGGTGAGGACACTACGAGTAAGTTTCGTGCGCAGCTTGACCTCGAGCCCTTCTTTCGGCCACTGAGGCGAAGGTGGTCAGCGTGTGATGCACTGTGAGACACGGTATTACTTACCCGAAGGAGCAACGACACTTTCAACCCAAGGGGTGGTCGTGCTCCCGCGTCCTCATTGTGACCTACTTAAGAGGTGAGGACGCTACGGGTAAGTTTCGTGCGTGGCGTCCTGTGGGGACTGACTCGCCAATTAGACTTGAGTAAACAATCTTTTAAACCCGATTAATTCAATGTGGCGGTGCTCGGCAAGGCCAAGTTGAACAAAATTTGGACGAATTGATATTCTTCTGCATTGCTTCCGTGTGTATTCTGACGTCTGTGACTACACATTACAGTACGGAAAACAAAGTGCGCCTTTTGTCTTTGTACTCATTCGAGCGACTACTGCAATTTTCTGAAAATTTCCGGAAGAATTCGCAAAAAATTCTGCGGGGGGGTTTCCCAGATGCATTTTGAAATGCGTGACTTTGACAGCGGGGTGATCTGGGGCCGAAGCTGAATTCGTTGGCCTTCGAATTGATTTCAATTCCAGCGCAGAGATAAAGTATGTGGGAAGTGCAAACATGCACATAGACCTGAAAAATTCCAGGAGAATCCACCTACTTTTGCAAGTTCCAGGCCAATCGGCAGGGGCCGATTTTTTCGGCATCCCGGTCCTTGCAAATCTGCAAAAAACACATCGGGATTAGGATTCCGACTGAAAACTTGACTTGTACCATAAAAATATAGTACTATTGTCCCCCTGCATATTAACTTTATCCAAACCTTCAATGTCCACATGTCCCATCTCATCTTACTTTTGAACTTCAGACTAATTGCCTGAAAATTGCGAGGTTTGTTGCTTTTCATGATTCTTTGTATGTTGTATTGCATCTCAATTCAGGCCAGCTCCCGCCGTTGAATTATCGAAAGTTGACGCGTTGTTTACGCAAGCTGTACATCAATTGCTACCCGGGCCGACGAATTTACCTTTTTGAGAGGTCCAGTATCTCCATCAACCACGGGACCGGCAACGGCAACAGACGAGTACCCGAGCCATTTAATCGAAAGAGGCAATTCCTCACAATTATCTTGACAGGTCTTCAAGGAAAGCCCCGCTGGTCAAAACTCGCGCCGCAGGCCCAAAAAAAATATTCCGAGGACGCAGATACATAGAGAGAGATGTATATAAGTCTCCAACCGAAATTCAGAACAGGAGGTGTGAATTCTCCTTCTCTTTTCTTTTCTTTTCCCTTCCCTCTTTCCTTTTTGGGATTTTATTATTTCGCTGACAAACTTACCCACAACACCAGTAACTAGCCCGAGTTCGAATCCTAGCACAACGCCTTTTACGGTTTTTTTTCTCTCCGCCCCCTTCCCCCTTTGTACCATTGACGTATCATTTGTAACATTGCGGCATCTTATTCCGTTCTCATGTAACCATCCCAAGAAAAGAACCTATTTCTTAGCATCCGCCTTGTTACAGTCGAGATTGCTTGTGCACTATAGATACCCCTTGATATCTGATCTTTCCAATAGGTAGATCCAGGTCAAATACATGTGCTATACGGTTTGGGGCTCACTCGGGGGTCGAGCTAACTACACGATCAGACCACATCCTCTTCAAAACTTCAACAAGCGAGGTACGCCCCTCTCTTGTTTAAATGTCTGTCTACGAGAGACTATTATGACTTCCCAGAGAGCGAGAACCGTAAATGGAATTGTCATTTATAGAATCCAAGAGGTGCATAGTCGTTTCAAAATTCAAATGAGATGCTCTAGCGGGTGCAGCAATCAGCGGCATTTCTGCTGGGAAATCCCGCTTGTCAGATGGTGCTGATCTCCTATGATGTCCTATTTGAAGTTTATGTTAATCCTTCACTGCTGGAGATGGGAAACGTACTAGATGCGTGGGCTCTACCCGTGCCGTTGCTGCCTGTTAGCCCGAAACAGATCTAGAGTGGAGAAATTAAACGTTGATAAGACAACGCACCGTCTCTGTAGGCACAGATTTGCCGACATGACGTCGGCCGACTTTACCGACTAGGGTCGGCCGATGTCCACCGACGTCAGCCCAGGTAAACAGACTTTGCCTACCGGATCACGGAATGTAGTGCGAGCTCACACCTAGAAAGGCTTCAATTTAACCGATACAACATACCACACGATGCCTCGGTCCGTTGCGTTGAATAAAGTATTTCATATCCTTGACTGCCTTATACTTCATTCGGCAGAGCATACTGATGCGCAAGGAGAACTGTACTCAGGTGGATTATAATTTTGTATGGACATCTGGGTACATACATGTACCCCTGGGCGCATTGAAACCGATCTGAGAAGGAATTTCCTGACAGCAGATCTAAAACAGTTTTTAAAAAGAAGAAAATTGGGTAGGTAGGTAAGTAGGTAGGTACAATTTCATGCACAGCCCGAATCAGGAACGCGTGTTCCAGGGATTTTGCCGGTGTACAAAGCAAGGATAATTAAATCAGCTTCCCCCTGCCAACCGACCCAAAAGGTTCCGAGACGCTGGCGGTCCACATGTTACAGGAACTTGGGGCGTCGAAGGTTGGTTTCGTTCTTTTGAACTCATCAGGTGGGCCACACAGCCCACAACCAACCGATAACGGCACCGATATCAGGCAGACAATTTGGCAGATTGTTCCCCGTGATAACGACCTGATAGGGGGCAAGACAACTGGCCAGGTTGTCCTGCCTACCATCAGGGGCAAGCGTTGTCGACTGGCCAGGCCACAGCTCAATCTGATCCCCCAGAACCCAAACCAAGGTTGCAACTTGCCAGCTTGCGACCTTGATCCCCCAGAACCCAAACAGAAGTCGCAACTTGCCGGATTGTGACCTCGATCCCCCAGAACCCAAACAGAGGTTGCAACTTGCCAGGCTGTGACCTCAATCCCCCAGAACCCAAACAGAAGTCACAACATGCCGGATTGCGACTTTTATCCCCCAGAACCCAAACAGAAGTCGCAACTTGCCAGATTGCAACCTCGACCCCCCAGAACCCAAATTGCCCCTGGAAAATTAGAAGTCACCCGGCCTTGGCTTCTCTTGGAGAATTTCGACAAGAGAGAAAACCACGCTCTGCTAATCCCAATTCACGGTGTATTATGTATGAACAGTATGAAAGCGGCTGATCAGACCTCAGTCAGGGACTGCCACGTGGCTTTGTGATTGAACAATATAACAGAGGGCCAAGCCGACAAAAACGAAGGGGGTAAAGAAAAACAAAGCCCCAAAATGGGGGGGGTTGTTGATATTGAGACCAATGGGGTATTGTTTTTTCTGTGAGGAGTCAGTCAGCTGAATGTCACTGGCTTGAAAGAGAGAGTGTGTGTGCTTAGCGGTTCAGCGATCTCACTGTGTACCTGCTGGATTGTATCATTATCTTCAGGAGTCAGGGGGGGGGTTAGAGAACGCACAAGGCGGGAATCTTCGGTAGTGGAGTGCAGTCGGGTGGCAGAGGCCAAATGGGCTTGCAGAGAATGGAGCAGCAGAGGCCAAATGGGTGTGCACAGAAGGAGGTGGCAGAGGCCAAATGGGCTTGCACAGGATGGGGCGGCAGAGGCCAAATGGGCTTGCACAGAAGGGGGTGGCAGAGGCCAAATGGGCTTGCACAGAAGGGGGTGGCAGAGGCCAAATGGGCTTGCACAGAATGGTCAGCAGAGGCCAAATGGGCTTGCACAGGATGGAGCGGCAGAGGCCAAATGGGCGTGCACAGAATGGGGCGGCAGAGGCCAAATGGGCTTGCACAGAAATCACAGTGCGAGATACTGAATTGTCCTCCAAAACCGAGCTTTTATATACATTTTCGGACAGTCATTTTCCGGCCCCGCTGCGGGTTTCGGACATATTGGTCCCATTGTTTGGAAGGGATCAATATTCTTGGCTTGGGCAATACACAGTGTTTCAAAGAAATTCATAGTGAGAAAAAATGGCCTTTCCAAGTCAAGGGTTGCACTAATGGAAGCCCGATACAAGCTCAACGGTGGAGGATAAGCTCAAAACGTTCTGACGGACCAAAATGGGAAAGCATTATCCAGAACCCAGTGTTAAACAAACAAACACACTGTCTCAAGTTCCCGATGTTCAGCTTGCTGCACCAAATGGTAGAATTTTTTGTTCTGCATTCAAATAAATTACGGTCGACTTCAACTGTTCATCATTGGTTCAAGTCCAACTTGAGTTTAACTATATCATTAATTCAGGCTCTTAGTATTCCACCATTTGAGTCACCTACTCCTTAATAAAGCAGCTACCACCAAATAAATTATTGTCCTATGGCGAATCAGTGCCCGCGAGATGCGGTTGAACACAATTACAATCAAAGGCCATACCGGCCATTTATTCCAAGGACTTGAATGAAATGATGTTCTAAGAGCTGCTTTGTATATTTGATTTATTATTGGAAAAGGCCGGGGACATGTATGCAGCAATTGGACCGGACTCTGTACGCGCCGCATCTTCCACCCTCGACTGGGATCGTGATCTGATCCATAGAAGGATGAATCACAACCATGGAAGACCTTAGAATTTTCAACGAGGCCTAATACTCAACTTGAGAGGATAAAGGAATGTTTTTCGTTTTTGTTGTCGGCGCGTTACCCGAATTCAAACTCAGATCGACCGGTCTGTCATCGACAGCTCCATAGACAGACCGGCTCCGGTCTAAAGGTCGGCGACTATATCCGGTGGCGCGGTCAACAACAGACTAATGACTTTGCGGATCACACCGAATACGGCGGTTTTGTTTGGCATCTGCCGAGCGAGCGCGTTTACTTATCCGAGAAGAAGCGACTCAAATATAGGGACAAAATTTTGCATTTCTTGTCGCTGCCCACAGTGAAGAATGCCTTCGGGCCCAAGTTAAGGAAGAACGTCCCGCTGGCCTGGCGCCCATCCACCCAATATCAACATCTAGGTTAAACATTAAACGGTGAAGCGGAAAAACTCCGTTCGCCTTGGGGGCGGGACATTGGTCCAAGCGGCGTCAATTTTTTTACGCAAGGAAACACTCACCGTATTCATTTAAATAAACGAGGATATCGGGTGGGGTCGAGGGGAAGGAAAGAGTCCCGCTGGTGCGTGGCGCACGTCCACCTACATTAGGTGGTTAAGTTAAAACCGATGTGAAGTGGAAGGACCCCGTTTGATTCGGGGGTGGGACATTCGAAGATACTACTATCCCCCCCCTGGAACTCGGACACCGAGGAAAGGTCTGTAGATATCGGGTCATCCGGGAGGCTTACGCCCAAAGTAAGTATCTAGATCGGTAGACCCTCATCTTTTACCCCAGTATTGAATTTTGGTTCATGGAAAACGACCCAGAATTCGTTGACCGGCGCTGTTTCTTCGGGTGCAGTCTGGTGTCCGAGTTGTAGGTGATGGCCGGATTTGGGATTGATCGCACTCTCTTGCACTCGTTTCTCAACCAACATGGATGAAACCTTGTATACAGAGTTCTCTGCATCTAATCCAACTACTCAGGTCAAAAAAAGAAAACAGTAGGCTTTCTAAATGTTCCGTATGGATCCATTTGCTTCGCAAAAGCCCGAATTTCTGGAGTTCTGGCTGGATGTCGGTGAGGAGTTCCAGTGTGTAAATCCTAGTGACTGGAGAAACATTTTGCACCTGTACTATGATGAAGCAAGTCATTCAAGGTCTTTTCAACGTAGGCATGCCTCTGTGCCCGTGTCTTGCTCTCAGTATGGCCTCATCAGACAACCCAAATTGGAAACATGCTGAATTTTCTGTCTCTGCGGAGAACGTGACCAAACTTTATCTACGACGAGTACTCAGACAGACATTCTGAACTGTTCTTGAGCCATTTCACGCCCTGTCTTCAACTTTGTTTCTCAACACAGGCTCAACCCAAAATCACACAAAATGGTATTTCGTAATTTTAAACAGAACCAGGCCCCCCTGTGCCACAAAATTTGGCGTACAACCTCTTTGGGATATTATACACGACCTATAATGAATTCTACTGTATCAGAGCAATTGTAGGATATTGGGGAGATGAATACTTCCAAAAATGGCAATACACCCATAATTGTCTCGACTTATAAATTGCTTGTGGGTGTCTCCGCATATAGATCTCATATATCGTGGGTAGCCCCATCATAAGAAGTGTACCACACAAAATTTCGAGGAAAACGACCCAAAAATGGGCGAGATATTGTTATTTGTCCGAGGTCTAGGTGTGTCCGAGATGGAGGGGGGGATAGTATTCCTATTTTTTGTGGTACTGAGAGATGATCCTTTACAATACCTTGTTTTTTCTCCGGTTTCATCTACCCAGGAAGGCCATCACCAAGTCAATTTACTCAGCACATGTCATATATGTATATAATGTATCGTATCAGGTGGGCTTGAGTCAGCTTGTGAGCAGGAGTCCCGCTGGTGCGCGGTGCACCTGTCCTAATTCACTCTAGGGCAATGACCCTATTTCTTCACTGTGATGGCTTGCGCCGATTGGCTTGTTGTCAAATACAGCAGACTCGGGTTCGCATTTTGAAACGCGTGACACGGCACTTTAATTAACATTCTGAGACCCTTGCCATTTTAAAGACTGCGCTGATTACAATTGCAACATCGGTCCAGAGCCATTTTTTGGGCCGCGCTTCTTGGAAATGGCTTGCCCAGGTCCCCACGAAGGTTTCTGACCATTCAGATAGCCGGCGGCCCCAAAACTGCTTTCCATAGCTAATGAGCAAGGCGGAACATTCTGAAACGCGTGACTCAGCATTGGGAACAAGTTCCTGCCAGCTGGCGAACACCTTCCACCGACGTCTGGTCCACATGTCATGTCCAGGCCATGACCACATGGGTTTCCATTGGCGGTGTAGCTTACCCACAGCAAAGCCGGGATCGAGCTCGGATGAAGATGCGCGGCGAGTTCGAAAACTTGTCGTTCTAGTTCTAGAGGAAGTTTTGGGCTCTCGTTGACCGACATCGACGTTGATAGCGCCGACCCGTCGGTCACGTCGGGCACAGCTTTTTGAAAAGTCACATGAACGTCACATGAACATCACGCTTTTCCCCCACGCGCGGTCGGCGGTCCCACGGTCTCAGGGACCGCCGTGTCTGGCCTCTTCCAATATGTTTTTATGCCGGTAACCCGACTACAAAATGGGGAGGCCGCTGCAATTCGAGAATTGGGACGGACCCGTCAAATAGATCAAATTAAATCAATTCTCTCTTCCACTCGTTCTAGTTCCCTCGATAAATTTGATGCTAGCACTCTCAGACAGTAATACTCGTGGCTGGAAATACAAATTTGTTCTCGCCCCATGGTGGGAGTAAATCCGTTTCACTCATGTGATCGGGTTCACTGCTACCGTCTATGAAGAAAATCAGCTTTGCGGGATACATACCATCCCCCAAGCGCACCTTGCGTACCCGAAGCTCGGAAGTGGTCTAAGCAAATAATATTACGGTGGTCAAACTTAAAAGTAAGTAAAGAAGACGGGGCGCGTACCTGGGGCTGAGTTCGGATGGGGAGCCGACATCCCATTGTACTCGATATCGGCTGAAAATCTGCTTGACAATACTCCAGCGCCTGCGACGGCCGACATGCTGCCGTGGTCCCGGTCAGAAGGCCCTAAGTACAAGATAAAATGTTTGCCCCCGATACAGTAAATACCTACCCAGCACCGCCTCTTCGCTACGTTGCGTCTCGTGGTCGGCAGTGTAATGAGACCCTTCTAACAGATGAGGAAGTGCTTGTATCAGTAAGGGTGGAAACCAATGACAGGGAAGATGCTCACCACTTCCAGCGTCAGAGTCGCCAGCTGCGTGGGTCATAGTATGCTCGGGTCTGACGGTAATCTCGTCACCGGGTACGAGTACTAGCTGTTCGGGATAACGGTGATCCAGCGAGGCGTCAGTGGTATCAATTCCTTTCGACACATCAACGATGAGAATAGATATGGATGCGAGCATTCCTTACCACGTTCCGTTCTCGTCAAGAACATCTTTGACACCACCCCAGGTTTTGGAGCAAGCCTTCATCCTTTCTTATCACAGTACAAGCGGTCCCCCTCCCCCTTTTTTGATCACAGAAATTTAAAAACGTAAGAACTCTGGATTTACGGCCGTTTGCATAAGAAAATGAATAATGAAATCAGTACAATCCAAAGCCTCATCAACCCTTCGCCGGTTGCAGAGTGTCGCAAGGTTGACGTGTTCTACATCTGACTCGCTGTCCGGGTGTACTGTCTCGGCGTGCATGGAATATTCCGACGACACGTTCGATTCATGGCGGGTACGTAGGGTGGGATCGGCGTGGTAAGTGTTATAATTTTCCTCCAGCTCGGCATTGGAAGTGACGCCTGTCAGAGTAGATGCTGCAGTTTCGGAATCATCATCTGTGATGGTAAAGTATACGGTCTTGCCGTTCCCATCCTTGAGGGCAAGTCGAGGTCTCGTGGCCGCCTTTGCAGCGGGTGCGTCTGCTTTGGTATCGTTGGACGTGTTCACGGGCTTGTCGGGCTGTTTTCCAGCTTGTCGTGCCGCCCTGCGTGCAAGCACTTCGTTGCGGCGACCTTGCATAGCACCACCCGGTCCCCAGCACTCGTCCGTGCGATGTGGTCCCTTGCATGTCTCGCATAGCCCTCTACCAGCGCGGTTCGCAGGCGGGGGCCTCTCACCACGAGCTGCATTTGCCCTTTCCTCTGCCAATTTTGGCTTCATTTCCTCTTCCCAGCGCAATTTCTCCTTCTAGAGGGACTTGACGACGTCAGACGGCGTCACTTTGTCGTCGTCCTCCCATTTCTCGCGAATCGACCGGAGCTCGGGAGAGAGGGAGCGAAGAAGTACGGCGAGCGCGAGCTTGTCAGCATCAAGCGTGCTGACTTCAAACACCTGCTTGCTGATGTTCCGCACCTTCCCCGCTGCATCCACCATATCCGCCCCGCAGACCATGTGAATGCCAAGAAGATCGTCAAGAAGGGAAGTCTGGGTAGACGCTTTCTCTCGGTGCCTTTTCTTTAACTCGACCCAGATATCGTGTGCCGATGTGATGGTACAGCGATCGCGTAGGTAGTCGCGTTCCGCGGACGAAATGTTCATTCGGATTCCCGCCTGCGCGACATTGTCGTTCTTTGTCCAGATTGGAAGGTTGGAGTCGCCGGCGGCTGGCTTTGCGACTTCGCCCATCACGTATTCGTGAGTCCCAGCATAGAGAAACGCATCCGAAGCGGTCTCCGCCCAGGGGACATAGTTCTTCTCATCGAAATCGAGTTTATCGACGCCGCTAATGGTCTTTGCCTTGATGAGTTCGAGGGGCATGGTTGTCGGGAGTGAAGACAAAGGGAAAAAAAAAAGAGAGAATTGTCGGTATCGTTGTGGGGTTGTTGAGATAGTTCACGTCCAGCCCCACGGATGTTTATTGTGAAATTAAATTAGAGGATGCGAACGAAACCTTTAAGACGAGGACTTACCAAAGTCCACGAAAATATAAAGACGCTTGGCAAACGTTGATACAAGCACATCTTGACGCAGGACGTATTCGTCCCTCAAGCTCACCGTACGCGGCACCAGCCTTCCTCATACCTAAGGCAAATAAGCTCGTATTACCGCGATGGGTGAACGACTTCCGTTCACTTAATCAAAATACAGTTCGAGACTCTTTCCCACTACGCCGCATAGATGACATTTTGTCGGACTGCGCGAAGGGACGAATCTGGTCAACGATAGACTTCACCGACTCGTTTTTCCAAACACGCATGCACCCGGATTCAATTAAGTATACTGCGGTCAGCACTCCACTAGGCTTATACGAGTGGATAGTCATGCCACAAGGCCTCAGAAATGCTCCCGCAGTGCAACAACGTCGGGTCACTGCCGCCTTGCGCGAATTAATCAGAAAAATTGGCCATGTATATTTGGACGACATTGTTATCTGGTCCAAAGACGAGGACGAACATGAAAAACACATACAGATGGTTTTCGATGCACTTAAAAAGGCACGTCTGTACTGCAATCCCAGCAAGACGAAGCTTTTCCAATACGAGATCAATTTTCTGGGACATCACATCTCCCAAAGAGGTGTGGAGGCGGACGCAAAGAAAATAGAACGCATCGTAAATTGGCCACAGCCTAAATCCGCAACCAATCTACGCGCGTTCCTTGGCCTAGTCCCAGTTCCTCGTAGGCCTGGCAGAACATGCTTCAGTGCTGGAAAAGCTGACGCTAAAGAGCTGCGACGAGGTTTTCCAGGACTGGTTACCGATACACCAGCGGGCGTTCGATGCGATTAAACAACTCGCAGCCAGCTCGGAGTGCATGACGACAATTGACCACGAGAACCCCGCAGACAACCAGATTTTCGTAACGGCAGATGCCAGCAACAAACGATCTGGAGCGGTCTTATCCTGGGGACCGACCTGGGAAACCGCACGACCGGTTGCTTTCGACTCGATGACCTTTAAAGGTGCTGAATTGAACTACCCAATCCACGAGAAAGAAATGTTGGCAATAATCCGTGCACTCCGCAAGTGGAGGGTCGATCTCGTCGGCACGCCATTCACGGTGTACACCGACCACCGGACGCTAGAGAATTTCGACAATCAAAAAGATCTCTCGCGTCGATAAGCCAGATGGATGGAGTTCATGAGCCAATACGAGTGCCGCATCGTCTACATCCAAGGGAAAGACAATACAGTTGCAGATGCCTTATCGCGCACTGAATTCGAGGATAGTGCTACAGCAGAAGCAGCAGCTAGAGAGCCAACAGAAGACGAGGATGAAGCCCAGCCAATAGCTGCGATACTCGGATACAGCGAAAGATCTCCCTTCTTCGCAGTACAGTGCTTGGCAAGAACGCGGATCAGAGACACGGATGCAAATTTACCTCCGTCTATTGCTTCCCGCTGAAGATCTCGACCCGTGACAACATCCTCGATTCCATTCGCACTGGCTACGACAAGGACCCTTGGTACAAGAAACTCTCATCCGTTAGCAAGGGCATGCCTGGCCTTGAATTCCGCGAGCCTGAGAAACTGTGGTACGTCGCAGGACGACTTAGTATACCTCGGGTGCAGAAACTTCGGGAAACACTCTTCCAACTCGCGCATGACAGCCTCGGTCATTTTGGATTTGATAAATCTTACAAGTCACTTCGCGATTGCTACTACTGGCCGAACATGCGACGCGACCTAGAGGAAGCATACATCCCTTCGTGCGAAGACTGCCAGCAGAATAAATCAGGAACGAAGCGTAAAGCCGGACCACTCCATCCACTTCCAATCCCCGACGGCCGTGGTGACTCAGTAGCGATTGATTTCATCGGTCCACTCCCCATCGACCAGGGATACAACTGTATTGTCACCTTCACATGCCGCCTGGGATCTGACATCAAACTGGTTCCGACCAAAACAACGATCACTGCTCCGGAACTCGCCGTACTCTTCTTTGACCACTGGTATTGCGACAATGGACTGCCATTGGACATCGTCTCAGACCGGGACAAACTCTTCGTATCCGCCTTCTGGAAAGCCCTGCACAAGCTCACTGGGGTGAAGTTGAAGATGTCGACGGCTTATCACCCGCAGACTGACGGTGCAAGTGAGCGGACTAACAAGACTGTAAACCAGTCTATCCGTTACCATGTCGGCCGTGACCAAAAGGGATGGGTCCGCGCCCTCCCTCGGGTGAGATTCGACATGCTGAACACTGTAAACGCATCTACGGTGTTTTCTGGATTCCAGCTCAAAATGGGTCGCTCACCGAGGATCATTCCGCCTCTTGTCAATCCACCCCAGATGAACGCGACCGATGAAGAGAAACTTGCCATGGACCTCATCAAACATCTGGAGCTCGACGTTGCAGAGGCGCAAGACAACCTTCTGGCTGCTAAAATCTCGCAAGCCAAACAAGCCAACAAAACACGCGGGGCTGACTACAACCTTGAAATCGGCGATCGAGTGATGCTGTCGACCCAAAACCGCCGAGGCGAATACAAACGAAAAGGCGAAAAGCGGTGCGCAAAGTTCATGCCCCGCTCCGATGGACCTTACAAGATCATTGGAAAACATGCTGAGTGCTCAACTTATACCCTTGACATGCCAAACCAGCGCAATGTCTTAAATATTTTTCACGCTTCTGAGCTCGAACCCTTCATAGAGAATGACGCAAACCTTTTCCCATCGCGCGTCAGAGCTCAGCCTCCGCCGATCATCGACGCCGACTCCGGCGAAGAAGAATTCTTCATTGACGAAATTATCGACGAGCGCCGACACGGCCGCGGTATGCAGTATCTCGTACGCTTCACTGGCTACGGTCCCGAAACCGACCTGTGGCTGCCCGGTCGCAACGTCGCAAACGCGGAAGCCCTCGATCGATGGCTCGCACGCCCGACGGATTGAAGGATGGTTTTGGTTTTTTGGTCTTCCCTGCTCCGGCAGCCTTTGAACCGCACCCCTCGCTACGTTACATTACCTATCACCATTTCTCTTCTCTCTGGTTTCTTTTTGATGGGTGGGCCTTGTTTTATGGCGGGGGAGGGTGTAAACACGCACCCACTGATTGACACGTGCTTACATCAGATATTCCTTCTTGTTCCTTCCCACAGTCCGTTACGGGCATAAATCAATGTTCCTGGACGGTGTGTGAAGTCTGAGCATTTTTTCACAGGATCCAAACTGACTCTTTTACCTGTATATCTGTGCAGATTGACCATAGTGGTCCTCAGCTACGCGCCCGACCAACCCGTTACAAAACGGGCGTAATTTTAGGTGAGGGTTTGCTTGACGGTACGGGGGCATAACCGTTTTTACGGCCCGTCTGTCCGTAAATTTACGGGACGGTTTGATGCCCTATTCAAAAGGTCATGGAGACATTTCTGGAACAGTTGAATTAGTAAGACAGAAAGGTTTGACGGATGCGCACGAGAACACGGACCTCGTGCACGTGTTCCCAAGCCAAGGGATTCCTGCAGGCGGCTTCAGATCCGGCTCTCGCACGGACGGGGGCGGTTTGGGGGAGAAAATGGTGGAGGTCGGGGGGCGCTTATGGCTCATGCGGGATCGGCAATGGTATATGCGGATTTCCTCCGTGCTGTAGCTTACAGCGGGGCTATCACAATTTACGATGCCCAGTATGCTTCGCTTCAATCTTTCACGATTGTGAGGTCCCAGGTCCAATTTATGTGCAGCCATCTAGTGGGCAAGATGCTACAAGCTGATATAACAATGATTTGGAGCTGATTGACCAAAAGCGGAGTTTAAAAGCTTCAGACAGGCTTAATTTATAAAGAGAGAAGAGATACCGATGACAGAACTATATTTTCGGAGCATATAAGAAATACAAAGTATAGAGGTCTCCTAGTGTAGTGGACTTGCTGATCCCAAAATGAATATAATTGATGATTTTTCACAGTGGCCCCAAAGTGCACAAACGGTATGGAACATACAGTCTTTAACGGTGAAGCGAAACACTCAAGCGACCGTTCGTTGGAAGAACAGCTCATGTGTGCCCCAATCTTGTTCAATTGTTCTGTTTATAGGCTCATTCTCTTCGCCCAAGGAATGCGCAGGGAACGATATCCTTAGATTGCCAACCTGTCCGCACAGGGCACTCATAATGCGGGACTTTGTTTTTAAACGGGTTTTTATGCAGAACAGTGGTAAGGAACTTTTGGGATGCCACAAACCAATGTTTCTTCACAAATCGCACTTAGGCTGTTTACATGCCGCACATGTGTACTTAGATTTGCATCATTCCCATGTTGTAGGTCAAGAGCTCAGGGTCACTGCAGATGTAATTTCTACGTGGTGGTTATTCTCAACAACAGCCAGACAAATTCTGGACCGTTTTATCCGTAAGAACAGCGAAATTCATTAAGATTTCAATTCGTTGCGAATGAAACAAGTCCTTGCAATCCCGACACCGAACAAAAAATTCGAGGCAAAATTTCACTCCCTGGTCACTTAAAAGAGAGGCGACCGGTACGTACCTGGAACTTGCTTCGACGGCACCTATTAACATTTTCCTCTTTTGTAGCCTCCCCGTTAGCCTCGCGCGACGTCCGGAGCAGCCCCGCCTGCCTCGCATAGCCCCGCCTCCTAATGCGCTGCGCTTCGACACCTTAGCATCTGCTCGGGCGGTAGTGCGTGCACAGCGCATGTAACGGGTATGTGTATGCCCTTCTTACACAACATCTTTTGACTTGCACCTGCAGACCCTGCTGTAACTTGCGTGGAATGAAGCGTAGGTCCCAATCTCAGGATCGTATAAGTCAGAATCTCGTATTTCTGGGTTGAGGACGGTGCCACTTGCTGGTGACATGACCGTGCTACTGTAACCATCCTAAGGCTCCAACTATTTTCATTTAGTTTTGGTTTTAAACCAATAAAACCGTTTTTATTTTTATTTAGTTTACGGGGGTTGTAAACAGTAAACAAATCAAAACTAAACCATAAAACCTTTTTTTATTTTGAGCCAAATCGCCGCGCAAGAGCTCATAGATCATGTATTGATCATGTACGAAAGCATATTCGTAACAATGCGGTCCAACCACCGACGCTGCCGAGCTCGGCTGTCATGTTGGGCCATCATAGCGCGCTTCGCTTCTTGATATCCACCACCATCTTCCACCTGGCTCGGGTCAGTGTAAGGGTCGCGGGTCTAGGCATGGTATCGGTCCGACGGGTTCGGGTACATGGTACACATTTTAGAGACTTGTGAATACCGTTACCTGCGACCCTGGCATCCCCTGTGGCAAAATGAGGTCGATGTCGACAGGCAGCAAAATATTTTTCTTCTCCAAGCTCTGTCCGAAAGTGCAGCCGAAAGTGATTCTTTCAGCAGCAAATTCAGCTACGCTGAAACTGGCAATTTTGGCTCGGTCAAAAGTGCGGGTGGTCGTCCTGGTCGCAAGGATCAAACAGGGACGAGATTCCCTCCGGAATCGCCATGTGAATCGATCGGTTATATTTTCAAGGGAATCGGCTAAGATTTGAGCTCGCAACAACAAAAATCAGAAATTTTGACAAAAAAAAAAAAAAAAAAAAACAGGCCGCGCCCTAAGTTCCGCAAAGAGCTGTAACTGCCCTGCACCCCG
The DNA here is from genome assembly GCA_029378395.1 of Mycena leptocephala. NCBI lineage: Eukaryota > Fungi > Basidiomycota > Agaricomycetes > Agaricales > Mycenaceae > Mycena > Mycena leptocephala. Next base: position 169,436 of record JARJLF010000164.1, on the reverse strand, counting down.
AAAAGATCTGTACTCTGTATGATGGCTTTAGAGGACTAATTGTCTGAACTCAATAGTTCCTGTTCGTTGGGCGTACAAATTTCAAGGGCTAGTCATATGAACTGAATAGTATGCACCACGGCACAATTACTGCTGAAGCAAGCTGAAGAAAAGTAGACCGCGTTCCTGCTTGAAACCGAGATTTTTCGGAAGAAATCCATTACAAAATTGGATATACAGTCAACTCTGTCTTAACCCATAGCCCTCGGTGGAGGCTAAACAGTATGGGTTAGTGCAGAGTATGGGTTCCCACAGAGCGTGGGAAAAGATATGGCAAGTGCCGAACCCTGCCAAGTGCCAGCCGAAGCTCGGCTTAGCCAAACAGCGACATTTGTTAGGTAAAAAGTTGAGCTATTTCTTCTTGAAAGGTACTAAATTGGGGTCAAATGAGCACCAAATGGGTTCCTACGGGTCCTCAACATGATTTCTCGTCAAATCTTTGCCAAATATGGTCAATTTGCTCAAAAAATGACCAAACTTGCATCAAAAGTATGGGTTTTTGGCTCTCAAAAAGGTATGGATCATGGAGTAGGGGAGAGTTATGGGACCTTTTTAGTGGGACAGTCCTGGTGGGGCCGAAAATCTATGGGTTACAGCAGAGTATGGGTTATGACAGGTATGGGTTAGGACAGAGTTGACTGTATATATTGTTGAAGTTGCAAACACCGAGGCATCGCCGAGGTGCTTACTAAGCCCGACGCTGATGCGCCGACCGACTCGAACATTCTGCTCCCAGTTTCTTATTCATTGTCTTACTCATTGTCTTACTCATTTACTTACTCAGCTACTTATTAATCTTCGGGCAGAACCCACTAGAACCTTTTCTCTACAGTATAAATACTTGTACTTTTGTCGTAGTTAAAGATTGAATTTCATCTTCTCTCACATTTAAATTTCATCAGGTTATGGGCCCCGCCCGCCTGAACTGAACAACGATATCACTCACTGCTTTATTCGCTCTCCCACTCTAACCTCGCAACACATACTCTCGCTTATTACGTTAATTCAGATCTCTAACAGAGGGTTAATGTGAGGCTCAAACAGCTAACCAAGAGACAGTAGTGTGGGGTACTACAATTATTATTGGACTTTTAATGGATGGCACCAGATGGGTCAGATAATGACATTTGCAGTAAAAGTTGATACACCGACTTGGCTTTTTACCGACTCCAACGGTCTGGGAAGTCCCTCTATAACAAGAGCATACATATCATCCACCTGACAAACAAGGGCGCGAATTGATGCGGACACGGGTGCGAATGATTAATTGCTGAACCTTTAGGTTTGGCTACCCAGGAGAAGATGGATTTCGGCCCATTTTGCTACAAGTACAACCAACATTTATTCATACAACATTGGTCATCACAGGAAAAATTGGAAAGAAAGAGGAGAAAGACAAAAATAAGTATTCAATATATCTGGTCGTTCGTCAGCGCCAAGAAATCGAAGTGGATAATCTTTGGACCACTGCCGGCAGAGATACCGACATTGCTGGTCGGAGAAATCATCGTCGAACTCGTGTTTGAGTTCAAATACGTGGGGATCTGGTTCACGTCGACCCACAAGAACGTGCTCGCGAGGCACTACGAAATCAAAGCGTCCAAGGCGAGGTCAACTAGCAACGCCATCTTTGGGTTGAAGCACAGAATCGGCCCGCTGCCCGTGCGAGAAGGACTGGTGCTGTACATGGCCCGCGTTGACTGTCACCTCATATCGGGGTGCGAACTAGCTCTTGACACTGATGCGGCGCTGCTGGATGAACATCTCGAGGTTCAGCATCAATTCCTACGTCGGCTGCTCGGGCTTAATTCGCATTCCATGCTGGCCATTTTGTTCACGGAAACCGGTCAAATGCCCGTGCGCGTACGGCGGCTGTTGCTAGCACTCGGCCGCCTAAATTATATGTTGGGAGTCGACGCGCGTCGCGTGGTTCGCGATGCTCTGCTTGACTCCATCGCGCTGTTGCGCGAGGGGAGGCCTGGCTGGGCAACGGACCTGGTTATCATGCTCCAGCGCCTACCGACAGCCATTGAAGTCAGCCCAAACCACCTTCTCTGCAGCAAGACAGTTGATGCGGTCATCAAGAAGGTCGTCCGCGTTGTCGATGCTGATCTGCAACGCGACGTTGACAGGCTTGTAAAAACCCACTTATTGCGCAACCGGCTCGAGATGGGCGACGACAGGTCCTTGACCCTCGTCACACGGAAACTGCGCCACTATTTGTCCATAGTCGCTGTTCCCGCTCATCGCAAGGCCATTGACCGGCCTCTTACTTGGGGATCATAACCTAAGCGTCGAACGACTGCGATACGCGGCTCGATACAGAGATGCGGTCCCACGTCTGTTCCGACTTTGTAGGTTTTGCCGAGGTAGCGTGGAGGACGAAGTGCATACATTATTCGATTGCTCAGCGGAACCGCGCCTCATCGTACTCAGGAATGAATTTCTCAAGACGCTCGCCGAAAATGATCCCGGGATTCGAGCGCTCCATGGGACTATCTCTAATTACGAGTTCCTGTTACGGTTGGTGCCATCGAGGAAAGCAGTCAAAATTTTTGCAAAATACCTCGTCCTTTCCGTATTCCAAGAGACTCCTCGGTACTTCCCTGTAGTATTTAGGACACCGTAACCGGCCTTCCCGCCCATCTTCTACGCTCTGTTCGTGACACATCTATTACTCTCACTTGAGGGTACATAGGTGGACACAGCGACTGGGCCGTTGACGTCTGTAGCGTACAATATAGACGCGCTGTACGTAGGTACAGAGCCTGCTTGTTCTTCATTGGGACCTCCGCAGTAATATATCCTTCCTTCCTTCCTTCCTGGTGGTTACTTGTTTAAATTCCTGTGTGCCAGACTGTTTCATTCACAGAGAGGGCAAAGAGATTCTCCAAGTTCAGTTTTGGTTATTAGTCATTTCTGCTTTATGTTCGGGCTAGTATCCGACGTTCGGAGATTTTCGGACGCGGAGATCAATCCTGGACTCGAACCAGTCCACGGCGCGAGTTCCCAAAGACAGTCGTTTATTATTGACACGCCCTATTTATCGACTATCATAAATTGTCAACTAACGACTGGTTCGAGTCTAGATCAATCCTAGTCTCCGAGATCAATCGTCACATCTTGAGCCGCACACGAATCTTGTTTTCTCCTCAATGCCAGGGTTTCGAACATGTTCGGGCTCAAACCGAACCTGAACGTTGAACTCACATTCATAATCGAGGTTCAACTTGCTCGAACTGAACTACAGCCTTCAGCTCCAAACCTAGAGATCCTGAACCCCAAGTGGGCCGAAACTTGGCATCTATCGCAGTTGTCTCGCATTCAACTTGTCAGTCTACGCAAGCACACAGACTTCGGTCTATGCCTCGAGATAAACAAACCTTGATATTTCCGCTCGCAAATATGCTTCGCTATGAATGTTTGCACAGAAATGCAAAATAGCAGTTACCAAAAGCGAATTGGGACTATATCTCAACAAAACACAGCATGATTGGGCATTAATGAAGAAATCGTTTTTTATCCGTGTCATCTAGGAGCAATTCGTGATTTATTCATGGTCACGTATTGACAATTGCACTGTTGTCCAATAAGGACGTCATACTTTTCTCGCAGCCAGTATTAGCAACCCCGTGGAAATAAAGTTTATCTAGATATATTACTAGATATACAAGCGCTCGATTTGGTTGATGTCATCACTGCGTTCAAAGGTGCGCTGAGCCGATGGCTAGGCACGGCTATACCCGGTGGAATAAAGTTTGTGGGCATGGAATAAGTGCTATGAGAGACCCACAGAAAATTTAACAACCGGCAGATCAAGCTGTGCAATATTTTCTGTATTTCGGCATCGATAAGGCGGCTATATGAAATTACCTCATGCGGAATGGAGGGCATGCCGGGGAGCGCCGCTAGTGCTATAGGTGAGCGGGCGTAGGGAAAACGTCGGCAAAGGAGCTCTCTCACACGCTGGAACCCTACTGGGCCTCGCGGGGTCGGAGAAGAGCCATGCGGCCCACACCACAGATTTCACTCCAGGGATCGTGGTCAACCAGGGTCAAATATGCCCGAAATTACAGGCCTTTTTCGGACTCCCAAAATTTCATTAGCACCGGTAATTTTCACAAGCCTATTTCCCGCCACACTACCCCAAATGGTCAGTATTTTGCTTTGTGCTCGTTCACATCTTTTCATGCCCTTTGCATCAAGATCGCCCAGTATTTGAACGGTATTCTTTCCTTAGATTTGCTCGCTTCGTTCGCACCAATTGATGATCTGATGTTCTGCCATGCGGTTTGGAGGACCACCGGCAGAGAAATGACTGTGCGTAACAGTACCAGCTTTAGTGTTGCTTTGGTTCCGATGCCCGTGGGAAATCCAGTTGGCTTTTCCGGCTACTTGTAGCTCAATCGGTGTCATCGCAGACTATTTTAGTGCATTTTTCATTGAAAAAAGGCTCAAATATTACAGCCATTTGCAGAACTTAGGGCGTGACCGTTTTTTCCCCGTTTTTTGACCGTTTTCAAGATATAAATTGCTGTGGGCTCAGTTCTCATCGTTTTTCCTGGGGAGTAGGCTCAAATGATTGGGTAAAGTAAAGCGGAAGGCAGAGCTTTGGGATTTTCCCTTAGCACCTCGGGATCATTTTCTGTCAAATTTGTCTCCGGGACTGCTGTGGAATTAAAAAGTGCGCGCGCTCGTGACATGCCGCGGTGGGATTTTTTCTGAGCCCCTGAAATCATTCACTGGATCAAATTCGGCTTTTTTCGGCTGTCAGACCCCGCACAGTAGCTGTAGGGTCCGATTCGCTTGGATTTTTGATAAGTTGCTCTTTGGTTGTATTTTGGAGGGCGTGACCATCACATATTAGACTTCTCCTTGAGGCAAAATCATAAGAAAGCACCAAGACTTACCACATAGCTGCGACCACTCCACGGAAACCGCAAAGAGCAGAGTCGCTGTCAGGTGCATGGCCTCGTCTGGTGTCTTCTGATCCCTCCTCGCTGTTTCACAGGCGCTAAGCAAGGCCACACCTGCTCGGCTAAAGTCCTACATTCATCATGAAATGGCTTGACGGGGCCCAGACACGCTTATTCGCCCCGGTCCCCGACTTTTTCTGGGTTAAATTTCCTGGGAGAATTGGATTTAATAGAAGTGCACATTGACCGCCATATTATACAGCACACTGCGAAGCAGGAGGACTAATGGTATTATAAGATGAATTCAAGCCGGCACTCATGAATTACTTTTGTGACACCAAAAGAGTTTAATTAGTCATGACGTCACACGGACGTCTTACGTCATCGCGCCAGCTGGCACCGCGACTTACGCGTCAACAGCCACCATGAATGCTGTGGAAGCTACTCGTCTGATCACTTCACCGCACTGTAATGACAGGCTCGCTGGGGCCCAAGTTGTTGCTCAGCTGGCAGGTGGAAATCAACCTCTCTCCCATTATCCGCGCGCGATTGTCACTATGATAGGTTGTTGAGAGCCCTGGCTACCTTTCTTTGGTCCCAAGATCCCATTCTTGAGGTTTCCGTAGCTTTATGCCCATTTGTACCCACTAACTCATCATTCATCAGTCTACATCCGCCTGTGTATTCGAGGCCATCGCGAACCAATCGGATGACAACATCCAAATCATCGTTGATGCCTATGTGGTCCCCGCGCTGGTCGCACTACTATCTCGTCCCTCGCTTCACCCAGATATACTCAAGTCGGCCATTCGTGTCCTCGGGAGACTGGCTGAACTCAAATTTAGCAACTATCTCCTTCGTCAGGACGCGTTACCGCCTTTGGTATCAATTTTGTCGGCCAGTAGCCCAAACCTAGCCACCTGCGCCGTGTCGACGCTGCGGAAAATTTGTTGCTACTACTGTCTGTCAAGGGAAGATTTGAATACAGTGCGTCCAATCATTCCTCCGGCCGCGTCCGACCTCCATTGAGGCTGGAAATTTATCAGATATTGTCGATAATCCCGGCGCTGACGTCTTCAATCGGCTCAAATGACTACGACGTCCATGTGGATGCTTGCTGGTCGATCTCCCACCTCCTTCATATGACCGACCCATCATTCAGCGGCGATGTAATTCAAGCTGTGATCGCTTCTGGAGTGTCTGAACTCTTCCCGCATCTTCTCCGTCACTCTTCATCTGTCCGTATTCCTATTCTCCGATCCATTATCAATCTGTGCGCTGGTACCGATGATCAAACCCAGTCGGTGGTTGAATCTGGGTGTATACCAGTTCTTTGTGAACTGGTGACGTCCCTGTCCAGTGAAAGGATTCAAACATATGCATGCAGAGCCATATCGAACATTGCGGCCTCTTCCTCTCACATTCAGGCACTCGTTGATGCCGTGATCATTCCGGAACTGGTAGTCCTTGCGACCCGGTCAGGGCCACTGAAACAAGAGGCCGTGTGGACAATGTGCAATGTGTTGGGACGAAGTCTTGATCCACATCAAATGGAGACCCTGGTCCAGCTGGGCTGCATCTGCGCGATGTATGAAGCTGCTCTTGGGAATGATATTTCACTGGCTAGGGCTTGCCTTGCAACTTTTTTGGAGATCAAACGCCGCTGGAACGTTCACTTTGGATACACTCCGCAGAGCTGGCTGCCAGCCGCGGAGATTGTGGAGGGATTTATCGGGCACGAAGATGAACAGATCGCCTCCATTGCGTTCGATCTCAGCAGTACATTGGCGCCCGTGATTCCCCCCTTCATGTCGCGCAAGGAATATACCCAGCCCGAACCGAACAGGGATTAAATGGGGAATTCATTGCCGACGGGTCGCTCATGGCTAACGTCGTCAAAGTGGAAGAGCCTGAAGGTGTATACTCGACCCGCGTGCGAGTAAGCGTCAGCGAATCCCGCTCACGCAGTAAGGGTCCTGGTCGGCACGTTGAGAGTGTAGTATGGTGGTAGACTGAACCTCATGTCAACTCGCATTTTGATTCAATCTTTCCAATTTTTTGGATTTACCAAGAACATGGGTGGTTTGTCGACGACCGGAAAAATTGGGATTAACTCAACGTTAGCAAACACGAGCAGCAGCGCGTTGAAATCATTTGAATTGACATCCAATTTTATCATAAGACTACGTGGAGTCTGAGCATGGACTAGAATTGACACAGCTGTTCTCGATACTGCAGCGTGTCCGGAAAAGGCTGGCGCGCCACTTTTTTTTTCTTTTGGGTAAATTAATTCATGACGTGTCCAAATCATATGCCACAACACGCCCACACCACTCCGTTTTTTCTTCCTTACTTTTCCTTACCTCCATCCCTACATAGAATAACCTTCCGGTAACATCGTGACATGCTATCTGGCATGTCACATCAAAATCACGATCAGTTCTCCGTTTCTTCGTTCGTTTCTCCGCTTTCCTGACTGGGTCTGGATTGAGGAGAATATGATTAATACCTCCAATCAGGTTTGATGGATTTTTCCTCGGCCTTTGATATCATCCAAAGTGTACAGATGCCGGAGTACGAACTAAAATTGGTCGTACGGTCCGAAGCTTGCGCGGTTGATGCGTGCGAAGAAATTTTCGGTTTTTGCACCGCGAACAAGTAGGGTCGTCACTGTTGACTTTTTTCACCCTTTTTTCTTCCTTATTGTGGTTCCCATCCCTATTGAATTATCTTAGCAAATATGTACAGAGCTGACGAAAGTCTCCGACCAACCTATGAGCCTGATCAGGCTGATAGGGGTGTCCTTCCTCCTGTCTCCACGCCGAAAGCGCAAGCTTCTGGTCTGGCTGTCTTCAATCAGAACCCACTGAGTTCCTCATTGGAGCCCACGGCCATCAGCCGGCATCCTTATAGATGCGTTTTCGTTTTCGTTTCTCGTACATACCCGTTCCTCATTGGCCTTATCCGAAACATTAAATGTGGGAATGCCGACGCGTGGACTGGAAAGCGGCACTGCACATTAGCCGCGGCAAATTCTGTAAGCTCAGAAATATCCTTCACTGTGGCGACATACTATGGGAACCATTTCGAATTCGTCAGTTCGTACCAGAGGAGAATACTGGTGCTCCCATTTCAATTGTAAAATTCCACTTTTGGGAAACAAATTTTCAAGTTGACATTCGGGCATTCGACCGAACATGCTAGGCCATCAGACTGCCATGGCAAATCGCTTATCCTATCGCCCCCACGTTGTCCATTTATTACTCATTTCACTTGTCTCACAATCCAAGTTTGGGGTGCCGTTGGTTCAACCTCGCATACAGCCCAAATTGGGGGTACGGTTTATCCTTCACGACGTATGGAAGGAAATAACCACAGCGCGGCAATGACAATTGTGGCAGTCGCAGTAATACTAGGGTCGGCCCAGATTTGGCGGCTCAGAACCCATCAACATGTGATTGGCGGTTTTCAATCAGTCTTCAACCAAAATGGTTCCCGATGTACACACGACTTGTGTCGACCATTGGAACCCCAGTAACCCCGAAAACCCGGCGAAAGATGAGCCCAGATGGCAATTAGAACCACCTGTCGCCGTTGGGGCAGAGAGGCAGGTGTCTGCCGAGGCGGCGGAGGCACGACCTAGACCTAGGGGAGACAGGTGTGCCGAGTTGATCAGATCAGGGTCGGTCTCGGGCCCTCGGCGCTCGGAAAACTGGGGAGACAGGCTCTGCCTCCGGACCTAGGAAACGCAGTGAGTACAAAACCTACGGTATACTCTCTGGAACGCTTCTGCCTCTTTAAAACACGAAATTTGGCCCAAACTGGACGATATCGCGTCGATTGTCTCGAGTCCGGGTCATTATGCCGCCGCTCCTCTCCAAGCCTCTCGCCCACCAAAAACTGGCCTCAAAGGTTAAAATATACAAGTCCAACGAGCTCAACCTTCCTGCGATGTCTCAGCGAGCACGGTTCTAGCTTGGGAAGACACCGAAGGCCTTTCAGATGGGGTTCTTCTCCAATGTCATGGAAGGCCGTGATCTCATTCTGGATGTTGGTACGGGCAGCGGAAAGTCCTTGTGCTATGACCTGCCTGTCATGCTGCACAAGGAGAACATTAGAGAGTTTGCGATGCAGCCATTTGAGCCATCTGATGGCTGTTTGGCGTTGCGCAAATTGATGGCTAATGGCTCGAATGGCTTCGATACTTGCCCCTATTTTTGGAGTCATTGAGTTCCCTCTGAGTCGTACAGCTCATGTATGGGTGATCAGTCCCACTCACATATATAACGGCCGGATTGTAAGCTCAAAAAAGTTAATTTTGTTGGATTTGGAGGTCTCATGCAGTCTAGGGGCGTTCCTCAAGGTTCACATGTAACAACACACTCATTGACACTATTTCTAGCAGAAAAGAGCTCACACTGACTTTATTTATCAGCCATCCATCAGCCATTAGCCATCAGTTTGCGCAACGCCAAACAGCCATCAGATGGCTCGAATGGCTGCATCGCAAACAGGCTATTGTGTTGATCGTGAGTCCGCTCACAGCATTAATGCTCGAACAGGCGAGTAAATATGGCAAATATACTGTCCAAAAAGTTTTTTTGCGCATGTTGGCCCCGCATTAGAAATATGAGGCAACTTGAAGTCCTGTGGACAACTTCAGGGACAAAGCCGAGTTGGGAGACAATTTCAGCAGGATGCAACTTGTCCAATTCGCAAGTTCGCAATGCAGTAACTTAGTGGAAGCAACTTCTGCCAGTGCAACATGTTCAGAGTTTGCAAGATGCAACCTAGATTTTGATGGGCTTCCGAAGTTTCAACTACAACCAGGGTACACATCACGTTTGAACTTCAATATTTCACGGGATTCGGAAGGTCTCTAATTAATATTCTCACTCTGAAGAGACCACCATTGTCATTGATCCCAGTCTTCACTACCGAATTGGAAGGCCTTGCATATTATGAGTTAATGAGTGGTTCAATAACAGCGGATCACATCCTCGTATATACTCGCTTCAGAATGACGAAGACCTTCCATTTACACTATTAGATTCTTGGCCAAAAAATGGGGTGGAGATGGATGAGGCCGATGGCAGAGGGCATCGACCGATTCTGTCACTTCATACATCGTCTATGAACACAGACGAAGCTTGAGAGTAGTAGAAGCTCTTTGAAATGCTATAGGGGGCCACAGAAATTTGAAATCAAATTCAATGGATGGGGCATCGAACATCAATACACGGCTCAGGTATCCAGCTAGAAGATCCATTGGATGCTACCAATAAAAAGCCATTGTTCAAATATCCACCGAGAAAACGGTCTTAGGGAATTTCAATTACATGGTAACTGGGGTATTTGATGCATACAGGGCCTACCTCCTTCCCACTAAGGATTCTCACCTCAAAACTGATCGGTCATTCTTCTTGTCCATATACTCGTAATGACCAAAAATAACCGGAAATTTCGTTTCAGGGGCACATCCCATTCTTCTCGACGGATTCTTAGTCTTCACAAAATTTGTCTGGGATGAGAAAACCATGGATTAGGTTGTGGCCATTCTACGCACTCAATCGGAAACAGTGTTTCTGATGGCTATCTCCTGAGATGCCCTCACTTTTAGGACTTCAGCTACATGCAGAGATATTCAACCCACTTATTGAGGTCATCCATGTGTTGATTAGGTACCAAGGTCACAGACTGTCAAAAAAAAATCTTTAATCTGATGTGCTAGGTTCTCAGTGCTCGATTCTAATTGTTTACAAGCAGTTTCTGCCAATTTTCTGGGCAGATCCGCTTCCCTTGGGTGTGGATTCTACATGCAGGGTTCATTTCGAAATATACACCCTGCAGGCTTTATCAGGCAGTTGAATGGAGTTGATCTCAAGGGTAACTGTAACTAGCTAATTACTGCAGAATCAAGCATATTTAATGGGGAATGAGGCCAGAAGATTTGCGGCATGCATCCCGATTCAGAATGGGAGCCATCAGCGCTGGGAGCCGGCTCCATGGATCGACCGGCATCGGGGAATCATTCAGCAGAGACCAAATAAAGATGGCGGAGTTTAAAAATCGTCAAACAGACAGAAATATAAAAGTTCAGACTTGCTGCCAACCGAAGCAAGAGTTGTGACAGGCCCAACTGAAAGCTGGGTTGCCAATACATAAAACTTGACTGAGGAAATGAAACCCATTTCTGAAGTTGCAAAACTGAAAAGTTGAAGTTGTCATATTCTGAAGTTGCACCACCTTTGAAGTTGTCCCTCAATATGTTTGTTGAACTCAAGTTGTGATTAAGCTGAAGGTGAAATTTGGGCAAGTTGTCTAGATTTTAAACCCAAAAAGCCAAGTTGTTACTTGGATGCGGATGGTGAAGTTGCAAAAACTTTTTGCGCACTATATTTGCCATAAATAAAGATTGTCCTGTCCTTCGATTTTTCACGTTGATGCCCCCGGAGACAGGCAGCAACTTCACCTCTCACGTCTGTAGCTATATGCCAGGAAACCCTTGCAGCTGAAGGCAGGTATGCGTTGTATAAGGTGAGTGTCTTGACAGTTGCTTCGATGATTTATTTCAAAATAGAGGGCTGCTGAAGGCACTGCACAGCGGATCTTTGTATCCCCGGAAGTGGCGGGCTCTCTCGATTTCAGGAAGAAGGTGTTATCGCAACCACGTCTTCAGGAACATCTCCGGATGGTGACGAGGCGCACTGCATCAGTCTCTGGCGTGAAGCTTCTGCTCCGAATATGGGGAGCTAGGCGTGCTTCGTGGACGCGTTCTGCCGTCCGTGGTATTCATCATCGCGTCTGCGACACTTCCTAAACATGATGAGACAAAAGCCGACCTTCGTTTCCTTATCCCCGAGAACGCGACTACCGCCGCTGACATCCCCATTACCCTTGTCTATTTCAATCAACGGATCGAAACCGAGGACGCCTGCGACCGCCTTCAATCTTGGGCCACATCTGTCAGGATGATAGCTCGGCCATCGGATTCTACCATGCCAAGAACGGCATGGTGCGAAAGCGCGAACTCGAGACCATGCTACGAGATGGGCATATACGTATATTGTGTTGCACGGATGCGGTGGGCATGGTGCGTCGCTATGCGTCTTTCCTCACCTCTTTTAATCTATTAACAGGGTCGTTATATGTGCAATATTGAGAGCGTCATATTGTGGAAACTACCACCATCTTTCGGTGCTTTAGCGCAGAGATCTGGGCGTGCTGCACAGGATTTCGAGAGGCTGGTGGAAGCGATATTATTCGTGCCCGCAAAATTGTTGAAAGACGGGGTTGCGGAAGAAGAAGCTCGGCTTGCCCGCGTCGAGTCCGCAGAACCTCAAAATCAGGAAGGCGAGACCGACCAGCCCCCAGCTGCTGATCCAGCCGATACCAGTCAAGATTAAGGAGTAGATGTCGTCGGCGGCCAGGCAGTTCTCATCGCAAGGCGGCGCCCGAGCAGAGGAAGGAAACGAGGCAGAGAAGGCAGAAGCCGAGACAGCTGCAGCTGCGGCAGCGAAGAGCAAGAAGAAGCGCAAGGCGGCCCGCATATCGTTTGCGGACGCCTTGGAGGCTAAGTTCTTGAGCAGGTTTGCATGCACTACAGCCTGCAGTCGTATCATCTGGGACGAGTACTTTCAGAATGCTACTAAGGGTATGTAACCATTGCCGACTGAAATATCCCGCTCAAAAGCTTTCCATAGCTTCGTTAGACTTTGTCCTTCCCGAGGGTGCTCAGTACTGTGACGTTTGCGGCCCCGCAAGCTTCAATCACTGGGGTCGGGGTAGCCATGAAATGCAGGAGGTAGCCGTGTCGACATGAAGGGGTGGGCTGCAAGCCACGAACAGAAAGTCATTGCGCACCTGCCGCATCAGACCGGACTTCAAAGTGCACTGCGCGCAAATGGCTGGTGTCCCATCCATAAATCGACTACCCGGAAGCGCAATAAGTCCTTCCTTTCCTCACTTCACATCCAAAGGCGAATAAAATGGACTCATGCACTGAGCGTTATGATCTTTGTTAACTGCTTACTGCCAGATGAGGCTTCATACATGGGGCCCGTTGATTTGCACCAGAGAAGTAGCGGAAAGAGAGACCGGACAGATGTAGGGAAGGGGGAATGCGGTACCCTTGTCTGTCTCCAACACGGGGTTTAATGGGCAACTGTCACTCCGATCACCGACGCTTTCATCAGAATCTCAATAATGTTGCGGCTCTCTAACTCCTTCTTGTTCTTTCTGCAATATATGATCACTTGATTTGTGGTCTATACAGCCGTGTTATTGTTACCGTAACAACTCGCTTATCGGGAGCGTCTTACCTTGTTTTCTAATCCAATCGCCACATGACGGGCACCCTTGGCAGAAAAAAGCAGAACTGGAAGACGTTCTGAACAAGATGTATAGATCAGTTCCAGGTCCACGCCGGTGAAAACACACACCCTTTTCATTGTCCTTCCACTCGATCTCAACACTGGCAGCGTCTCGCTCTGGCTCGGAGCAGACTCTGCCAAGTGCCAACCGATATTCCTTTTTAATCGCGGTTTCGGTAAATTCTGCCCCCGGAAACATCTTGTCGTTGGTCATTAAAGCGGAACTGTCCCTGAGAACAACATATTTCTGCTGGGGGAGACGGCCCCGAGCTGCGCGCCCGCAGTTTGAAACAGAAAGTCCAAGGGAATTAATGCCCCGTCTTCTGAACCATAATGAGTCAAATGGCTAGAAATTGTTGTTCCCAACCTGTTACTGCGGAACTCGGTGATCATGTTCCTTAAGCTTCTCGTTTCATATCTTTTTGCCCTTGGATTTGAGTTCAGGCGTTTTGATCTTCTTCTTTCCGTCATGGTGGGCAGGGAGAGGTGGGTGGATAGAATGTCAAGGATTCCCTACTTTATATATACATATTTGACTCCCGTGGCAACGTTGACCGCCTCCGAGAACTGATAGAATGAAGATCATCACCCATGTAATGATACTACGACCATCAACAATCTTCTGATTCGAAATGACCCCCTGATATCCCTTAAACCTTCCACTTATTACGGCCCTTTAGATGTTTCAGGTTCCATTTCACTTGTATTATATCATCTGCGATCTGAAATGTTGAACAGCCGAACACCGCCGACCTACGGTCTCCGTCGATCCTTTTTATGGAGTACAAGTGGAAGCGTCTGCTTAGAAGAGACAAGTGTGCAGAGAGCCATCGCTTTCTCCTTTATTTCTCTTTGTCCGGCTCGAGTTCCCGTCCCTGAGAGAGAAAAGCAGATTGCGGTTTGTCATGTGGCGTCGCCTTCCATCAGAATTATAGTCTATTTTAGCAAAAGGTCTTCGCAGAGCTCGGCAGAAGGAGTTCGGCAAACAGTGTTCGGCAACTTAAAATGGTGGATTTAACTTTCGCATCAATTCCAGCGATTCAAGCGTCTTTATATACAGCATAGGGGGAGGTAGGTAGGTATAAAAGTTCGTGATGACATGGGAGAAAGGGACGACGCGAGACCGGTACCGCGGATCACCAGGGGCCATTGGAAGGGTCCTGAAAAGGTGTCGGCAGCGTACCGTACATGGCCAATTCGTCCTCGGTTTTTAGCATGAAGTGTTGAGCCTCGAAGGGGTTGGCAGGGGTCGGGCAGGCGATAAGCGGCTCATGTAATGGTGTCACATCAAACTTGGCAGCGTATGCGGGGACAGCGAAGTTCGCCGACAACGGCGGAGTCGAATACGGTGTCGAGTATGGCGACGGGAAGCCCGACGAAGAGGAGGAGGATGGCGGGGAGGCACCGTAGGAGAACGGCGACTCCGATTGCGGCCGGGTGCGCTGGTGCATTGGATGAGACCGCGAGAACATCATGGCGTTGGTGTATTGGTCGTCGAATTCCTCCTCGTCGCATGCGTCCACAGGCTCCAACTCCAGCTCGGCACCAGTGAGCACCAGCATGAAGGCATCGCCGCGGCGGGGCTCCAGGACGCCAGGGACGCCTGCCCGATGCCGCCACTGGTTGACCTCTCCACGGAGCGCCTCGTTCTCGGCGTGCAGTGCCCGCAGCTGCTGTGATGCAAGCATGCGATGTCTGCGTGAGCTGTGGATGTGCGCAATAGAAGATTTGGTAATCGCTATCCGCGAGGGGCGGCGCACGCCAGCGAGATTGGGCAGTAATGAGGCCAGTTCCTGGAAAAGGCCGACATTATTAGAGAGTTTGAGTACAAAATGGCGACGCGACATACCAGAATGCGGGCGTTCAGTTTGTCACGTCGCTGTCTTTCAACGGCGTTGTGGGATGCCCGACGTGCAGCTGTGCTGTCACGCTGTTTTTCTGCTTCTTTTGAGTCGTCACTGGCGACACTGCGTCTCCGGCTTAGATGATGCGAAAAACCCTCGCCTTCCAGGTCCGAGATGGGGGACAGCGATAGAGAGGGTAACATGAGATGGGCGCCAGTGAAGAGTGACGGGGAGGAAGACGTAGAAGCCTCAGGGAAAGAGTGTGAAGTAGACATAGTTCAACACCGAGGGTGGAAGTTGTGTTGTGGTCGTCGAGACTAATTATTTCGAGACTAGTTATTCGTGAGGGAGTCGGGAAGAACGCAGTTGTCTGCAGAATAGTAAGCTCGATGTAAACTTGAGAACAGAAGCGCTACTGACTGCAAACCAGGCGGTAGACTTGAGCTAGCAAGAAAAAAATAAAGGCCCAAGAACAATTAAGAAAGTGGTGGAAAGTGGACGAAAACGTGAGCCCAGGGCGAAAGAGAAAGTGGTCAGACGATCCATTTTCGATTCTTTAAAGTATGCAGAAAGAGATCTTTGATGCGTCTGCCAGAACTCCGCAAAATGTTGATCATGATGCAGTGTTACACAGATGTCCCCATGTAGCCCGTGTAGATCCTTTCCGATATTTCGGTCCTTCGGGTAACAGATCTTCTGATTCGCGCGATTGCAGCTCAAATCGCCACCATTGGAAATTCTTAGTGGAACGTTGGTGGAACGGCGGGTACAGAACAGTATTTGTGATGTTGCCACGCGCGTGCACGGGCGAATTTGGGGCGAACGAATAAAATTCTGGTTAGTGACTACCGAGTGACTCGAAGCTGGGAACAAGTATCAGTAATGTGGTCCAGCCGGTAAACCTCAAGTGCGTTAAGCTTACCGTGAAGTTGGCACAATGATACAAGCGTCAAACGTCATCACATACTCCGTGATGAGTTTCCGACAAACCCTCCGGGAGTCACTCAGAAGATGGACCTGCCCGGAAGAACGGGCGCCGCAAGTCATAGTACAGACGCCCACGAACTAAGCTTAAGAGCTTATTTCGGACCTACAAGTAAAGTTGAACGAACATTCGGCATCCCACGCGTGCGCGTCAACGGCGAGTATCCTTGGCCGCTTAGTTAGACGCTTCTCGCCTTCCGAATGGCTCCTGGTCCCAAGATAACCAAGTACAAACTAAGTATACCCTCAATATACCCTTGATTTGGAGTTTACGGAGGGATCAGGTTTCATGGTCGATCCTCTGGAGAGATCCGTCGGTTGAAAGGCCCCAAATTTGAAACTGGTCTCGTTGAGTTGCGAGGAAATGGAACAAGACAACCAGGTTGCTGATCTTGACTTTGGAGACTTCGTGACGAACCAAGGAGGCATTAACTGGCAGGCCATATATCTGTGTACTTTCTCGGCTGGAAATCAATGGAAATATTAATAGAAAATGATTTTCACGATCGTGATGGGGCAAAGAAAACTCGTGATGGCGTATCAGTCGGTTTGATGAGGGCCTGAACTTCGGAAGGGATCCCCACGATAATAATGGCGTGATAGGGCGTTATCATGGCTTGAGCTGCATTGCAAATGGCAATTGGTTTATATTATCACAAGCCCGGGTCTGACCCTTCATCCAGTTCATGTTTCTCACTGTCAATTTGTCACTCGAGAATCAAATACTTCCGTCCTGCGCGAAGCAGTGAGATGTGATTACGAAGTGCGGCCGCCGTCGGTACGCCGCCGTTCCAACTTCCCGAGCCACACGCGTTTGCGAATCGGATATACTAGTATCCTGAAACGCGTGTTGAAAGCTAGAAGTCTGAGGTTTTATTCCTAATCATGAAGCCTCTGAGTAGAATATCCTAAGTGGAGCATCCAAACGGGTCACGGAACGCCGCCGACCGAATATCCAACGACACCGAGTTCGAACACTGAGATGCTCCCGTTCGCGTATTGCAGACATTGTGACTGAGCTCCATTGTCCAGATGTCATGCCGGCGGTAGCACGAGTGAATACGCGGCCAAGATTTTTGAGAAACAATGCAGTGGAGTCCAAAGCTTGATTTCAAGGATTAAATTCGGCCATTACAACGAAGGAATTATTTAGGACAGAGCCTGTTGGTTGGACCAAGGTTGAACCACGGGATTCAGACTCCGCCATCATACGTCGGAAATTGCCGCTCCAACAGCCGCCGATTTGACTGCGGTACTTCAACGCTGCTTGAAAAGAAGAAACGACTATAACGAGGAACCAGTTTTTACCCCGAAATTTTGATGGTTGAACGCGAAACCAACGAGCAACTGCCAACTGTTGGCCATAGTTCGAAAAAATGAGCTCGGACCGCGCAACTAGCTTGTGCTGGATCTAGATTATTTCAAGGCCGCTAAGTACACGTTTTTTACAATGTAAGAAGATTTTATCCGTGATTACAGCGATGTGCAGCTACTCGTGTGTCCCTATTTGATTCGCAACGCGATACGGACGTTCCACACTTAATGATTACGATTTTCGGTCAGGCTTGACGAGAGGTTTTCGTTCTCCGACTCCTGGTGGAACTCGATACTGTTTCGCAGGCCACCCCGAATATATTGTACCAGAATCTGCGACATCTCCGGAAGCAAGCAGTGTGTGCTCACATAACATACTGTTGTCTTCCATGGAGGCGCCCGAGAGCAGCCGAGAGCCTGGACGCATGGCGCAGCTGGAGGCGATTGTATAAGCGAAAGTAAACATTCGTACGCTTGAACTCACCCCGTGCCGATGTCTAAACTGTTCAGAGAAAAGTCCCCCGTGAGTTTATGTGTGCTACCACAGAACAGTCGTCCAGAGAAACATTGTCTCCGAGCTGTCGTTTGGACTTCAGACCGACCGTCAACAACAGAAAGACATAGAAATCTTACCCTGACCAAATCAGGTTCGGACATGAGCCCTGCCTTTCCGCCGGGATATAGTGCACAGTCCTTCCCAATCTTCGCTCCCATGGCGCGCAGATACCACACTAGATAAGCTGTACCAGTGAGGGACCCCAGAACACCAGCGGTGCGGTAGCCTCTGTCCACAAACCCTGATATGACGAGCTGCAGCTGCCATCGCTGACAGTAGCTGCTGGTGTCCCACGCATACCGACCGTCTCTCCTCCGCCCAATGAGAACCCACTTGACGGCAATCATCCAGAAAATCACGAGAATGACCTGAATATTGAGGAAAGCGACGAATGAGAGAGAATTTATGCCGTATACAAGCCCCGGCGTAAGCCAAGATCGAGGATAGAGTTGATATCCGTGAATATGTGCCCCTAAGCTTACACGACGAAGGACTTGGGCTGCTAGGACCGCGCAGATCGACCAGTATGTGGTGGAAGAAGCGATGATCGCGATGTTGAATACGACGATGAGGAAGTATGGGTATACGATGTACGGCGCTTTGCCCTGGTAGAAGGCACGGCCGAACGGCGTACTGGTGTCGTGATTGAGGTCTTGTTCGGAACCATCGTCCAGGCAATCTATGGGTGATGGATTAAATATTGAATTTCGAGGGACTTTGAGAACGTACCTGTACCGAGCCAGATCGACCCTTCCTTGTACTCCTTGTCCCGCATCGCGAGCGCGCCCGAACCCATCAGGGCCAGCCGGCCGATCTTCGCTCCAGGAAGAAGGATGAAGCGGTCAGCGATCATAGCTAAATATATTGTTGTGGGGTCAGAACGAAAGAACGAGAAGCAGACAGCTTACCCCCATCTCCGACAACGATTTTGGCGGTCCCCAGACAGTCGGTAGTTAAAACTTCGCTTCGGGACCCAAATACGACATCATTGCCAATCTCCAGAAGCTCGGGATCCAGACAAAAGAATCTGCTGTTCGGCCAGTAAATCTGAGGAATCATATAAGAGGAGGAAGACCTTAGATGATGAACGAACCCTGCGTCCAATCTTGGCGCCCATTGCGCGATAGACAATCTAGATTTACCTTTGAGACGGCAGTCAGGAATAATTGTATTGCGACGCACCGAAACACCTTCATAATGAGTACCAAGAATCGAAAAGGCAGTCATCAACACAGATTTGGAGAGCGTATATGAGTTGATGTATCGGCGAAGGAGAGCAATCTGAGGCGGGTTGGAATACAGACACGTTTCTTTGTTCAACCCCAATGCGCGCTTGATTAGGATACCGAGTGCGAGTTGCAACAACGGTGTAATCAAAGCACGAACATTTCGCGACAAGATGTGGTACAACGCACGCTGCGGCGTCGCGAACCTGCACGGTACGAGTTAGATTTGTAGGAACGGCTGTCTGGGAGATACTATAAATCGTACCAGGCCACAATGCTCTCGAGTGGGCTCCATTGTTCCTCGACGATCTTTACTTCATTCATCATGAACCAGAGGCCGGTGAACCAAGGAAGATCTGTGCCATAAGGAACACGGAGTCTGGTTTATATTGGGCGAACTCACAAGATATGAAATATACGGAGAAAATGACGGGCCAAGCAACAAAAAGTTTCATCAGTAGATGCGGTTCCGGGATCAGCGGACGACTGTAAGCGGCGAATCCGTCTGGGGACGGCGGATCGTGCGACGAGGCATGTGGACCGTAAACCGCACCGTCTGGGATGACCGCCCCTGGAGAAATCTGGGTGTAAGTGTTGATAACTGCATCGCGGCCGATACTAATTTTGGCCAGGGTGAAGATCCCTTCCCGCTCGACACAGAAGCCTCAAATTAGAGCGTTATCTACCACGCAGCCGTCGCCGAACGTGAGCAAATCGAATTCACCCAGTCTGGCGTCGTCGTCAATTGTTACGTTCTTGCCGATCCGTGCACCGAGGAGGCGATAATATAAAACATTCAGTGAAGGATGGATGTTGAATATACCCCGACCGGCATGACGGAGGCCCTGATCCACAATCCAATATCGGAGATAGTATGTAGACCACATGCGATATCTCCCTGGTTTGTACTTGCCAATAACGATCCACTTGAACATGATTGCCGCAAGTGGTGATACAATTCCACCTGAAGACGCATTAAACGAACAATCCGCACACGTATGAGAGAACGTACCTGCAAGTTTTGCCGTGGCCATTGCGGTGAGTAGACATAGAATACGCGTCCAGAAAATTCCTTTAAAGTTTCTTTCGAGTTCTGGCGCCAGTGCCGCAAGTGTCAAAAGTAGGATCGTCCCTACAGGACTTGAGTGAGGGGCAAAACGGTTCAGTGATCAAACTTACAAGTGAATGCATATTTGAGCGGATGGAATAAAACGAATGGGATAGACTGAATTATCAAACAAAGAGGGTGGGTTTGACCCCGTGCCGAATTACTGACTGCGAAACGCTTATCGAGCAGGGGGGTAAGTTCACTGGGATCCATGCCATGGCGGCTGAGAGTTTCTTCTCGATTTTGACCTTCAATATAACTGTCCGTGATCGAGCTTGACTCTAACGAGGACGTGGCGTCATCGATGAGGGAGACAATTTCTGTGAGAGTCGTGTGTCTGAAAAGGGTCGTCACAGGGATATTGATCCCAGTCTCTTTGGCAGAACCAGATCATCACGTTCACCCGGG
The DNA here is from genome assembly GCA_029378395.1 of Mycena leptocephala. Classification (NCBI taxonomy): domain Eukaryota; kingdom Fungi; phylum Basidiomycota; class Agaricomycetes; order Agaricales; family Mycenaceae; genus Mycena; species Mycena leptocephala. The sequence goes on along the minus strand of JARJLF010000164.1, from coordinate 148,669 downwards.
TTCAAAAGTAGTATTATATCCCCTTCGTATAATACATCCCGATCAGAAGCAAATATGCTGATCGGACTGGTTACTTGATCGGTGTCTGACCTATGGAGTGGCTACAGGAGTTTGGTGGACGCCTTTCTTCTCTGAGCTGCTTGAGTCTGCCACTGAGCTCCAGTTGTTCAACTGACAGGTAGGCCATTAGGACCCGAGTGATCAAGCTATTTTAGTCCTGATTCCAGGGAGTAGTAAATCCGGAAGTCCGAATTAAACCGCTGAGTGACATAGCTCTCGTATGTCGAGTACCTCCGTTCCCCGAAATCCCTGAGCTGTCCTTGACGATCAGATTTAACATTGAACATTGGCCCAAGGATTTTTGTTCGAGATTCAGCAGTCCTCCTACTGCCCTCAATCCTCTCTTATAGGGCATTGGTTGACCTTCTCTACTGTTGCTCTGATTTAATTCTACTCTTCGTTCCTCCTTTCAATGGCCTGGAGCTTTATGCCCTATACCCTCGGATGATGCAGCATCACATCCAGTCCCTTGCCAGTGGTTGCACTTCAAGTTCAACCAAAGCCTTTCAACAGTACATAGTTTCACAAAATTAAGTGTTGTTTATTCAATCGAATTCTCTGTAAAGCATATCATGATCTTAGAATGCCGGTCAACAATTACGGAAACAATGAATACCGTTACAACTCAGGCCCGGCTACATGTACACCGGATTTCAGACCTCCCCCAAAAATACCATTTATAAACTGTTTGAAACTGTTTGAAACGGTTTGTATACTGTTTCTGTTTGATTTGCCCAGATCCACAAATGGAAACTAAATGGTTGGAGCCTTAGAGGCAGGTCCAAATTGAACTTATCTGTGCTGCAATCAGGCATTACTCTACCTTTTTTTCACTGACTTTCTCTCGACTTTGATTGGAGTGCGACTTGTGTGGGATTTTCTCGGGTAGCTTGTTGGAAGGGTGACGTAGTGCCGGCAATGCCGAGTGATTGATTGCCTGTGGGCCGGTAGCACTCGGGGACCGACGATCCAAACGGCAAGCTGCCGCGGCGAAAGGCAGCAGCGGAGATTGAGCGGAGTCTAAAAAGCTTCGGACGGACAGACGTGCGCAATCTTATAAAGAGGGTAATGATGTCATTCAGTACATCTGACAAAATAATTCAGAATGCCTCAGCAGAAGGTTGTTGAATGCCATGAGTGGGCAGTACAATAGTGCCCGTGGATGAAGAAAACCTCAAATCCTGAAAGTAAAGTAGGAACGTAGCGAGTAGATTTGGATGTACGGAGGAGGGAGAAGGGGTGATGTGTGGATGGAGGATGCGTGTGTATGATATGTGGGAGGTGCGAGAGGTGCAGAGGGCGGGAGGGAGGGAGGGAGGGATGGCGTCGTAACGGGTCGCTATGTGTGCGTGCGTGCGTCTTGTGCAATTAAGCACCTTCACTCAATGTGTCATGTCAGTGTATTGACGCGCTACTCAGTTTTCGCTGGATCCCTACCTTCGGGCGATCCACAATTCGGCGGTTCACCCTCAACACATCAGCGCTCAAAAAAATGGCAGCCTGGAATTACCAGAATATATTGCTTGTGCGCAACACTAATCTTTGCTTTCCGCATCATACTCCTTACTATTTCTGTTCAGTGCTCTATTCCGGTTGTCGAGGGTTTACTGCTTGAACCATTCAACAGCGAGATTCTTGATCTATTATTTACCTTAGCAGAATGGCACACGCTCGCCAAACTCAAATTACATACCGACATTACCCTGAGCCTCCTCGACTCAACAACCACCATCCTCGGCCGGTTGTTACGCCGCTTTAAACGGGTGGTTTGCTCTGAATTTGCCACGAAGGAGCTTCCATCAGAGGTCGGCGGCAAGCGACAAAAGCGGCGCAGGGCAAGGGCCGTGCGACAAACTTGAAGACGACAGCAAATGCAAAAGAGTTCAACCTACACACGTACAAGCTCCATTCACTTGGCGATTACGCCTCTTCGGTGCGTTGGTTTGGGACAAGTGACTCTTATTCAACTCAGCTGGTACATGATGCATTTGCTTCGGAACTAATTCACTGATATGATTTTCTAGGGCGAGCTCGAGCACCGCCGCGACAAAGCTTTTTATGCTCGGACCAACAAGAACAAGGCTGTTCGCCAGATGACGCAACTTGAGAGACGGAATACGACTCTGCTACGTATTGCCTCCCGTGCGCACTCCAAGGCCAAGCGTCGAGTCTCGAAGACAACTCCGACCCCGGTGGCTCAGGGTCACAAAAAGACTCATATCTCCTTCGCTGCGTCGGAGTCTCTCCCATACACAGCACCTGAGCAGCACTACCACATCTCACCCTCGCGCAATTTCTCTTTTCATCTAACGGCTTGGCTGCGTAGCAATCAAGGCGACCCTGCAGTGACGGTGAGTCTGCATGAGTGATTCATTGTATTTTGATGTCATGCTGCGCAGGAGTTCCTACCGAAACTGCAAGAACATCTATTGAGCCGCTTCACGCACCCGGATTGGACCGGCGACGGCAACGAGTTCACGCCTGCGCAGCGCTTTCGACTAATTCTCACAAACGAACGCATCTATATGCACAAAATTCTTCGAATCAATTACACGACATACGACGTGCGACGCGGCCAAGATTGCTTGAACCCGCGTACCCATTCCGACGTCATGTACCTGACACCAGAGGAAGATGCACCACATCCGTTTGGCTATGCACAAATCATTGGCGTGTTTCACGCTGATGTCGTCAATACTGCCGACCGAAATTCGAAGCCGCAGTCAATGGAATTTCTGTGAGTGCGCCGTTACAGGCTGGACTCGAGTTATCGCGGCGGGTTCAGGCGCAAGCGCTACCATCGCATCGAGTTTGTTCCTCAGTCTGATCCAGATGCCTTCGGGTTCTTGAATCCGGACGAATTCATTCGCGGAGCACACATCCTCGCTGTCGCCCACCTTGCCTATAAATACGAAATGGCGGCCTGGGAAACATGGGGTTTTCTGGTCATTGGTCATTTAATCAGGCGACATCCAAGCAATCTATTGTCGCATGACTTTGTGGCCATTCACGATCTTTGTCGCCGAGCATTCACCGAGGAATCAGAGGATGTATGGGTAAAAACCTCTGTTCAATGGTTGGAACATATCACGGACAATGACCTGATTTTTCCTACAGGTACGGTTAACTCGGCGCTGGGACATGAATAAGAAATGTGATCCGATCGATGGCGTCGACGGCCTAATACCAAGGGCAGTATTAAATGATATCGAAAAAAGCCGGGAAAGGCGAGGCCGACTGTGAACCCGATCGTCAATGCCAGGGAGTAATTCAGGGTCAGTCAACTCAACAAAGAAAATCAAGAGCGCCCCGGCGAAGCCAGATAAATGAGCGAAGACGTAGGCCAGCTCCTCGGGTGCACCGTGGCCGGATATTCCGAGACGAGAACAAAGCAGAAAAATTGCGGTCAAACTTGTGGCGGCGGGCCGCAAAAACAGGGCGACGTTGACAAGGATCCATGTCGCCCAATGGAACACCAGAGCTTCAGTAGAGTTCCGCGTGCTGCAGGAAAACATTCAATGAAGAAGTGGAGGTTGGGGAGAAAGAAATGAGCACACTTGAGAGAAGTTTCCCGCGGGGGCGTTCATCGTATTTTATAAGCGCCTCAGGCACCCTGAGTGCTCCGAGTGGCTTGAAATATTTAGCTGAAGACCCAGGCCTTAGATACTGTTTGAAGGATCATTTTCGGGCGCTCAGAGCGCATGCTTGATGTTGGCAGACGGCAGGCTTGCCACCTTGCCAGCCACGGGGAAGGGTAAATTGGTTGCCTGCAGGGTCAGCGGAATCAGAGTTTGCAGGGATAGCGGGCAATTCACGGTTTTGTAATGCTTTCATAATTTTCCTTTTGGTCATGTTAAGATACCGCGCCCGGCAGTGTCTGTGAGCCCTTGCTATGTCGAGTGGCTTTATGCGTAAACGGGACCCAAATTTCGCTGGCTATCATCCCAGCAACAGGAGGTGATCTAAACAGCATGCAAAGCCGGGTTGTCGGGCCGGCCCGGGCCGAACTTCCGTGCCGCACCCAAAACAATTCACCCAGCTTGCCTGTGAGCAATTTATTGGCCAATTCGTTTTTTAAACACACCTATGAACCCGTTTCAGCCATTTACGTCAAAAATAGCGCAACAGAGCCCCCAAACACCGTGAAATTGCGAAGGAGTTTGACACCAAGTTCGCCATTCAACCTTGAATTGGGTATGTGTAAAGTCAAAAAGACTGTTCTAGTGCTATTGCTGGGTCGCCGGGAAGTATGCCAAGACCTTACAAAAAGAATTGGGAGGATTCACTGGGTAGATGTCCGATCCTATGTAGGAAAATTTTGTCAATTGTCGAAATTGTGCTAGACAACAAAGTCTCCCAGAATCCCTTGAATTTGGTATGTTATACCATTCACTGAATGAGAATTTTAGAGCATATAAGGAAGGGAAAGCATTTAGATCTCCTTGTGCAGTGGACTTGCTGATGTCAAAATGAATATAATTGTGATTTTCCACCGCGGTACCGGAGTTCACAAGCACACAGAACAGATGCTATACGATGGGATATGCGAGAGGATGCATATGCGAAGGATTGAATCCAAACAGGACCTTATTCATTGAGCTTTCCTCTCACAATCAATTTCAACATTCAGTGAGAAAATAAGTCTCAAGTTGATGTATTGCATGCTGAGAAGGCCCTATTTGAGAAGCTACAATACATTCATTTCAATCCCGGAGCATCCGAGATCATAGCAACCATGTAAGGTAGACAACATCCGCATCCATCGAGTCACGTCCTTGCCATCCGCGCTACGCGCACTTCGAATTCGGCTCCTCATCTGGCCTCCGAACTGGAGCAGCAGTGGTTCGCGCGTTCCGCCATCTATCGTGTGATGGCAGCCGGGATCCGGCTCTCAACGACGGTGAATAGACGAGTAACTGGTCTGTCTACGGAGGCAAGCCTGTCGATAGACAAGCTTGCTTTCATAGACAGACTGGATTCGAGCCTAGACGGTGAATCACTGTTACTGTGGGCCTCCCGGGAACTAGGTTCACGCGCACCGTTGTGGAGTACGAGGAGCTCCTCGCTCTGCAACAAGATTCAGCGGCGTTTTCGCCGGGTAGCTACGCAGGAATATCCCCTATTATTTTCGCGATTTCATGGCTATTTTCGAGGCGAACGGGCAAATTGGATGGGGGCGGCGGGATGATTGATGGCATTGAGGACGCGCCTCGGCAACAAGACTTGGCGGGGTTTTCCCGGGGGCTGATGTTTTCACGATTTTACTGTCATTTATGAGGCCGGAACGGGCAAGTTGGGCGGGAGCGGCGGGACGATTGATGGGCTTGATGGCGCGCCTCCGAATAGGCGGCGGGCATCCCGCATCTAAATAACGCTATTTACATAACGCTAATAGCTATAAGATAAATAAATAGCCAAGAACTCATTGGCGAAAGCTCGAGAATTAACCCTCAATGCCTCTTCTTAGAGGGGGACAACCATCACATCTCCCCCCTCTATCTAGTGGCGGTATTTCAGGCACTGTTTTCGGTACATGGATGCGTACAAGTGTGTTGCACTCTGTCTTTTTTTCTCGTGCACCAAACTTACATTTTGCGAAGGACTGGGTTGAACATTAGTCAAGCAGCATATGCAGTCAAGAAATACCCCTCTCATAGACGCATTCCGGCATCCATAACAAACGACGCAGAGGTGATTAGGCGGGGGACGCGTAAATAACGTGTTCTAGGAGGTTTCGACGCGTTTTTGGCGCCAAAATAAGCGTCATTATGTCATATCGGTCACTTTTTCGAGGTTGAAAAAATAATTTTTGCTCGCAACCCTTAGCGGTTTACAATTCCATTAGATACATCTATATACTACTAATCTGTGATGTTTTGAAGTCAAACAAAGGTTGACTGCAAGTGCTGAATCATTTCGAAAGTTTGTGACCCTTTAGGCCTAATCGGGTAGTCGAGAGGTGATGACGCGAACTGTAGTAAGGTTGAAGCAGCAGCCTTACATTGTGCAGTGTTCATTGTACAATTGCATAGCGCAAACATGTGAGATGTTTAAATAATATGAGCTTTCAGGTCATATCAGCAATCCAGACCGTATTTCGACGGTTGAATACGGTGCGTCCATATCCGGCCAAATAGAGAGCTCAGTGACTTTTTATGAACCGTAGTTATAATTCCTCACTCAAAGAAGTCCACTGTATACCGTATTCAAACGCAATAACTAACGGACTATATTACAGTAACTTACACGAACGATGGGAAGACTAGATGTTACCGATACGCGATGTACATATGCTACATACTACTACATACTCTCTATTTAATCCATAAAACGTTTAGGATTAAACCGTTTGTGAGAGCAATATTAGGAGCAAAAAACCGACCGGCCAATCGTGTTACTTTGGCACGTCAGTGTTCAGCCCAGCCACGCACTACTCAGCAAGCTTCAGCCCCTGCAACACATTCAGCCCCTGCAACATCCCATCCACCCACTCCCACTCCACTGCTCAATCAGCGCATGCCCCACCGCCGGCTCGATCTCCGTCCCATCGCGCGCGACCTTGACCTGCCGGCCGCGGTTCCACGGATTCCGCAGGCTCTGCGTGCGCGTGAAGGGTAGCGACGCCGTGCACATCCAGTGCAGCGCGAAGTTTTGGCCCCAGCACTCGCCCGCGCCCTCCTGCCGCCCGCCTCCATCCTGGGTTCGTGTATCTGCGGGCGCTCCCATCTCCCCCTTCTCTGTCCCAAGCGAGGCAGCGAGGGGGTGTTGGAGCTCGCGTAACACCATGGGGTCTAAACTGCGCTTCGGCTTTGGTACCGGTAGCACCGACAATGATGCACTGCTCCGCCTGGCGTGCAGCGCCGGCGCGCTCTGCACCGCACGGGCGAGAGCGGCGCGCGGCGTGTGCGTCTCCGCGGTCGGTGCGGGGGCAGCTTGATCACCTTGCGGGGCCCAGGCAGCGGCTTTCCCTTGCCCCACTGGACCTTCCATCCTGTGGATGGGGAAACGCTAGTGAGTATAGACTGCGTACGGGGAAGGGGAGAGAAAGAGAAAACGGCGCAAACACACCTCGCCCACCCGTAAAACTCGCGGCTCTTGTTCACGCTAAAGATGAGCACGACATCGGCGGCGGTGCGGAAGGCGCGGTCGAGCACGCCTTCGTTGTGGTGTTGTGTTGCCCAGACTCCGGTCCGCACGGAGAGGTCGAGGTCTTCCTGCGAGGAGGAAACGGGTGAGTGAGGGTAAGGAAAGGAACTCAGGGGGGAAGAGTAGGAGAGGGAAACGAAGACAAAAGCTCACCCTCGTCAAACTCTTCAGAATGAAGAACCGCTGCGGGAAGTGCAGCGCCAGCACACTTGAGCTCGTTGACGTCGAGCCACCCGGGCTGGCTGAGCCCGAGGCCTCCAATGTCGCCACATCTTTTTCCTTGTTCGTGTCTCTCTCCGACTTGGAGTGGGCACCAGACTCGGCCTCCACCGACTCGCGCCTCCTGTCCCTCATCCAGCACTCATGCATCCCGACGCCGCGTTGCCCCCCCACGCCCGCGTGCAGGTCGTCATTACCGTCCCGTACTCGGCACACTAGACTAAAAAAAACGAATACAAGGAACCAAAATCAGGATTGAATTGTGGGCGCCTGACTTAATCAGCAGCTCACCCCGCATCCCCCACCCTAAGCGGCACGCCATCGAACTGCGCAATGGCTGCCGAGAGGGCTGCAGCCGACGAGAAGTTGACGAACGCGCATGCGGAGCGGGCGATGAGGAAGATGGAAAGGATGCCATGGCCGTGCGCAACGGAAGTCGCGCCCTCGGTGAAAAAGCGCCATAGTTCGTCGTGCCGTGCATCGCGGGGCACGTTCCCCGCCCACATCACCCAGTCTGAGCGGGATACGGGAGGCGTGGGGTGGTAGGGCTGGCGCACGAGGGGCTGAGCTCGGTCGATGTCTTTGGCTTTGTCGCGATTTTTGTTGGAGTCGCCCTTTTTGACCTTTCCGTGGCTGGAGCCCGCGGGCCGCACTGGCGCGCCGACAGACGTGGGTGTGATCGGGGACGCCGACAGCAGCTCGCGCGCGGCCTGGAACGGGTGCGCGGGGTGCGAAGACTGTGCGGGTTGGGATACAGAGGGACGCTGCGGACCATAGCCACCGTAGTGGCGCCGCGGGAGCGGGGGTGCGGGCCATAGGTGTCCGGGGAAGACGTGCGGGGACGAGTACGGATCGACCGCGGGCAGATACTGAGGGTACATCGCGGGCGGCGGCCAGGGATATTGCTGCGCGGAGAACGTCGCCGGGTACGGGTGGTCGGGGAACGTGACGAGCGTGGGATAGCCCGTGTAGATAGAGGGGGACGCGGGCGGGGTTGGGGCGGAATGTATGCGCTTCGGCAATGTAAACACGCGGGGCGGGTCGCGGTCATCTACGGCAAAAGATAAGGGGAAACGGCCAAACGAGCCATAGCGGCGTACTGTCGGGGTTAAGGTTGCACGCTAGGGGCTTGGGGGTGACTTTGAGGGGCATAGTTACTATGGGAGTGAAATCTTGAGGTCCGCTGGAGGCCAAAATCGAGCCATTAAAAGGATGAACGGACGTCATGCGAGGCTCAATTAGCTATGCTCCACGGGCGATGTCACGAGTCACGCATCCGCATCAAATCGCGTGTGGCGGAGTTTAAAAAGCGACATGAGTACGTAATTTTATAAAGAGTGTCGATAATTTTTATTTTATTTGTCCGCATGGTTCCCAGGTCATAAAATGGAGTTCACCTGGCAGCTGGCTGCTCTCCACCTGAAATATGGCTGAATATTCCATCTGGAAACCAGCGACGCCCACGACAGCGGGTGGCCATGTGATCGCGCCAGACGTAGGTAACATGCAGACACGTTGAGTACTGTGGCTATTTATGTGCTTTTCGCTGGATTCGTTTGGTTTTCCCATTCCACGCCACAACATCTCACGTGTTGCCACTACCAGATATCCAAGACTTCTTGCCGCAGTGGCCGGGCTCCAAAGGTTCGTTCTTGGGACTTGACCAGAGCTCCACTGTTGCATGCGTGTTTGTGCGGCCGGTGGTCGTTGAGCGGCTGTGCACCTTCTCTTTCCTTCGCGCCGCGCCGAATCCCTCACCTCACTGACTTTCGAGGACACGACGCATCACTCACTCGCCCGACCTTGAGCTCATTTGAAGCCTCCCATTAATCTCATCGTGTAAAAGTTCCGTAACTATGTGAGAACGACGGATGCGTCAAAAAGTTCTGGCTGCCGTCGACGCATTGACCACCAGATTCTCACTCGTTATCGTCGATGCTCCCCTCTGCCTCTGGTCGTGAATCCACATCCCGGGATTGCAATTTTCACCTCAAGGCACGGAACACCATGACGAGTCCCCACTTTCCCAATAGCAAGTGCCGCCTTTCAATCAATGTGCCGCTGTTCTAAATTTACCGAGTGTGCCGCGCTCCGCGAGCTCCTCAATGCGTTTAATTGACACAAGACAAATCTAGACGGAGTTGTCGAGGTTGCCGAGGTAGCCTCCTCCACCCTCGCACGGCCTCAATATCTCGGAATGGGTCTGTCGAGGTGATATGATCACCCCTTCCAGCCAAGCGGATTAAATCTAGACAGTAGAGCATATTAGCAAAATATAGCCGAGATTTTGCTTGGGCTCTGATTGGCTGCTCCACAGCTCTCGACCAATGAGAGGCTAAGCAAAATCTCGGCTAGTTTTTGCTAATATGCTCTAGTGTTTGAAGAGGTTTCAGAAGCTCAGTCTACGTTCACATACAATCGGCTGACCTCACTGCGTTACAGCTGGATGCAAAATTCTGGGCCATCCCAAATCCCGGGGTGTGGAGCCGGATGCACAGCAGACGTCATCGCCGTCATACAATACATCGCTGTAACAGTGCACTGACACTCAACACGGTTCCAACCGCGAAAATTAGGCCTGTCTTGTTAAATAGTAGGGTAAGATACAAATGAAGATTTGAGGTCCACATTTTTGTTCGCTTGTCGCTTGGATCCTGTCAAGTGCCGACAGTGCCGATGTTCGCCGCGGCAGCCTTTGTTTCCGTGCGCGGTGGGAGTTAGCGCCAAGGCAGTGCCTGTCAAAGTTTGTGGGAGGGGTGACGTAGTGCCGGCCATGCCGAGATTGCCCTGCGGCCCGCAGACTCGGGAACCCCGCAATCACCGACGGGAGCTGCTTACATCGCCACAATGCCCTACCGATGCATCCACCCGCAGCAGAAGAAGTTGCTGCCGATGATCAAGCAGACTGTTCACAACAACCGCGACATCGCGAACACAGAGAGAGTGTGTGACCTCAGAATGACGTCGATGACGTCGGCTGTGCAACCGGGTTTTTCCGACTCCACACCCTCGGGGCTCGATACTGGTGTTGGTGGGAAAAAAATAAAAAAATAAAGATAATAAATCGAATATGACGTGGATTAGGCCTCTAAAAATTCTCCTCTGTTGTCCCATCCTTCCCTTTCTTTTCTGGCCACTTTTGAAGCACACCCAAATTCCTGGACTAGTTTCTTTAAATGGTATCTGTAAGATGTATTCCTGTCATTATGCATGTTTTTTGGGCTCTGCAGTGCACATGGGAGAATTTGAATACTGAGCTCCATCCTTATTGATGTGACTGTTTAGATTTGTACCAGAACTCAATTTTCTGCTCCCACTTTTCCATAGAAAGCTTTTATATTGAAGGTGTTTTTCACCTTTCTGCAGAACTTGGTTATTTTTTTTCCTGGCCTGCGGCGCTCCCTGATCACCCTATTAATTTGATGTGCCATCTTGAATCTCTGCAAGGCAAAGTCCAATTTGTTGAAGCGCTGCTGCCGCGCTTCTCCGGCTTTTCACAACTCAAAACCCCTCTATTTCTCTTCAAAAGAGATGGATTTGGGCCATTTTTGCTGCCTGTTGTGCACACAATTGTATTCATATTTTACCCTGTGAGAGGCACTGTTATAGGCCCCTCCACCTGCTTCATGACTTGTTCTGTCGTAGAATTTAATTTTATGAGCCCATTTTCCGACACTGTTTTGCATCCTCCTGCACACCACTTGGCTATTTTTTGCAGCCTGTGGCGCTGAACAACAGCCATAGATAACCATAGTGCCTTGAGACACCAAGTTTTTTTTTTCTCTGCCATGGTATAGGCCAGCTGAAATTTTACAGCCCAATCCATTTTGCTTGATTCTCTATGCTTAACACATAAGATTGGATGTTTTTGGCTGCCTGCGGCAGCATAGAATTGCTTGGACTTTGCCACACAATCATCGTTGCAAGCTAAATGTGTGTTATCAATGGAAAACAGCAGCAGAAAGCACATCAGCCAGTGGAAATAGGGGCCTGGGAATGAGCCAGACCAAATTGGGTCTGGCTGGCCAAATGCGGTCTGGATTTCCTAATCGGGTCTGACTTCGGTTCCACATATGACACCACAGCCTGTTCTCCTGGGTAGCCAAACCTAAAGGTTCAGGAAGATTTCGTCGAGATCAGCGGACCGGCCTCCCATCAATCCATCAGAACTGCACCTCAATTTTGAAAAGTTTCATTTGGAATCCTCTTGCCCTGATAATTTTTTATGGAAGTCTTCCTCATTGAAGGTAATTTATTCTGTTTTCAGAACCAGTATCGAATGAAGCTACGGAGTATGAAAAACAAAACATCACCACCGGCAAGATACTGATGGAGTTTCAAACCCACGGCATGTTACATATGACCCAATTTGGATCCTGTCAATTGCTGTCAATCTTTGCGTCAACTTCGCGTCCCCTTTCCATTGCGTCCACTGTTCTGCTTCTTTCTCGCGTCTCTCTGAATTTAAAACTCGACTTTTACTGCCTCTGAACACTTCTAACTGTGGAACATGTCACTCAAAGTAAAAGATGACAGAAGCTGAGTGAAGGGATGTGCATGCCTTTACATATTGTTTTGTTCTTTGCTTAACTGATGCTGCACTGGAGATTTCCAGTACCCATCTCCAGATCCCAGTCACAGAATTAAACCAATTACTTACTATATGCATTTTTGCGCATCCCTTTGTCTTCATCACTTGCTCTGAATTTACTCACACTTTAATTTCTTTGCACCTGGTCCCAAACCACGCTTTTCAGCAATGGCAATTGGAGTTCTAATGGTATGCTGACTCCACTATCCCTGCTGCAGCTACCTTGAGTACGTATTGCTACATTTTCATGCAATAGTTGATACACAGGATGGTTGGCTCACCTTCAAAAGCTGCGTAGCCTGCTGCATAACACTGCGGAAAGTAAAGGTACTTCATGTGAGTACCTAGGTACTCAAAGCGGAAAATAGGTACTTCATATGAGGGCATTGTTTTGGAGTGCTTTTCGGGGTACTTCACACCAGTACCCGCAACAGCACTACTCAATGGGGTACTTTATATGAGTACTTGCCAGGAAACTTGCCTCCAGCGGTTCTAATATTACTATCGTTCCCCTAGAACCCGGACATTCAAGGAAAAACCTTCAATATCTTTTGATCCGCTTGGGTTGGTACCAGGCTGAGTACCTAGATCGTCGGGATTTTGTCTTTTACCCAGGTCTAAGTCTTTATCTCGAGAAAAACCGATGGGAATTGATCGGACAAGGCCACGTGTCCGAGTAGTAGGTAATGGCCGGATTTGGTAATGTTCTTGTCCTCTCTCGCCTATCTCCCAACGGATTTCCGTGAAACTTCGTAGGCCACTCCTCTTGGATAAAATCTAGCTTCTGTGATATTTCTAGACCAAAAATCCTCTTGGTGGCCTTGCTTCGATGGAGTCAATGTGCAAAGGTGTACTTTTTCAATATTCTCGGTGTTTATTTTGACCACACAGATGTACTCTGAATGTTTCATGAGGAGGTTTGACCAGACTCCACTTTTTCCTGAGTTTTTGCCAAGCTTTTCTGGTGATTATTGGACCTGGGCAAAATATGATACACCGGTCCGATTGCCGGAAAGGGCTTACAGCTGTTCCTAAAAATAATGAGACTCCCCAGTTTTTTTTTTCTCGATCGGCTTCCCAAAACGGATTGGTCCACATTTGGCATCGCTGACCATTGCTCACTTTCCCAACAAAAATGGAGCTCCGGAAACTCCCAGGAGCATCCTCTGTGCTCTACGCCCCTCGCTCCTATCTTCACAGGGTATCGAGGGCTATTCATTACCAACGCGCACCTCAGAAAACGGCTCGGGAATTGGGGCTTGAGAGCAGGTTTAATGTATTCGAGCAGAGCCCTCCTGTAAAGCGCAGAATGACTGTCTGTCTAAGGTATGCTGGCCGGTCGGGTTAGGTGAGGTCCGGAGGTTGGTACTTCTCGTGGTTCAGAAAATTGACCAACAAGTGTGGAGGGCGCAGAGCGAAAGATGCGGCTCGCGAAGTTTAGGTGGAACAAGACATCGGTCGAGTGTGGTGCCAGTAATTTTTGCCCTCACGCGGCATATGTAGATGTCCTAAATGCAACACAGCGAATCTTGAAAGGCATGCCTGAAATATTTGGTTAGAGAAATGATGAGACATAGCTGGGAACTATGTATCCGACATCGATCATCACACAGCCGATACATTGATGATCAGGAATGAGGGCGTTTCGATAACCCATGACATGGATGGAACGAAAGGGTGGATCGGGATTGTGCCATGTCCGAATAGCGGGTGACGAGTTGGTGAACTCGCATGTCAGGCTTCAGCCCGTTGGAAACGAGAAGGTCACGACAGAAATAAAGTGTAAAGGGCTTCGATACCTAGGGAATCAAATCGAACGAAAAGATAAACCGAATCGCTTGCTGTGGAGATAAAAAAGTCAGTATCTCTGGTCAGTAAATATCTGTAGTCAGTAGTCTGGCAAAGTTCAGCGCGCCGAAGAGGTTTGATACCCAACGAAACTCAATTCAAGGGCTCAAGTCTCCAATATCGGTCGTAACAGCGAAGCAGTCCGCCCAGCAAAGACTGGCATAAAGCACATCGGCAAGACTGAAAAGCACATCCGGGTTGTCATATACAAGCCGCACATAGCAAGCGTCTTCCGGCGTCTGCGACGAGTATGCAAGAGATTGGAAAATTGCCACTCTGCAGGACGGTAAAGATACGCCAGAGGGAAAGCAGGGTGGGGCTTAGTTACCTTCATCGGGCGTCATCATCTCCCCGCGGACGAGCAGCTCGAATGCATCGAAGCACTTCCCCCACTGATGTTACGGCGGTTCCGTGCGCAGACCAAGAAGGCAGCGGCGCCCGTGGAAAGCGAGGGGGGGCAGTCACTGGGCTCCGTGTCCAGGGTCTGTCTCTGTTTCCCGAGGCGAGGCAAGTGACCATGACTGCTCCCCCTGTAACAGCACTGTATGCACTCACATCATAGTGTTCAGTAATATTGTAGCACCTCTATCATCAGTACCGATGTTCATGACTTAAAACCCACCCGTACCACCCGCAGAGGCACAGTGAAGATCAAGCGAGGACCTTGCCGAGGCGGGAATGGGCGTGGGACTTTTTACGACCGTATACGGTCGTAATAACCGTAAAATACCCGTAAGGTCGCTATTTTTTGGTTTTGGTGCATTTACAATATCACCAAGATTAAAAACCCACTTAGAAAAACTGACGATCGCATTGGAACCCTAGTAGCAATTGAAATGTAAAGAAACGGTCAGACTATCAGTTTCAGATCAAACCCCGCTATTTTGTGACTGGAGTGTGAGCCAGTTATAATGCATCCAAGCTCAGAGACTGATAATAGGTTGTGCGAAAGCCGCATGGGCACCATGCGGCTTTTGTTTCCCTATTAATGATGTATTTGATCCTTGCGTAGATGCCGTAGAGTGCTTTGGAAGCTGTTGGTATTGATCCGGCATCAGGTGGGTGGAGCAAGTGTGGGAAATGGCCTTTTTTGGCAGCATTACGGCCATAGCCGCACAGTAGCTGTGGAGAAGCCAAATAATGACGTCAAAATGATGCACATCATGGTTGGTAAGTGGTTCAATATACGGTATAGCACCTAATTTACTAGTATTTCATCAAAATGAATATAGATACACTCATAAAACCCTCGGTTTATCATGCGGCTTTGCACAACCTGTCTAATGAGCGATGCGGTCAAATCAAATCCTACTTTCCTGGTCCGGAGCACGATTTGACATCCAATTTGGTTTTCCAACCTATTTCATCTCCCATGCGTGAATAGCTGTAAGCGGTATGATAGTATTCTGGCAAGGTGGCACCTCGGCTCCCATGACAATTTAAAAAGAATCTCAGTGTTGTGTCATTCAAAGCATGCACCATGACAAGCCCGTGCATTGATATTGATCCTCGTATAGTTGTTGCTTCCGATGAGACTTGTATCTGCAGGTACCCATGAGGATTTGGTACAAAACATGTAGCAGATACCATGAAACTCTATGGGCCCCGTCACTCCGGCCCAGTCATTATTTGGCTTTGCCATCCCCTGCAAATAGAATGGTGTCAGGGGACCAGTGTACCAAGGTCACCATAGACGCCTTCCATGACTCCCTAGTCATTGGACCTCACCGCCGGACCTTTGGTCACCACTGCACACCTCTGACTCGTACAGCTTATTGCCGAAGCTTCAGTTGTGTCTACAATCCCCTTCCTTTGCTGCCACCTGTTCCAGAAACAAGTTGTGCCTTCACTTTGCTCCAGCGTATGCCCAGGGGTGAACACATTCTTGTTACTTTGTAAAGCCTCCTCACCACATCAATCAATGTATGTTAAATCACCCGTGGAGTTGTCCAATTTGGCTGAAATTTTTGCAGTTACTTTGACAGTCGAGGCATCTTTCTTAGCGATACACAGTACAATTTGCAATTGAGAAAGAGAGCCGTCTATTTGAGCACTGAACTGATGAGATGCAGAGAACAGGTTATGATAACATGAATCTCTGATATGTTTCTGCAGTAAAGTGCAAAGTATATGCCAACAACTGACAACCACCAGGGAGGTGTACACAGGTGACTGAGGCAGGAATAAAACCTCTTACCAGCCACTTCGAGCAGAACAGTTAACTGGTTTTAAGCTGAGATTTGAGAACTACACAATGAGACTGTAAATCCAGCAAATAAAATACTGACTACCATTCACTCTACTTCAAAGGAGTTCCTTCTGTTGAGCCCTTGAGACGATCACTCATGGTAGCAACATCACTTGATTCAAGAGGGGATGGGAATCATAAAACTGGATCAACAAACATTTCCTGGTTGGATGATCAAGCTCACTGAGATGATGACTCGTTTATGAATTTCAGAGCAATCTGTGTCTTTCCGGCACCTCTGAGTCCATGCAGCACATAAATGTGTTGGATCCCCATGTTAGAAATGAAAAAATGATGCATTTTGTCAAGGATATTCCTCCTGCACTTGTTAAATGCAAAAGAATAGCTGAACCTGGAATCAAACCAAGGACCTCTTAGGTGATTTTTTGCGCCACCAGTGCTCTAACCAACTGAGCTATTCTGCTGATAGTGTGAAGGGAACTCCCATTAGGACCTCCAACAGACAGCACTGTGTTCACCCTCCAGGTAGTCTCAGAGCTCCAATCTGTTCTCACAGCAGTCTTCACAGGTACACCTGGTGCAGCTCATTTGCTCCAATCAAACTTAATTGAGTCCCAGGCCCTCTGAATGGACTTTTAATGCCTCCAGCAATGCAGAGTCACTTGCAATCAAAGAGGTACTGGAACCTCCAGTATATATTGCTCTGACCATACAGCCAATTCTGCTCACAGTACATCCAGATTGTTGTCAGCACACAGCCCCTGTGCCCGGTGGGCTGCTGATGGGCTGCACATTGTGAATTCAGGCTCATGAATATGATTTGCCAGGAATGCAGAGCTCTTCACTGGGTCAATGAACGTGTTGCTTCCTCTTCCGAATACGTGCCTGACAACATGGATGGAATGAAGTCAGAGTGGAGGAGGTCATGTCAAGGAGTGAACAGAGGATGACTGATGGGTGACAATACCAAGGGTCTGGTGGGAATGACAGTACCATAATGAAAAGTAGAGTCCAGCAGTGGTGATGATACCTGGAAGAGTAAGGTCCAGTGGGATGCAGCAACATATAGTGATGATACGGCACGGGACACGTGATGGTACAGCTGTCACGGTCAACGGGATCCAGATATATTTTCTTTTCGCGCGAAAAATCCGATTCTCATCAGATCTATCGTCGAAGACGGTAGCGGCATTGGCACTTTCAAAAAAAAAAAATGTTGGCGGTTACGCGGGCCATATTGGTTTGACCAGCTTTCGGTGGTCCAGCTATAGCCAAATCCCCGATATGCTGAGGCATGTCGTAGCCATATTTGTCCGCAACGTGACCGATACGATCGTGCGCTGGCGCGGAACATCAATGGAAAAACCTTCCAATCCAAACTCCCACCGGATGGAGCACTTCCATGGTCATTGTCTCTCGTGTCGAATTTTAGTGCAGCGGGAGCAAAAAGCGATGGGGTAGGCTGATTGTCCTGGGAGGATGTTGTAAGGAGAAGAGCCTTTACTGTCTCCAGGTTGGACTCGTCCTTGATAAGCACTTGGGGTGCCTCCAGAACACTGCCGATATAGACGTCCATCGTCTCATCGGGTTCATGCTCAAAGCAGCTAAAAGCAGTGCGAGCATCGACAAGAGTGGCGGGCCTCGAGCGTTGTTGCGTATGTTTACGCCATTTGTTGGATTTTGCTGTTGAGATGTGATGCTGGGTTATTTGGTGGTATTTTTGGTTTTATTTATTGGTGAGCTCTCTCAGCTTGAGGGAGGACTCACCCTCGCCTCCTCCACTTTGACATTTCCTAATCAGGTAAGATGCTTACGTTTTGTGGCCTGGTAGCGCACCATCGACCAAGAGGCGTCCGATCTTGTTATCGGTCCCACTATCAACAGCACGTGCCCACAGGCCACCTTCCATATCGGGATGCTGATGCAGCCAATCACACCTCACGACCATTGCCACCCGACTCGCGATGCGTCTACCATGCCTTCTGGAATCTTTTCCTTTGCTTAACAAGGATTACTTAGCTAAATTTGCTACTCTGAGGCTCTGTGAAGACCACATATCCACTTGTGCCTTAGCAGCTGTGAGCCACTGACAAACCACCAATCCTGGTGTAAATACTCCCCATCCTCACACATAAATGATTGCTGTACATTCCAATTAGTTATACAGGATGTCTTTTGCCATCGACTGTGATGCTTTACACCTAATTCGCTATGGTTACTTGGTCTAGTGATTATCATGTAGGCCTTACCTAATGCTGTTTGAATGTCGGCGTTGGTTCGATCCTCATCAATGGTTATTTTTTCATTCATTTATTATTTTTGTCTTGGCGACAACTGCGTCCCGCTTTCGAGGAGTTAGGGTGCGCTGCGCTTGCCCTAACTCCGGGAACGAGCAGTGTCGCTTCGCCTCGCCTGGTTAGGGTTCAGGTTAGAAGTTAGCATTAAGTAGACGTTAGCGTTCAGGTTAGGTGGTTAGGGTTTGGGGGGTTAGTGTCAGGGAGGTATCTTATGGGTGAAAGGGAGGACTAGGGTACATGCATTGAATGACACAAAATAAATTATAACACACACATAAAGTCAGTGCAGAAGAAGTTACTATGACTCTACTATAGTAGGCGCGTCAACATGCACATGCTGGGAAAAAGACCACGTGGTGCCATAGTGGGGGAGGCCAAAGGGATTTTTGAGGGAGAGTGTAGGAATTCGGGATCACGTGTGCAAGCTTACCGAGCTCACGGACTTTGATGTGGGTCCATATGTACATAGCTTACGCGTCCCCATATCACGCTCCTTTATCTGTACCCCCACTGTCCGTACTACTAGGCCAAACATTATTTGTTGCTGCTGGCAGCCTGCCGCTACCCTCGAGCTGGTCGTCGGCATAAGGTGGCTTCTCTTTGAACTCAGCGGTGGCCAGATTCTGCTCTCGGAGTGTACCGATGGTGGAGCAGATGGCGTCTGCGGACGCGACGTAGCGTAGAATTTCCTCTTCACTCTTCGGCACGTCCGCATACGTGGAAGATCCAACAGATATCCCACTACCTCTCCTTTCCGCACGTACAACGGATGGGTACTAGGATTGGCTATGGGCATGTACGGTGAGTCCGTATTGATCCAAGTTGGCGCTGCGACGACAGATGCATCGTCGGTGAAAATTATCAGCTTTTCCACAAGCCAATCCGTTCTTCCCTCAAAGGACCCCGTAACGAGGACGTTGCAAACAGACCCAGCAGGTAGTAAGGCGTCTTCCGCCGCGCGATCTTCGGGCGACCCTTTTGCATCTCCGCTTCTCTGCGCACGAGTTCTTTCCCCCCTGGCCGCCGTTCTCCGTAAGAAGCTCTTGGCTTTCACTGCGTGAACCTTCCTCAAATCGAATCCTAAGTCCACGCGTTGCGCTGAGGATCCAGGTAGAATGTGGTCCGATTTCCCGACTTTCACGTCGCAATGCCCGTTGGAGTACCGGGTAACGCCAAGCTCGTTGGAGACCTGAAAATCTTCTCCTATGAGTAGCGGCACTCGCATGTTCTTACAGCTGATGTCGGAACCGAAGGCGCGAATGAAAATTTCCTCATTTGGACACTTTTTAAATTCCACGACCGATTCCCTCATATCTCACTCAGTTCTGCTCAGATGCCCTCGAAACCTATACCAATATTCCAAAATAATTCCTCCGCAATTAGTGATAGAAAGAAAACCACGAAAATATACTTCTTTGGTCCATCTTACAGAGGAGGCCTGCTTTGAGTTCGACACGTTCTACCGGGCCGAGATATTATCCAAACAAGCTG
This sequence comes from Mycena leptocephala, assembly GCA_029378395.1. NCBI lineage: Eukaryota > Fungi > Basidiomycota > Agaricomycetes > Agaricales > Mycenaceae > Mycena > Mycena leptocephala. Next base: position 128,808 of record JARJLF010000164.1, on the reverse strand, counting down.
AATTTTTGGGAGGAGAGACGTACATGCATTAGGAGGAATCTAGTAGAGCCAGAATTACATATCATTACCCCATGGAGTTGCTATCGCGCCCGAAGGGATCTTTTGGCCAAATTTGTTGTAAACACCATAACTTGTGCAATTCTCAACCAAATATGAAGCTGAAATTGCACAGGGCATCGCCTTCGATGTTTCATCCGGGCCATCTCCTCAATATTTCCAAAAACACGTGTTATAAATATCAGTTAGACCATGTCGCGTCGCGCACGCATCATTGGTTGTCACTTCGGTCACATCACTCGCGCTTACATTCACTTGGTCATGCGTCTAGCTTGGATGAGACGTCGAAAGTGACGTGCTGTGCAGTTTCATCTTCATATTTGGTTGAGAATTGCACAAGTTATGGTGATTACAACAAATTTGACCAAAGATTGTTGGGAGTTCAGGCAAGACGAGCGCGCGAGTCGGCCTGAGTGGATGACAAGGAAGAGCGTAGACGTAGACTTTAGATCCTTTTCCTTCACGCTGTTCGTTGTAGATAAGATTAGATCTACCAACGCACAGCCACCTGTCTAAGACTTCTGCCTCCGCTCACCAGCTCATACTGCAATATCTCTTTTCATCGCGTATTTTCCTGTAAGACTTCGATTTTCGAGCATTCAAGACATCAGAGATGACTACGACATCCCACTGCGGCCCTCCCCTTCCACTGACGATCACTTTGGACTTCGACGCGTACACTGCACGCCCGGCAGACATCGCGCCTCCCGCTAATATGACGCTCGCGCTGAAAAATAAGAGGAACCGCAGGGCAGAGAAGGACAATGGCGAAAGCCTGGACGACACTTTCGCCTACCAGGAGGATCTACACCACCAAACTGCCGCGTCGTTTGAAGGAGATTTTGTGGTTGATCACCAGGTGACACAGCCGGTACATCAAGCGGACATCGTGTGATGTCCGTTTGATGTCCTAGTCGCGAATTACCAGATCGTTTTTTGAGACTCAGCTCCTGCGGATTATCGGACGGATGTCTCACAGAGCTATTGCCAGATGTCCAACAGACCTTTGAGCCAACCTTTTACATATGTATGGTACAACAACCTCGGGATGTTCTCAGCCATCCTTTCAATACACTGTTTTCCTCTTCGATCGATGTAGTGGTCAACGCTTCGGAAAGAAAGCAAATAAAATATAGATTCAGTTCATAAATAATACAGCTGTACAGATGCAGCCCATCCACGCCCTCCTCGTTCGTCCGGTTTGAAGATCCAGCCGCGTGTGTGCGCTTTGGGGGAGCGGAGTCTGTGCGGGTATAAGTTGGTGTCGGTGTGGAAGATGGAGGGAGGGAAGAGAAGAAAGGGAAGAGGGCGAAGGGAGAAGGAATAAGGAAGGAAAACACACCTTTACCGCCGTATGTGGCAGGGCTTTGTACTCGGCTACGAACACAAGTCGCGCATCGAGACAGCGCGCTGCAACTGAAGAAAGTCTAAAAAATAAAAATACGCATTAGCAAGCGTAGATGAATGCCATCGTAGTACGGTTACTCACCAGAGGCCAGGATCGATAAAATGACCCTGCAAAGTGTATAGAGAAATCAGCAGTTGTTAGGCTCTCAGGTGATGGCTATAGCGTACCGTGAAGTCATCACAATGGCGCGCACAGGCAAAGAAGGGAGTTGGACACTAAACAAAGCCGTTGTCAGTGATTAGGTGTGGCATTGTGATCCTATTGGAAACTTACCAGGTAGTGGTAAGCTAAATATCAAGTGTAGCTTGGTTCCAGGGCATACGCCGGCGGACAGTCCTGTGAATAAATGACCGGTTAGCAGATTCCCGGTAATGGCAGATGGTCTGACTGACATGTACCATGCAACGGCCATGTACTATAAACTGCGTCAAGGTTTAGTGTTAATAGAGAAGACCAATTGGCACAAAAAAGACATACATCTCACAATCTTTCGACGTCGACATCCGTTGCCCTCAGACCATCCAGTTGAGATCTGGAAGGGAGGAAATCAATGAAGGACACAGACAAGAGCACTGGGAGCCACGGGACATTGCTCACCTCGAGTGGCATCCCGGCGACCCCAACGGCGATGGTGTCTTCAGGTGGTCCACTGACGACCATCGGTACACTATTTATTCGCGAAAATCTAGTTGTTAGGAGTTGGGAGTGGATTCAACATACCGGGATGGGAATCTGGGCAGCGGAAACCAGAATTTGAGAAGACGATGGTGGGGGGAATGGACAAGATGGTTCGTTTTGATGGTATGATCGAGTTTGTCAAAGGCACCGTCACCTACCATCATTACTGGCTCTCGATGTTCGCCGTCCAATAGCGGCCGGGGGAGAGTGCAGAAGTGCCCAAGAAAATTTACGGAGGTTTGAATGTTTGAATTTAAATATCTGAGAGGTTCGCTATGTTCGGCAGATGTGCCAAATCAGAGTCCCAACGCGGCCTTTGACGCGAGATGCGTTGTTTGTCTTTGTGTCGTGTACGCAACTTTTGAGATTTATAAACTATTTACAGGCGAGTGTGGGTAAAGTAAAAATTAGTATGATACTCAGGTTGCCTTAGGAGCTCCTGGTATGTGCTAGTTTATTTTTCCATGGCTTTGTTCAAAGTTGTGAGCCACCCGTCGACATCTTGCATCAAAGTGAACGGGATTGCGTTGTCGGGCTCGCCGTAAGTGGCAATATCTTCGCGGTAGATCGCGTCATACATCCTTTGAGGTCTTGTCAGTTGTATCCAGCCATGAGAGAGCTTAAGATGACTGACACTTGTCTTTCTGCAGGACCCATAATTTGGTAGTATACCGCAATTTGGCTGTCAACCTCCGGCCAAAATTTGTCCTTGGATTCATCTTTGGAGTCATCTGCGCCCTCGGGGGTCGGACTCCCGGTCTTGTTAGACTCGGCGGCTATACTGCGCTGAAAAATGATGAGAATAAGAATATTGCCAGTGATGCGATGCTTACAAGAAGTGCGATGCATTGATAGACAGCGACAGTGGGTGCAGCCGGGGATGTACCAATACAAGCGCGTGTCAACGTCGCAATATCCACCTTGTCTTTGATTGACGAAACAATCTAAGACAAGAATTAGAATGGGAGCACTGATCACGAATGCACAAACCTGGGATTTGATAAGGTAGCGCTTTGCCGTCAAGGCCTTACTCAAATACTTGATCAGGACCTCGACACGGCCAGTCTCCATCGCGGGAGGAAGATCAGATATGCCGAGCGCACGCATAACACCCTGAGAGGATATGAACAATGTGAACTAGTACAAACTGGGAATACACTTACCACAATTACAGCAGCAATCATGGGCTGCTCTTTGATGTTGCGATAATTCTTGGCGCTGGGAGACAGCACAGCACAGTGAGCATAGTCTTGGGAAGTTTTCTAAAGATGAGTGGACTCAGGAAAGAACACATCGTTACACATAAATAATTACTTACCATTGTGATATCTGTAAACGACTTTATCTGATCCTAACTAGGTGGACTACCGATTGGGATGTCCCATCTAACTAGATCGGATCAGTGGGCTAATTAGGTGCGAGACTACGAGCAGCCGTCACTTGTCGATGGGAAGGGAAGGGAAGGATCGTGCACAGCACGATAGAACTCGGAAGGGGCTTTGAGACGGCGCGACATGGAGGACTTTTCAAAGCGAGCTTTGAGTTTCGACCCAGCGGCAAGCCCAGATTTTTCGTCCTCGATGATGACTTTGTAGTCGGTGGACGGACGTGCGAGTGGATGGTCCACACCAGTTCACCATCGAGCGCTTTGCTCTCGTCGCGGACGGTGGCAGTGGCCGTCGAATCGGCAATTTAAGTTGCACCTGATACTAGGAGCAGTTTCGGGCGGGCGAATACGGCACCCGATTCGGAAAATATCGGGTCTATCGGTTATGGATGAAGGAGGCCAGATATTGCATTTAAGGTGCCATTTCAGGTCCTCATACTAACTTAGGGCCTGTTCGGCTACAGAAGCTCGCAGAGTTTATTTCCTTTTTAGGAAATTTTACTTGCGCACACAGCTCCTCAACGTCTAGAACCATCACATTTTCAGGGATTTTAGACTCCCAAATGGTTCATATCCTGACCTGAGCACCATGTAAGCCGATAAATCCTTGAAAATCCCAGGATCAACCCAAAAGCCCGACCAGATGCTTGCCAGCTTCTGTAGCCGAACAAACATTTAAGAAACGTTTTCAGGCTCACTGAAATTCCTTTTTTGCCGGAGTGATTGTTCCCCCTGATTGAATGCCGGAAGAGCTGTTGAAGCGGGCTGGCAAAATGCAAATAAAAACGCGTACGAGTTTCTGCCGGACCCGCCACTCAAAATTAGCTGCACCCACGCGTCCTTTTGGCTATTAGCTACCAGTAGTCTTCCTAGAACCGAGAACCTGGCTCCCTAGAAAAAGTTTCTCCCACGGTAAAGTACACAAGACATGCCGGAGCTTCGCTCCGGCTAGTAGGTGAATATAATAGTTAGTAGGAGAAGTTCAAGGCTGTCAAGCCTGTTACCGCCCGCTGAGACCACTCGTCCGACGTCGAACCTCCCACGATATCACCCGTCTATATTGACATGAACGCGAAGTCCATTGATTCAAGCAGTTGTCCGTTAGTAATACATGTACAAAAGACATAATTATCAGTGGATATTCGAACGATGCCAGAATAAAATTTAACATGGCGGCAAACTGGCACGCAATGATGATGCATGAGCCCTCCGGGAAGCGAATGCAGGAATGTTGGCCAAGACCTAGAACCAAAGGGGAAAGTCTTAGGTCTGCGAATAAGGATGTTGGCCGAAGAGTGAGGAAAGAAACAACAGATCTGCCAAGAAGAATGTTAGATAGAGCCGTTCGGCACGATAGCAATTCAACATTCAATACGTACGAAGATTTGAATCTCGCCGAGTCGGACGGAATGATGTCGAAGCGACCTCCGGCGAGCACTAAGATCAGCATTCTAGAGAAAACATTGACCACTCAGCCGACCAATGCGATGCTGCAGCAGCAAGAACAGATGGCTCTGCATGTCAATCATCGGGGACTGACGGATCCATGTGCAATAAGACGACGTACCGAGAAATGACCAGTTAGATTGAAATATCCTTTGCCAGGTTCTTCCAGCGACACTGTGGGATACAAAATGCCGTCGTAATAGCCCGCAAGGTCGCCCAGCTCGAGGAATGGAGTCAAATGATGATAGAAAAAATTCGGGAGGAGGCACGCACTGATCATTTGTCCGCCGGTGATTGAATGGACTGCGCGAAATGGGACCGAACTCCTATAACAATTGAACGCTGGCCCACGACTTGGATAAGAGGGCAGTAGCAGATCAAGGCAAGTGGATTGACTATACGGCCATTGAAAACAGAGCCGAGATGACACAATGCTGTTCGGAGAGTCCCAAAGCCAACCCGAAGCTCAACGTGGAATCCAATATGATCCGAGACGTGGTAGTTGTACGGAAGCGTTGACACCATAGATGTTGAATGTTTAACAAATTGAGGTCCGCCTATCAACATTGAGGTCTTCGATTTGTTCCGGTTGAAAAGGTTTCCAGTCCTTTTGTTGCTGACGCATGGCATCTCGAGGCTAACTGTGAGTCGATCCTTCAATTGTTCACCAAGACAAGACTGAACGCTATGAAAGGTCATTTCGAACGGGAGATTGTATTCCCTCCCCACGATATTGACATCACGAGTATCCGGGCAAAGTTTGAGGTGCAGGGCCGTCTGTTCTAATGACCGCTCATCAAACATGATGATGTATCATCAATATTGTGCGTTCAGATACGCCTTTGCGGGTCGACACTAAAATTCTGAGGAGGACAGTTGGTACGAATTTGAAACGCAGACAAATAGAACTTATAATCAAGGGAAAAGGCGGGGAATTGAGCCCACAGCAAGTGTCCTAGCGGAAAAACTACAGAAAAAGGACAAAAATCTCATTGGGCCGCTCCTGCAACGGTGTTAAATGTCGGGATAAGAACTCTGAAGAGACCATTCGTTGTTTATTTCAAATGTGCAACGAATGAGCCCACTCCCAAGGTAAACGGAGCAGATCTGAGGGCGCGGCGGGTGTCCTAAGAAAAAATCTCAAAAATTTCTCAAAATGGTAGAAATTTCAGTCCGCGCCTGTTGTACCGCAAAGAGCTGTAAAAATCCGGGAAGCCCGTTCGCTGCGGATTTTTCAGGCGAATCGATTGAGCCTATGACCAAGGCAAACGGGTAGGAATTGAGGGCGGGGCAGCTGTCCTATTGAGAAACAATCAAAAGTGGCCGTAAAAAGGTGATTTCCCTTACCAGAAAAACGCCTTGGCGATCGGTTTGAAAATCTGAGAAGCCCGTTCGCTGCGGACTTTGCAGGCGAATCGATTGAGCCTATAACCAAGGCGAACGGGAAAAAATTGAGGGCAGGGCGACTGTCCTAGTGGAAAACGATCAAAAGTGGCCCAAAATGGAAAAAAAAAAAAAACGGCTCGCGCCAGTTGTACCGCAAAGAGCTGTAATACACGAACAGTGCAGTTGACTCAAACATTGTCATTGTTTGATGAAAGAATTCCGGAATCGGATCCGTACTGCACCGATTCGATTTGTCGATTAGGCAAAGCGAGCCATGTTGGTTCAATATTTACTACGTGTAATAATTGTTGTTGGCTTGGTTAATTTATATTTTGTGCCCCCTGGAAAATTTGGAAAGCAGACCAAAGCCAGCACATGCCGGAGCGAAGCGAAGGCACGTCTTGTCTTGGAGTAACGAGCTTGACGGTACATGAGCGACCGTGACAAAGTGGCCACTGCAATGGGACCATTGAATTTTATTGAAAATGTAATAGGGTCACGCGTTTCAAAATATAAACCAGTAATTGCGTTCTGGAAAGTGCAATAATGCCTCCGAGCGGGATCTGAATAGCTGTCAATTCTCGCAGTAATCAGGGCTATCCATCCCTGAGACGCGTGGCTTAGAAAATGGCCCTGGAACTTGATTGGAATTGAAATGGTCTGCAGGATGTCAAGTCACACAGTTCCAAATGTGGACCATTGAATAGGCAATACTAAGCCTCATCCTGCCAGTAGGGTCATGTGGTTCAAAATGCAAACCAGTAATTGTGCTCTGGAAAGCGCAATAATGCCTCCAAGCGGATCTGCAGGGGTATCCATTTATGGGAAATGGATATATCCATTTCCGACACTTGCGGCTTAGAAAATGGCCCTGGGACTTCAATGGAATTGAAAAGCCAATAGGGTCAAGCGTTTCAAAATGTAAATCTGTCTGTAATCGTGCTCTGGCAAGCGCAATAATACCTCCGAGCGGGATCTAAATGGCTGTATGGTGCCAATCACTTAGTCACCGCTACTTTTGTACAGCTGCCAAACCGGGCGGGGAAATTTTTCGGCTGGAGAAGGTCAAAAAAAAAAGTTTTTTCAAGGAGGAATTGAACCTCCAGCCGCATGTAGCGCGGCACGAAACCCCGTTTTGGAGCCCTTTTCATGCAATTTTAGAACCAGTGAGGCATATTTGGCAGGCAGTGGCCAATTTGGTCCGACCAAAATTATTTATCTCACTCAACTTTTTCTTTGGGGTAAATCCCTCCCATAAAAATGTAGCTACTGTTGAAAGGAGCATTTCTGCAAGACCGATGAAAAATAGGGGTTTTTTTTTTTGAGGGAGATCAATCCACTGTACAAAAGTGATGGTGACTAAGTGATTGGCACCATAAATGTTCGCAGTAAAAAATGTGGACCATTGCAAGGGCAATAGGATCACGTGCTTCAAAATGCATGGAAAGCGCAAGAATGCCTCCGAGAGCGATCTGAATGGCTCTAAATGTTCGCGCTGCCGTTATATTTTTTGACGTTTACTCATCGGATGACGGCCTGGAGCGACCTGTCTCGCTGTCGTAGCCCCGGGTTTTCATTCTACGGGCACTGTTGGAAATTTCTGCTGGCTGATGGTGTCCCTGTGGATGATGCGGAGGAGTTCATGTCGGTGTGCGAGTGCGGCTGCTACGGCACTAAACATGATAGAAATATAATGGGCGAAGCAACACCGACAAAAGTACGTCTTTCTTGCTATTTATTCGACTAAAGTGCCGAACAATCTTTCATGCATCAGCCCCGACAAAAGAAAAGCGGTTGGGGTCAGTGTCGTGGACCTGGAAGGCGACCTCCCGGATCACAGCGTGCCAGGTATGAGTACGGGTGCAGAGGTGCGGAGGAGAAGGAAAGTACCTTGATTTGACAATAAAAAATACCATTCTCAAAGACAACAGGGTTGTCGGTATTGTTGAAGCGGCGGACGGAGCCCTGGACCTCGCTGCCGTCGACGGTTGAGGCAGTCACATCGATGAGTGTAACCTTGGGAGAAATAGGGCGAGCATTTTCAAAGACCATGATGCCAGACGCATTTGCATAGGCAGAAATTGCGACCATGGTGGTGGTGGTAGGAAGAAAATTTTCAAGGGTGATCGTCTGCCCGCAGATCCCCGCTCGAGCAAACGGTGAAGAGATCCGCGAGCTGCCATGAGCCGCATGAGCCGTGGCTCATCCTCCCTCCGCACGCATTATGTGCTGTCAAGACGACGAGAGCGGGACGCCACCGCCGGACCACGACGACGAAATCGCAGAGGAAGACGAGCGACGGAGGAGAAGATATCGGATGATTTTACTTTTTGCCCGTATCGTAGATTCCGCCCCGAATTGACAGTGGTTTCCAATATGATATTGAAAACTGAGTAGCTGGCAAAGCTGGTGCCACAGCTCAAAAACATTTTGCCGATGCTGTTGAGTCATTGTTCGAATGTTTCGTCCAAGTATCGTCGCTGAATTGTAGGTACAACAGCAACGAGGCTCAACGAGGTCTCCGACTCGGTGCAAGTCATTTGCAGAAGTTCAGCAGAGCTCACAGTTTTTGCTTGGTAGTGGACCGGGGTGGCGGACAGAGGTCTGAATAGGGCGTATTTCGCGGCCGCGGTGGTGGGACGACGAAAAGACGGGAAGCGAAAGGCACCCGAGCCATGTTTGCGCTTATGTAGCAGATCAGTCCGAAGCGGCCGAAGTTCCTCCATTCCAGGATGCCCCACTTTGAATTCAGGCTCCGAGTATTTTTTTGGTGAAGTTTCTTCCGACTGTTGGGAAGCTCCGATATCGACTCAGAGGCTCGAAAACAACGCCGGAATACAACGGTATATTTTTTATTTTATTTTATTTTTTTATTTTTTTATTTTTTTGCGACTGTCATCAATTATGCAAACAGCTGTAATTGCACATTTTCAAACGTGTGACCTTATTGCACATTTTCAAATGCGTGACCTTATCGCACATTTTCAAACACGTGACTTTATTGTACATTTTCAAACGCGTGATCTTATTGCACATTTGCATGACCTGATTGCACATTTTCAAATGCGTGACCGTCTTGCCCTCCTTTACATTTTCACCTCCAGCGCGACTCCAGAGCCATTTTCTGAGGCCCGCGCACCACCAACGGCTAGCCCTGATTATGCCCGTCATTTTCGGCCAAAAAAAGTGTGCCTGGAGGCATTATTGACCTCTCTAGCCTCCGATCAATGCTTTGTTCTTTCCCGACTTTATTGTTGCACATTTTGAACTGCGTGTATTGCCATGCCTTACATTTTGCAAATGCGTGACTTTATTCTTTCAAATGTGTGATCACTGATCTTATGGCACATTTTCAAATGCGTGACCATCTTGCCCCGCCAAAACCTCGAGGTTGCGAAAAATAGGTACTCAGGCTTCTGTTGAAAGGGAAAGCTCAGATGGAAGCCAAAAAGGCAGGTCTCAGATGGTGGGCGCAGATGGGAGGCAAAAAGCCCAGATCCATTGCACACTAGCTACATATATATGTGCCCAAACAATAGAGAGGGTAAAGACAATGAGAACAATAGGAACAATAAAAACAATATGAACAATCAGTGGAAGATCAGTATGAACCCAATAAGTAATTGATGTGAACCAAAACACTGATGTCCAACAGCTTTGGGCGGAGACGGCGTCCGGCGACACCGTGACCAAGGAGTGGGTGAACTCGGGGAGCGTTTTGGTCTTCGAACAGTTGACATATGGTTAGCACATGGCCTTACATTTTCAAACGCGTGACCGTATTGCCTTCCTTTACATTTTCGCCTCCAGCATGACTCCAGAGTCATTTTCTGAATCCCCGTGCACCGCCAATGGCCAGTCCTGGTTATTCCCGTCATTTTCAGCCAAAAAAAGTCTGCCTGGAGGCATTACATAATGATAACTTTTGCATTTTTAATGCAATGCCTTACATTTCCAAATGCGGGACTTCGTTGCGCATTTTCAAACGCGTGACCATATTGCCCTCCTTTACATTTTCACCTCCTGCATGACTAGAGCCATTTTGTGAGGACCGCGCACTGCCAGTGGCTAGCCCTGGTTACTATTCCCGTCATTTTTAGTCAAAAAAACTCTGCCTGGAGGCATTATTTACCCCTCTAGCCATGTCCTTTGTGACCTCTACCCACTATTCGTTGTGCATGCCTTGCCGGCCTGGGCAAAAATGGGCAGATTTAACCATTTGGTCCACATGCCGTCGGAGATTTTCAATCCGATTTGGCCAGGGCGCAATACAAGTCCCCCTGTTGTGATACCACCAATCAGGGCTATCCATTGGGGGTGCGCGTACTTCATAAAATGGCTCTGGAGTCCTGCTGGGGGGTGAACGTGTTTGAAAATGTAAAGGAGGGCAATATGGTCACGTTTTTGAATATGTAAGGCATTGCAATACGGTCATGCGTTTGAAAATGTAAGGCATTTTTTTAGCAATACAGTCACGCGTTTGAAAATGTAAAGCATTGATTGGATGCTAGAGAGATCAATAATGCCACCAAGCAAACTCTTTTTGGTTGAAAATGACCGGAATGACCTGGGCTATCCATTGAGGGTACCTATGCTTTATATACTTATCCCATGGGTGGGTTCTGACTTTCTGAAGCATCCATGTCAGGTTGATGATGATGAAATCCCGTTTTTTCAGTACTAGTTAGTCCTTCAGAGGTGAAAAGTGTGTGAGAATGTAGCGCCGATCCATCTTGGAGGTTACAGCACTGTCCTCATTATGCTGTAAGGTGTATTAACTTATATGTTCTGTCTGTCTGTTCATACTTGTAATATATATATTTATTCTCCTTTCTGTGTGTTTTAAGAGCTCCGGGAGAACTATGAGAGCTATCATTGTCTATCATGTCTATCGTGTCTCTGTCACTATATAGTGCTGGTGGTGTCTATGGGTGTCTATGGGTGTCTATGAAAAAACACCCCCCCTCCCACGTGTCTATCATAGACAATGCTTTACTTTCATGTCTATGACGTCTCCGAGGGTCTCTCTGGGTCTATATAGCAATTTCAGTTTTTCCTGATGTCATGCATCTACGTGCGTCGATGTCGATCTACGTGCATGGACCGACATAGTCTGACGTAGACCGACGTACGAAGGAATCCGTGTACCCTTCGTCTACGGGGGTAGACAGACCCTCTGTCTACGAGGGGTGGGAACGCAGTGCTTATTAAAGCTCCAACATCCACGAACATTCCGGTATGCGCTCTAGATCATCTTCGGCGAGATACAGTGAAGTGGCACAAACTACTCTGATGATCATTGTGTGTAATCATGCATATCTGTAAAGTCAATTTTTCAGAAAACCCCCATTTATTTTATTACGGGACATACAAACGGGTGTGATATGGTTTAAATCATTCCAAACATCCCAAAATTCCTCAAAGGTTATGGTAGAATTTTATTTGAAGTGATTCCGCCCAGGAATGAGCCCACACGACCCGGCTCATTACTTTTTGCCGCCACTGTGCTAAAACCCGCCATTTACATTATATTATTCCTTTACCAGTACAATCTTTCGGTGTTGGCATTTCTTTCCTCTGCAATCAGACTTGCGTTTCAATGCTTCGTGCCAAGCAACGGTGTTCTTGCTGAATGTGCGTGATAAATATGGCGGAGCTTTTCACCAGGCAGCACTGGGGATGCAAAATATTGCCCCTGACAACCCCTAATCACGTTCTTGCGGACTCGAAATTGTCTGTCTTGACCTTGTCTCAATGTCTCAAGCATGGGATAATCCTCCGAGGTTGGCCGCGGGTAGGCGACCCTGTCAACCCCAACAAGATCCACGACATCGGCTCCATGGTCAAGGTCCGCGACGTCATGAAGGCTGGTACCTGCTTTTGGCACCGACTGTCGGAGACGGAGAAGGAGCGGAAGCGGAAGAAGTGCGAGAAGCTGGTGGGGGACGGGGTCATTGAGGTCCGCATGCGCAAAGTCCGAAGCAACAAGAACATCAAGAGAAAGAACGAGATATACCCAAAGAGTGCGAAATCTTGATAGAAATTTCCTTCCGGTGCGTATGAAAAGATCTGAGCCGCGCATCCCCCGCAAAATCCATTCGAACGCATCCTCGCCGAAACTTACAAGACGTAAACCGAGCTCAGAACAGGCGATATATACGAAAGATCAAAAATAGCCTAAAACGGTAGAATTTTCGGCCGCGCTATGTGTTCTGCAAATGGCTGTAAACATGGGCTCTTCTTCTACTGAAGTCCCACTCACTCTTTCTTGACTAGTCGATAACCCGGCATCTTCATGGCTGACTAAAAGTGACTCGGCGCTTCTGATAGTGCACCTATCGACTCTGCTTTTTGCTCTACTCCAACCATGCAGTCAACGTCAGAACCAGACCCCAAAGGTGATACTCTGACTTTATTTATTCAGTATGGGAGCCAGTTGACGGTGGTTACAGATGTCTTCGTTGTAACGATTTCCATGTTCGATCCTGAAAGTGCCTTCCTACGTATGAGATCACAGAAAGTCATCGGGACGCTGTCGAACACTATCTGTTCGGATGCAACAATCAGGTCAATTGTTTTTTGAATTGTCGTGCAATTGACAAGTGAATTGTTTCTTGGAAAACCTGATTGTTACTCAGCAAATCAGTCACACGGTGGTGAAAATGCCACCGGTTACTGAAGCAGCGATGAGAACTGCCTCTGCTCATCGTACACGACGACCACGAGTGCCTTGCTCCTCCTTATTCATGCCACCGCTGGCAGCCTTGAACACAGATACTAGATATACTGCTCTTATGCATTTGACAACGTCAGTTGTCGACCGGGCGCAAAGGGGCGCACAAGGGCGGGCGCGGCAAGATGTAAACTGAGCACAACAGGCTGACTTACATTCATGCACGAGAACTTGCATAATATGAATGCCTGTTCGAGTCGGAGCAGATGTGGAAAAAAAGAAAATAGAAACATCTCTTGGCAAGAAAGCCGATAGTGGATGGACGCCATACGGAGCGCAGTCCAGTACTGTACCAGTAAATGTAACGCATAACGGAGGCCCGTTTCTACCATCAATTTTATTTTTTTATGACAACTCAATTACTATAAAAGGGTTATTTGTAAGCCGTTTCTGTTGTGGAGTTACGTGAAATTTCGCAATTTTCTCCGGGGGTTAGACCAATGACCCAAATTGATCATTTTTGGCTACACTCATCAGAGTACTGGCATATCTTATCCTCAATAACACACCAGAAGAGTGCATTATTAAGGTGAGTACATAGCTGAAATACAGTTAAAGACTGGAGCAACATTAGTGGTCCATGGCAAGCTTAAGTTTTCAGATGGTTACTTAGTATCATAGATTGGTTGTATTCTACGTTCCAGTATTTGGTCTGTTCTCATGAGGTCATGAGTTCGATTCCCACCACAAACATTATTTAATTCTAATAATTAACCCGTCTAGTACAAAGCCTTCTGTAGTCACTAACCATTTATGCATCTTACCTTCTTTCAACAGAGGTGCTCAGTAATGAGTATTGAGAGGTAATGTCACGCTCAAGGCCTCTCGTCCACTGCTCGGTAAGAAGAGCAGGGATTGGGGAGTGAGGATATAGCCAAGAAGGTTTTAGAATAAAAGACTAAAGAGTTACAGCAATTTTACTACCCTACTTATAGTGTTTAACGCGTCGTGTGAACTAAGAGATATAAATATGTACAATAGTCCGTAGCTGTGTGTATCAACTACGTCTGTCAATCATCTGTCATAACCTGTGTATTGTTCAATGTTCCAATGCTGTGTCCGTATTGCCTTCATCAACTTGTGTTTCCATCATGATCCTGTCATCATCACTGATCGGGGTCTTGTTGGATAGGCGTTGGAACGATAAGATTGTGATCTAATCGTGACATTACCCCCCTCTAGGGTCGACGTCCCTGTCGACTGAGACGAATGTTCCGGTTTCCGGAATAAATAATTTCTTCGTCGAGTATTCTAAGGACTCCTCCTTTGTCTTGTATCTTTTTATTAAATAATCCCAATGTCCCTTCAGCAGGACCGGCAACGCCCGAATTACGATATTGTGCTCGACATTATATCTGTCCAAGAGCTTTCCTGCATTCGTTAAGTGCCTTCGTGGTTCCCACGTCCGTTCATTCAACGGGTAATTTTTCCACTTGACAAGGTATTGATAACCCCGTCCGCGCTTCCTGTGCTTCAGGATTTCTTCCACCTCGTACTCCTCGTTTCCAGAAACGATCTGCGGCGCCGGTCGCTCCTCTCTTCTCTCTGCCGGGGGTTCCACATACGGCGTTAAGAGTGCCTCGTTGAAGACCGGATATGTCAGGTCCGTCTCCGGCAATCTCAATTTGTAGGCTGATGCCCCGACCTTCTCCAGGATCTCGTAAGGCCCCAGCCTTAAATCATCGAACTTCTTCGTGGGACGGTCTGTGACTACATTTGTTCCCTCGAGCCAGACCTTATCGCCCACTTTGAACTCTGGTGTGTCACGCCTGCGTGCGTCATAATATTTTTTCATTGTTTTCTGGGTTTTTTCCAGCGCAGCTGCCGCCTCATCGCGGATCTTTTTCATTTTTTCGGCAAAGTCATTCGCAGCCTCGTTGCGCGACTCGACTGCATTTTCTATCCCCTTCCAGGGGTGGTACCCGGTGTTCACGAAGAACGGCGACATGCTCGTCGATGAGCTCGCTTTGTCATTGTGGGCGAATTCGGCCAAAGCAAGCCATTCGGCCCAATCCGACTGCCGATAATTTACATAAATACGGAGATACTTCTCGATCTCCTGGTTCATCCGTTCGGTCTGGCCGTCTGTGATGGATGGAAAGCCGTGCTCGGATTCATCTGTGTGCCGAGCAGTCGGTTCAACTCCCGCATGAACCCCGAAACATATCTCGGATCCCGATCCGAGATCATTTTCCTGGGGACTCCGTGATATCTAATCACTCGGTCTCGGGTCAACCGGGCCACTCCTTCGCTCGTGATCTCCATGTTCGTCGGTTCCACATGGATCATCTTTGAGAACGTGTCCGCCCAGACTTGAATAGCGTTAAAGCCGTTGCTAACTGGCAACGGCCCGATCAAATCCATAGATACAATCTGCCAGGGCCCCTCGGCGATCTTGTGCGGGTTAAGCTTTCCCTGCTTGTACCTGTGCACTTGTGTCCTTTGGCAGCCCTCGCATGCCTTTATATACTTCGCGACTTGGTTTCCCAGTCGCGGCCACCAATAATTACGTTCTATCATCTCCTGCGTGCGGTTCTCTCCAGGATGGCCGAGCAGGGGCGGGTCGTGATGCAATCCAATAATTTTATCGCGAAGTTCCTCGTTGCGAGGAACATAAATTAAGCCGTTGTAAAATATAATATTGTCCTTCTTTTCCCAGGCTGGTAACTTTTTCTCGAGCGCCAGCTTAACGCTCTTATCGACCTTCTTCTCCTTCTTGATCTCATCAAGTACTTCGTCTTCTGGTCCCGTGAGCACTATGTCCTGTGCTCGGAAATACTCAGGCTTCAGAAGTACGACATCTTTATTGTCGTCCTTTCCTTGATTGTGATCCGATCTCCGAGATAAGAGATCAGCCTTCTGATTTAATGCTCCAGGTCGATGTTTGAGCGAGAAATCGTATTCAGATAATTCTGTTATCCACCGCGCCTGTCTCCGATTGAGCTTCTGGGGCTTCTTAAAATATTCAAGATTCTGATGATCTGTCCAGATCTCGAACGTCTGTCTTGCTCCCATAAGCAGCTGCCGGTATTCGTCCAAGGCGAGCATTATTGCGAGCATTTCTTTGTCATAGATCTCGTAATTTCGCTCGGTGTCGTTCAATCCGTGTGATTGGAATGCTACAGGGCGCCATTCACCCTCCTGTTCTTGCTCCAGCACTGCCCCTGTGGCTCCATCGGACGCATCGGCTTCAAGCCGGAATTTTCCCTCATCTGTGGGGAGTGCTAGTACTACGTCCTCAGCTATTCTGTTCTTTAGCTTCTGGAACGCCTCCTTCTGCTCCACTCCCCATCTCCATCCCTCCTTCCCGGTCAACCTCGTGAGCGGCTTCGCGATCTCGCTGTATCCTCGGACGAATCTCCGATAGAAGTTTACGAACCCTAAGAACGCCTGTGTTTGTTTCAGGTTCTTCGGTTCAGGCCACTCCATGATCCCGGCGATCTTCACGGGGTCCATCTTCATCGAGTTGTGCGAGATGATCACTCCCAGGTACTCGATCTCAGTGCGTTCGAATTCGCACTTCTCTGGCTTGAGAAAGAGTTTATGTTCCTGGAGTACTCCCAATACTCGCTTTACGATCCTTCGATGTTCCTCTATATCTTCCGTGAAGATAAGAATGTCGTCCAGATAAACGATGACGTGTCCTTCATTGATTAGATCTCGAAGGATATCATTCATCATCGTTTGGAAGGTTGCGGGCGAGTTCGTAAGCCCGAAAAACATCACGAGCGGCTCGAACAGCCCTCGGTTGGTCCGGAACGCCGCCTTCCACTCATCTCCCTCTCTGATCCGCACGTTGTTGTAACCCCAACGGATGTCCAACTTCGTGAATATCTTGGCACTTCGGAGTTTGTTTACTAGCTCTGAAATTAGTGGAAGGGGATAACGGTTTTTAATCGTCATCTCATTGAGCTTCCGATAATCCTGCACAGGTCGCAAGCTGCCGTCTTTCTTCTTGATAAAGAAGAATGCCGATGCCATCGGGGATTTCGACGGGCGGATCCTCCCACTCTTCAAGTTCTCCTCCAAGAACTCGTTCAACTTCTCCTGCTCCGTCACCGATAACGGATAGATTTTGCAATCTACAGCCTTAGATCCTGGTTTGAGCTCGATTGCATGATCCCACGAACGTTTTTCTGGTAACGAGTCGAAAGATTCTTTGGCGAATACTTTCACGAACTCGTGATACTGCTCTGGGATCTTTTTTTCCGTCATCTTCTCCTTCCCGCGGTTCGCTTCCTCTGCCATCTTCTGCGCCGATGTCTCTTTTAGACGCAGATCGATCGCTTCTGCGAAGTCCACCAATAGAATGGACTCGCCTTCCTCGATCGCTTCTTCCTTCCCCACTCCAGTTCGGAATTCCGTGCCCTTCATGTTGCATTCGGGCGGGCAGCGACTGAAAACCAGCTTCTGGTTCCTCCAGTCGATCTCGGGGTTGTGTTTGTATAACCAATCGTACCCGATAAACACTCGGGCCTTTCCAAGCCCGGTGACCAGGAAGCGTTGCCGCTCCGAGTGGGGTCCGATTGACATGATCATCTCGACGTAATGAGTGATCTTGCCCCGAGCGTTCTCCGTTCCGTCTGCGTTTCGGGCGACGATGTGCGCATCAAGCTCCTGGAGCTCAAAGCCTTCAGCCTTGGCATAATCTCGATCAATGCACGTGGTGGTGCATCCATTATCGAGAAGAGCCTTGACTGCACGCGTCTTCCCATTGTTCAACGCAGTTAACGTCACGGGAACGAGCATCTCGTGATGATTCCTCTGCCGTTGGTATTCCTTAAGCTCCTTTGCGAGCTTATCCTCCGACACTCCCATTGCTCTCCGGGCTAACCATTTCGCAGCTTCCATTTTCTTTAAGCCAAATGGTACCCGTGTCGCCTTCCATGTAGGCGCTTCCTCCTTTTTCAAGGATTGAGCCTCCGCGGCATCGCCGCCCTTTTTTGTCTCACTATTTTTCTCACTGGTTTGGGTTCCAGGGGCCTTTTTGTACGCGCTCCATCGCTTCTCCTCCTCATCCTTCTTCTGATTCTTTAAATTACGTTTTCGATTCTGGTTCTCCAAGATACGTATTTTTTGTCCTTTTTCTACACTAGCTACAAGGAAATCATGTATGTCCCTTCGCAAACTAGTACCGTTTTCAATATATAAATCATCTTCTGTAACTACTTTGTCCATGGTATCTACATTACTTAAGTCCGTGAAGCGTCCGTACTTTGTATCCAGGGGCACCGCTTTGGCCATAAGCGGGGGCCCCTTTAAAAACCCTTCTCGCGGAACCGGGCTGCAAGCGCTTCCAGGTCCTCCTGTGAGTAGTCCTCCATCCGCAGTGCACGGATATTAAATTTTTTCTTGGGAGGCTCCGGGCACTCGCGCTTCATGTGGCCCTCCTTGCCACAGTTATAACATGTGAATGGGCGGGTGTTCTGCCTGGCCCTGTCTACGTCCATCGGCGCGACCTCCCCAGTCCCCAGCTTCTTCTGGAGGTGGGGTGTGTCTCCCTGGTAGTTGCCGGCAGGTGGGCCGGACTTATGGTGGGGTGGCCTATTCGGGCCGGTGTTCCCCCTGCGCACTTGGCGCAGCTTCTCCCGCTCCAGGTTTCCACTGATTGTCATGAGACGATCTTTGAAATCCTTGTACGTATTTGGGACTTGTGTCCCACCCATGTACACCTGGGAGATTATCTCGCTGTTAACGAGATCTTCGAGCAGTTCCACCAGGAACGCGTTGTATTGCGTAGTGGTACTGCTCGGCGAGTATCCTGCGAGCTCTGCATGAAGCTCAAATTCCTGAAGGAACTCCACAAGTCCCTTCTTTCCCTGCCTTGTAGTTGTGAGGCGTAAGTGCGCGACCTGTGCACGGTTCTGGTCCTCAAAAGCCACCTCCAGCTCTCCAAGGAGCAGCAGATAGGTGTATGTGGGAGGAAGGACCCCATTCTGGAAGGTTCTCTTCTTCCAGTTCTTGACCCAGTCTGTGGCCAAGCAATCTGATCCGTCCTCGTTTCGGAGGAACGAAATCGTGAAGAACACCTTTTTCTTGTCGGTGTCCAGGTCATTATCGTAGGCGGCGACGTAGGTGGCAAGGGCATCTTGGAAATTATTCCACTTTGCCTTGTCTCCATTGAAGAATGGGGGGGTGGTGGCGAGAATGACCTTTGATCCGGCCATCTTAGGTGCGGGGGTGAATAGAGGTAATGGGGATGGTGGAGAGGGCGGCGATGGGTATGAATCAGACTCGTCTGAACTGGTGTAATTTGATCGGTAGGCCCAGAGTGAAGTGTGGGTCCCAGGATGGGTGTGTAGGGATGGTGCCTGGAAGGACACGATGGTATGACCGCACTAAGCGGGGGGTGGAATCAAGGCGTGGCTTTTGCTGACAGAACTATCCGGGGTCTTCTACGACACCCCCCGCGATAGCGAGATAGCCCTCTCCGAGGATCTGGCTAGTGCTCCTTGCGACTGCTATGTGGCTTGGGACGGACTCAACGTTTCCCGTGGCCTAGCGTCTGGTCTGTACGAACGGCCCGCTCAAGATGGTCGCTGCAATTGTTTATACTCGCTGTGGACGAGGTAGGGAGTCGGCGGGTTGGGGAACAAGGAAATGGATCTGCAAGTACGAGAGTCCAAGTAGAGAGGTATGAGGACACGCAAGAAGTGCGTGAAGTGGAAGGGGGAGAAAGGGAAAGGAGGTTGAGGTAGAGTGGCGGTACGAGGGTATGAAGGGTAGTCTTTTATTATGTCACGCTCAAGGCCTCTCGTCCACTGCTCGGTAAGAAGAGCAGGGATTGGGGAGTGAGGATATAGCCAAGAAGGTTTTAGAATAAAAGACTAAAGAGTTACAGCAATTTTACTACCCTACTTATAGTGTTTAACGCGTCGTGTGAACTAAGAGATATAAATATGTACAATAGTCCGTAGCTGTGTGTATCAACTACGTCTGTCAATCATCTGTCATAACCTGTGTATTGTTCAATGTTCCAATGCTGTGTCCGTATTGCCTTCATCAACTTGTGTTTCCATCATGATCCTGTCATCATCACTGATCGGGGTCTTGTTGGATAGGCGTTGGAACGATAAGATTGTGATCTAATCGTGACAGGTAAGAAACTAGTCGAATCTCTTGGATTTCCAACGCTGACTTATTTTCCAAACCCGAGGTGAGTCCGGGGCCCGAGTACATTGCGCACGGACCAGGTGTTTGTTTGGTCTTTCGGGCCCCGAGCTTTGGCCAGGTTTTCTATATAAACTGTGAACAAATACATGGACAATTGTGCCATTCGGGACCCGGATTAGTGGACCGTCCGCAACCTGGCCAGTTTCGTTCAGCTCATGTATCCGGTTCTGGTGGTACCCAATCCATAAGTAAACATAACAACGGTGAAATAGTTCATCCTACTCAGAATCAAAAGTTATCCCACTTTGATATAGGAAATTTTTACACTTTTTTAGAGCGTCCAGACCTTCCAAAGCTCGATTTTTCTAAGTCCGAGCCTCTGAAATGGCGGGGGGGAAATCGTCCTGCCAAACCAGCGCCATGGGGGCCCAGTCCGCTAGCAGTTGATCTCCCTGTTGCACTCTCTTTGTCTGATTGATGTATCTGTTTGTGTGATTGTTGTCTTTGTTTGCATGATATTCCGCATTCGGTCTGAGATCAATCTGCTAGCGTCGACTGGTTCACGAGTCTACGACCAACCCGGTCTAGTCCCCTCGGCCAACCTCGGCCAACCTCAGCCGACATCGATCAAGTCGGCAGAGGGGCCGTCGAAACATTCGCCCGAGTCGACCTCCAACCAAGAGGGCGCATCATGTCGTTGAAGAACCTGCGGGCAGTCTGGACATTATGCCCTGAGGTGTCCACAAAAAAATCCGTAACCATCTGTCGTATTCATCGGGTTTACTGCCATTTGCGGAACTTCCTTTGCTAAATCCTGGATTGTATAGTTGAAGTACAAGTCACATTAAAATCCCGGTATTCCTAGCCCTCCATGATACTCCCAAATACAATATATCCAAAAACTAGGTTAATCGGACCACTATAGCTAGTATGGGACCCGTTCTGCCGGCAAACACCGAAAAAACAGCCAGACCTGAGCCAGTAAGTCATTTCAAGGTGCTTATAGGCCCCGCGGATTCTCAGTCCAAATCGAATGAGCCTACTCTCAAGGAAAATGGTTGAGAATTGAGCTCAGGAGTGCTGTTCTCGTGAAAACGTGCAAAAAAAAAAAAAAAAAACCCCGCCGCGCCCTAAGTTCCGCAAATGGCAGTAAATGTTTATTTACTCAAGTCTAATGGGCGCGCTCTGATGAGCTGGCATTCCGCCAAACCACGCGCTGGCCAGAAATGACCAGTTTTGGGACGGGTTCGACGCCCTCTATCTTATCCATGGTTTTTCAATACGGTCCGGAGATGTCAGGGATCTACTGGGTGCCGTCCACACCCGTGCCATTGCCGTCCCTTCAATGAGTTTTTCCGCCGCGGGCGCCGAATTTGATTGCATCTTGATCATCCATCAACTCATTCTGCTAGGTGTGTCCAATGTGTTCCGATTTGCATCGCTGATTTAGCATTCCAATAGAATTTGAAGTTACCGACTTGATGGCTTAACTGATTCGTTCACGCCTTCCCCTGCCTCTGGCATCAAGCCGTCCGACTATACTAGCCTTCCAGACACAGAGAAGGATGAGCTCAAAACTAACAGTGCCATTATATCTTCCGTAACCTGGCTTCTTGAGCAGGAGAGGGGCAATGTTCAATTGAGGAAGTATTCCGGAACCCTTGACCATCCTCGTTACTCTGACAAGCAGGGAACTACCATCAATGCATTTCAACACTTTTCCTATTGCTACTCCAACAATACACTTGTCCTTGCCGATATTCAAGGTAAACATGCCTTTATTTTCTGTTGTACATAAGTTGAATTTTGAAATCTCTGTGTAGCTTCCGAGAGCCACAATCCCTCGAGCAAGGCATCCATCTTGTTTGATCTTATGTCACATACACTTGATGGGTATGCACTAAGTATGTGTTTCGTCTGGTTCTTCAGCCTTACAACTCCTGCAGGAAGAGTGGAGCTGGAGATCATGGCAAGGAAGGGATCAAGACTTTTGTCGATCAGCATGATTGTGCCCAGAAATGTACTCTGATGGGGCTGAAATCACTGAGCGAATCGGAGGAAGAGGAGGAGGACGCAGGTGATGGAGGCGACGGATCTGAATGAACTACCGTTTGGTCTTCGGAGTGCCAAGTTCATGGGAATATGTTCTTATTAGAGTTACTTCCCACTTGTGCAGAATTCTCCTAAAGAGCAGTATGGAACCCTGAGCACGTCCCAAATATCTAGTAGTACCACAAAACACGTAGGATATGTCCCTGCACATCGAAATGATACATCTAACTTGCTCACATGGCCGCGCTGTCCCGGCAAATTTGCCCATGTCAAGAGTCCAAAATCAACCGCGGCTTTCCCGCCGACCGTAGAGTGTGGGTAGACCTCATTGATCAAAGCCTCAACTGTGTTGGAAAGTTTTGTGTGCTCCAGCAACGCAACATTAATCCCAATTGAGCAACCTTCAAGCGAGCTGGAAATCACCGGAAAATGACAGAGCATCCGAAATTTCCGAAAGTCCGTCAAGTCCGAAATTGCACCATTTTGCGACTTTTCATGTGATTTTCCACGTGGTGGCGAAAGGCCGCAAGTCCGAAATGGCGCAATTCCTCGTGACTTTATCACATGAGTCACGTAAGTGGCGGTGAAACTGTCTCTTTGTACAGTTGTGGACAAACAAAGCCCGCAACTTAAATATAGCCTGATCCTGAATTATTTTGGCCTTGAAAGTGATTTTCTGAGACACAGACTCTCTGAAAGAGCTCAAATAACAAATCTGGGAATATTCTCACCAGAAATGTGCGGCGCCAAAATTTTGGCCAAATCTGATTTTCAGAATCCAGACGGAGTTCATTGGCAAAAATCGATTTTGGGGGCACAGCCACATGATATATAATACATCAAGCATCACTGTCAGAGCACGGATCGAAATTGAAGCCTTGTGCAAGAGGTACCGCCTAGATTGATTCTTGAGATCACTAAGAGCCTGTTCGGCTGCGAGTTTCTGTTTCTGTTTCCAGTTTCCATTTTCCTTTTCCGGTAGTGTGAGAATATCAGATCAGTGTGACTCTGTGTGACTTAACGCGTCTTTTTTTACATCGACTCGCCACACAATCGCCGCACGTCGCGGGGTTCTTCAAGATGCCGCGTCAGTCTGGACAGACAGATTGCGCGGCCCCTTCTGCTACCTCCGATGCTCCCACGCTTCCGACCACTGGGGATGCCGTCTGGCTCCACCCTGATGAGAAAAGTCTTATCGAGTACCTCCTCGACAATCAGGCTGCTGCTGGCGACAATGGGAACTTAAGGCAGTAACCTTCCGTGGTGCCGCTACCAAGGTGAACGAAATCCGTACCAGAGGCGGGCCGAAAACTTCGAAATCGTGTGAACAAAAATACAGAGTGGTGCGCCGCAAAGACCATCTATCCAGACTTGCTAACCATCATTTAGCTTCGAAAATTCTGGGGCTTTGTAGACGTCATCAAGGGAGTATCGGGGTGGACCTGGAGCGACAAGGAAGGAGTGAGTGTCACTCCGGCCACTCAGGGTACTTGGGATGCATGGGTTGCGAAAAACAAGCAGGCGGCGCGATTTGAAAACAAGGGCTGGCCTTTCTACGATCTCATGGCACCCTTGATGCCCCAGAAAGCGAAAGGTAGCAATGTTTTTCGCGCTGGGGCTGCTTCGAGCGAGCGCGAAAAGTCCCAAAGTCCTAATTGGGATTATTCTCAAATGGACCGCGATTTCGGCGAAGGGGAAGGGGACGGAGACGGTGGGATGATGGTGCGGAAGCAGGTAGCAGTGGTACTGGGGGTAACGTTGGAGATGATGACGACGATACTGGTGTGCGTCTTGCCATTGTTTTTTATTCGACAAGGCTAATAACAAATAGTCCTCTTCTCCAATGCCATCCAACACTCAGAGGCGTGTACCTGCTGCACCATACCGCAAAAAGCCGCGCATGAGTGCTGGTGCCCAAGGACTTTTCGATCTCAATGCGACGGCCGGAGAGTTCACCGAAATTATGGGAAGTTTTCGTGATTTATGGGCAACTGGCCCCACGAACGAGACTGCTGCATCAACATCGACTCCGGCTTTCATGACCAGCCCCCAGCGCCGCACCAATGCGGTCAACTTGCGCAAAAAGAAGAATGGCTCGCGCCTGCGGAGCGTGTCGCACTCATCCGGATTTTACGCGATGTCACCAAGGCAGATGTGTACATTGCACTCGACACCGACGACGTGCGCATTCCATGGATCATTGATGAGTTGAATGATGTTGGAGTTATGGTATTCCACCCGGTGTATTCATCCTTAACCTTTTAACTTCAACTTATTCATGTCGCTTCGTTAATTAGTTCAACAGTTTACTCAGAGTAATTAGTTCAACATTAATTACTGAAAATACCATATGATTTCTTTTGTTCTGTCTGTAATTTACGAGGCATTAATTGACTGATAGAAGTTACGAATAACTATCTAGGGTTCCTCACCCCGCTCACGCAGCACTTGCTGGTAGCTATCCCAAATTGCCTTTGCTATTGCATCCCGTCTCGCCTCTGAACGGCGTTTTTCCTGCGCAGTAGTGGCCCCATGTGCAAGAACACCAAAGTCATTGTCTGCCCCTCTGCGCATACCTGGAGCCGGGTCCTCAACATCCATCTCGAGAATATCTTCCCATTCAATGAATCATGCTTGAGAATAAAATTGTGTAGAGCTGCCAAGGCTGGTGGGATGCGAGCCTGAATATCAATGTCATATTCGGGAGGTCGGGTAAGAATGCCCCATTTGCCCTTGAGAACTCCAAAGATTCGCTCAACCACATTTCGGAGTTGCGCATGCCGAAGGTTGAATAGCTCTCGTGGGTTCGCCGGCCTGTTAAAAATTTTAATTCTATGTAGCATCATTGATAATAAAATGTACCTGACTCCTGCTCGTCCAGTCTCTGCCAAATGGTATCTTTCACCTCGGTATGGAACAAGGGCTGCATCACAACTCCCAAAACCGGCATCTGCAAGGTAATATTTGCCCACCGGCACAGTGAGGTCGTTAACGCGGGCATCCAAAAAGAGTGTAGCGTCCGCAGTTGACCCCTCCCAGCCACTGAGTATGTACAAGAATCGCATATCCTGCGAACAGCATGCAAGGCAGTTCATTGAAACGCCACCTTTGCGATTTCGTGATGCTTCTCTGTCTGCTGCAGATGGTGCGCAATTGATGTGTGTCCCATCCATGGAGCCGATGGCATCTCGGAAGAATGGAAAGAATTTGGGGTTGGAACGAATGGCCTCGGGAACAGGGTCATCCACCGAAGGCAGCCGAACATATCTTGTATAGAATGGCGCTGAGGAAACTGCAATAAGAACGCGTCGAAAATACCTAAATTGGCATGAGCAATGTCCCGAGAATAAAGAGGGAAACTACTTTGAGATGGTCTCATTAGAACGTTGGAAACGTTCGCCAACATGGCGAATTGAAAGGCCCGTAACACAGGTGTAAAGGAAGATGGCAACCTGTTCTTCTAGAGTGACATTTTTTGAGTCCCTCAATCCAGATGTTGCTCGAAGAGTGGCTACAAGTGCAAGGAAGACATGTAGTCTCATGCCAAGCTCGCACTTTATTCGATCAGGATGCCCTTCAATCAACTCTTCGACCCAAGCTTGGCCGGTCAAAGCAGATGTATGGTATTCCTGTTTCCAGTACAAGGGGGATGCATAGAGGATCACAGCACGGTAGATCATATGCCAAAAAAAGAATGCAGCAATGATCAAGCGCTGCTGTACATCGCGCGGATTTCTGGGAGGGGGCATTGGCGCAGGAGACGCGTCGGAAATTTGCTGTCACGCTGGATCACGCCATTGATTACAAATATTCTCACACTACCGGAAAAGGAAAATGGAAACTGGAAACAGAAACAGAAACTCGCAGCCGAACAGGCTCTAATATTGTGTTGAAGGCGTCCGCGACGTACGGAAACGATAACCGAGCGAGGAAGCATCAATTAGTTGACAGTTCTGGGAATCATCAATCATGTGACCGGGGAAAATAATTTATTTGCGGCACATCCGCTCGATGAATTTCCGAAATCTTTGTGGATTCAGATGCACCTCGACGTTTCTACGCTTTTTTAAGCAGGTGCCAAAATTTTGGCTGGCCCGGCTCAATAATTGATGATTTGCGGCACAACGGCTCGACAGAATGACTTCATTTATATATATGGATGTGACCGCCTTGACGAGATCTATCGATTGGTGCAGCTGAATAAGGCTGGTTTCCCTCCCTTGCCAGAGCAAAGCATAGTGGTGTTTTTGTCTCAGTCAGCGGTCAGATATTGTGGACCGAATGAAAAAGATTTCTCGGGAGAACTTGGTATGTGATCCAAAAAAGTGAACGAGAAATTAGAAGGCAGGGATAAAACATCAACTATATCTAAAACTCTATATGTAAAACATCCATAGAAATCGATTGGTGGTGGTTTCAAAGCATTCGGGGAAGAATTGAGGGAGAGATCGGTGCATTAGTGAAAAGCAGCTTTTTTTAGAAAAAATGATTCTCCAGCAGTAAATCCTTCCGTTGTTTGACCTCGTTTTTGAGGGCTGTTAGCCCATTTTTGAGGATTTCGAAAGCGGGATTTAGTGGCATAGTGAGCTGGCACAATATCCCCAAGGAACTGGATAGTAATATTGACGGAATCTTGTTCATTGTCTGATAAGATAGCACAAATGGAGAATAAATATACGTAAGTATGCCTTATAGTACCCCGAAATGGGTATGCGTTATGGGGTATCCCAGAGAATAGGCTTTTTGGCTGAGAACCATCACGGTGGATGCCAAAAGTCATGCCTTACCACAGAGTATGCCTTACCACCGGTATGCGTTATAACAGAGGCGACTGTACTTACAGGTAAAACGAATGAGATTTGAGCCCGCTATAGGGGCAATACGCGAAAATACGCTGAAACTCATTGCCATCATTTCTGTGTGAATTCTCGAGAGTCCAAGGATGCCAAGCACTGCGAATGGACTTTACAAATCGCTTAAAAGTGAAACGGATGAGAATTGAGCCCGCTAGAGGGGCAATGGTCGTGGGGATCAAAAATCGACCAAAAGGAAAAAAATCGCCTGCGCCCTATGTTACGCAAAGTGCTGTAATGCCACTCAGATTTCCCCCAGAGGCATTATTGCCTTTTCGGCGTTTCGAAACACGTGACTCGGGATCATAGTCCTCAACTGCAGCGGCTTGCATTTTGAGACACGTGACTCGGGATCATGATCCTCAATTGCAGCGCCTTGCATTTTCAAATGCGTGACCCGGCATCATGCAATTGCACCTGTTGTGGGTGCTCAACGACGACGACTTTAATATATCCGGTTTTCTGGGTGTTAAACTGCAGACAAAGTTTACAAGTCGCTCATCGCAGTATATGCGCACACCGAGAAGCAGATATCTCTCAGCAAAAGCATACATTGCCCGAGAATTGAGGCAAAAACATAGGAGAGTGCTGGCTGGCGAGAATGGCAATTGATGGAGAATTGAGAATATGTATGCCGGCTCGCCATCAAAAGGAACTTCCCACCCCCGTCTTTGTTAGAATAGATCTGTAGATTCGTGAGATGCTAAGTAGGCATCAACAGTTTTAAAGTATGGCAATGATGCACCGGAACCCTAGAATGGGACTGAAAGCGAGGTCGTGCACAGGCCTCGAAAACGGAGTCATTACGGACACTTGGCTGGTGATGATGCTGATGACGCACCGGATCTCGATGATGAACATGGAGATGATCTGGGAACTGCAATTGAAATTCTTGCCGCTGCACAATGTTTGCACATGTTTGGCTGCCGCTGACTGCCGCTGCAAGGAGTCGAATCTCATGACATTTCAGGGCGTACGACGAGGTAAGTGCCCCAACTCGCATGCCATATGATGTATTGATACCTAACCTACATCTGGCTACAATATTAGACCACAAGGTTTGAGTTGAACCCGAGTTCCACATGGGTCGTGAGCCTCAACTACTTGCAAATTTGCAAAAACAACCGTCGACTTCCCAAATTCGGCCTGGGACAGCACGTCCCATTCAGTCAGGCATACATTTACGTACTGGGGAGTAATTCTGCTCAACATCTTCCTCTGGGGACTGTCCGAGACCTGGGGAGTCCTTTGCCATTTCGATGCAGACACTGCTGCTTTCGAAGTACGAGGACATCAAAAACCTGTTGAGCAATATTGATGAATCCCAGGGCATAAGCATTCAAGCTGTTCTGAGAAGTGCTCTCAAGCAGTTGATTATGGATTCTATGGGCCTCCAAATATTCTGACTTGAGTTGATGAACTTCTGCCTCCAAGGTAAGGTAGAGAGCGAGGCTGCAGACGAAGTTGCGGAAGAAAAGCGGAATGTGGTAATTTGATCCTGGTGATCGTCCTGGTGATCGGAAAGTACATATGGAGATACGGCTTCAGACAGACAGAGAGACTTAATTTTATAAAGAGGGTGATGTGTGGTCGTGTTTTTTCTCTGCAGACTCCTGAACGAAGCCAGGATACAAGAACGCATACCCCAAGCGAGACGAAACCTGCCCGTCCGCGCAAGAATTTAGAGTTATCCATCTGTTTCCAAATGGCGATAACATCAATGTGCCCGTTCTATGTGCCTAGGTTAGCATGCGATATTTTGTACCGGACCTTCATCAACCGATCGGAACGGTTCCGTTGTGGCCAATCGTTGACTTGGTATATTCGTTTGACCGAGTCAGTATAATGGCGGCATATAGTAAAGTTATGACCAACCGCCCTGTGGGCAAGGTGGTAATCAAGGCTGGGCAAGGCGTGATTCAGATTTGTGTGTAGGCAACATCCCCGCGAACATATATCCTCAGATTGCAACTATAATCACCTACCCGTCTTTGCCACGGATGTAAATGACTTGAGCAGGATCCACCGACTTGTCTGGATAAAACAAATGCCGAGACCCAGAAGGGCACACTGAAAAGGGAACATTATCTTAGTTGGGGTCCAAGACGAAGGCACGAGAGGCTTGCGCAAGCTGGGATACTCTTGGGAACACAGTGTTCAGAGGCTGGACCATGCTGTGTATAATATTATCACGGAACACTGGTGTATCAGACGACGATCCTGAGTATATGCATGATAATGGAAATACAGAAGTCATGACGCACCTATGGACAACGAAGCTTCAGAGGGAAAACCCCTGCAGCTGACTGAGAACGAGAAATTTTCATTTTCCGAAATAGAGTAAAACAGCGGGGGCCGCGTCTACTGTTTTTAACCATGTCGTCTCACAAGCAAACAATCGTCGTTTTGGGCTCCCGTTCAGTTGGTGCGTTAAAAGTCTTCCGCGGCGCGTACGCATCGGTCTGATCATTTTCAGGACGAATCATCCTTCATCAACCTCAAATACATCTATGAAAGAGAAGAGAACTGCCCAAAGGCGATAAAAGAGAGAAGAACGGAGACAAAGAAGGGAAGGGGAATGGAGATAGGGAAGGGGAATGGAGAAAGAAGGGGCGCTGGGAGAGGGAAGGCAGGCAGAAAAAAGGAAGCAGGCACGCGCGAAAGAAGGTGGCGGGATCGAGGGAATGGGATGGAAGGAATAACACACCAAGGAATGCCGGTCCACCGGACTGCCGCAGCGCAAGCCAGGAGTGCCGCTGCAAGGAGTAAAGTGCCAAATTGCCACTGCAAGTGCCGCAGACTGCCGCTACAAAGTATTTGCATATGTTTGGTTGCGGCAAGATTGCCGCTGACTGTCGCTGCAAGGGCTCGTAATTCACGTCTTCAACGCTCACAGTGCAGTATATTCATACGTATTCCGATGTATTCACTACCCAAGTGTCCCCTCCAATGATTTGGAATCTCATTGACAGCGCACAACATGAGTTGAACATGACCTAAAAAATCTGACTGCCGCTGACTGCCGCTGAAACTGCTTAAATGACGGCGTCCAAATGATTTCAGAAAAAAGTACAATATATTGAGACTCCATGAATGGTGAGAGGTGTCTCAATCCCGTAGTAATCCCAAATAGACCTGTGAGAAAAATGGGCGACACAAGTCCTCTGGCGACCAGTAAACTGGAACAGGTTTCTATTATTGATAAACCCAGGCTCTGTCAGAGAGGTTTTCTACCGAAGGCAGAGACTGTTGGAGGGCACAGGTATATGGGAGACGCAGATTCGGGACTCGCGGTGAAGGAGGCATAATTTCAGGTGAAAGCTTTCAGTTCGAAAAAATAAGACTCCCTCCATCGTGTTCTGGAGAAAATGGCGCATTTATTCGATCAGTAATGGAGCCCTAGGCACTCCCTTACATCTAATACACTGCATATATGCCTCAGAACCCTCGAAACGGTGGGTTTCCGCGGAGGTGGCCAATTTGAGAAGTTGAACAGAATTGATCTCCCTCATTTCGAAGTTTTGGCGAAATCCCTTTAGAGGAAATGTTCCTCTCATCAAGAGACGCATTTCTACAAGAGGAATAAAAAATCGGGGAAATGTTGGGCGAGATCTATTCGGTGTACAA
This sequence comes from Mycena leptocephala, assembly GCA_029378395.1. NCBI lineage: Eukaryota > Fungi > Basidiomycota > Agaricomycetes > Agaricales > Mycenaceae > Mycena > Mycena leptocephala. The sequence continues at coordinate 98,068 of JARJLF010000164.1, read as the reverse complement.
AAGTAGCGGTGACTAAGCCGTTAGCACCATAAGACCTCCAAAACAACATTTCCCACGGGCGGACACCATAACCACTCTACCAGAGCCTCGAACAATAGTGTTTGGTGGTGGTCGTATATGACGACAGGTCAGGGGGGCAGGAGGCCACGTGATCTGTCTTTGCAGGGGTCGTTGTGCCCGTATCCACAAGTTACCACCACCGTCCTCCAACAGCACCAGGAAGCCCGCACGCGCACCAAGGCGACGAGATGGTGCGTGCATCGTCGAATACTCTGCATCACTAACTCGGACACTAGGTAGCACCATGTGCGCAGCCTCAACAAAGGTGTCCCAGACAGGCAAAGAATAAGCAGCCAAGCCCTCAGAACAAAATGTCTTTCGTCTCGGCGCCTTCAAATTCTTCCTCCTTCCTTCTCTTTCCTCTATGCCTCTCAGACTAAAGTTTCATCACACATTATCTCTTGGGTACAGGTCACCGCTAACTCGCCAGCTGAGCACGTCAATCGCACGCGATTAGCCATTCCCGGGCTGTATCTTCTTGAACCTACCCATTTTTCGTCCTGCGGACTCCACAAACGACGGAAGTATGTAGACGCGTCTGCTGTAAGGATTACAGCTGCTGACTTCATTTCAAAAACCAGTGTCGTCGATCCCCGCCAACCGACTTGAAGGAACACCTGTTGTCAGTATCGAAGCTTCTTCCTATTGCGACGCAACGGTCCGTGGGCTGCAACAACGCGTTCAGCGATAGGCATGCAGCTTCGGATTTCAGGTAGCTCTGGAACCACACTGTGTAGTAGGCAAGTACCTTCCAATCGAAACGTTTACATAAATCGTTAAGAATATCATGAATGCAAGTTCCCAGCTTCGTCTCAAGCCAAACTTACTGAGTTCTTGGACCAATACACGACGCCGCGACGAGGACAGGACATTAGGGGCTTTCGCTAGAGTCGGTTTGATATGTACATAATGTATCCACTCGCAAACATTTTCTTGCAATCTCATGGTCAATTCAACTGTAAATGTTCAGAATTGTCCGGGCAAGGAAAAATGCTATGATGGCCAGCATTTTCTCATTTCTTCAACTTTAACGCATGCTGGCCGCGACGAGCCAACCGAAGGTTGGCGAGGAGCGGCGCGGTTATTGCGTTAGATTCGATATCTGAACAACGATACACTTATTTTACTCTAAGACTTGGAGGAGAGATCCTCTCGCAAATATTTCTTCGCCTGACAGAATCTCATGTCAAGGAATCATTTCAGCTTTAATTCAAAGATATCCTCAACGAACCTGAAATGCAGATTGGCACGGACGACTCGGGCATATCCTTCAATCTCTGATTTCCGCTGCAAACGCACGCTAGCCGCGACGAGCCAACCGCAAGCGAGGAGCGGCGCTTGAAAACACGACCATTTCCAAATTTTGGTTGAGTGGAATTGATGCGGATTTGGGCACGCAATCCTCGTTGCAAGTCGGCCATTTTTACTGAAAATCACTGAAAATGACCCAAAATCCTAAAAATAACCGATTTATGGCGGTTATTGCGAGCCCAAATACCCACACCCGGACACTCAAACATAAGGTCAACTTCTGTGTCAATTTGCACGGGCAAATGAGCCATTTGTTGAATCGTCCATCCATCCATCTATGATGGCTCATTCAACAAAGATTTGTCGAGAACATGGAGCCCCCAGTGCCATTGTAAGACTATCAATTTATTTGCATCGATTGTTAAAATTATCCGGGCAGAGTTCAGGCTGAAATACCATTGGAAATCAATTGAATGGGCCAATATCAATGGAATGACGACCAATTTGTTCATTCGGATGGGCTAATGGTTCGCGGGTGGGCTAAATTTAGGCTATCAACTTATCAAGGCCGGAAGTCGGTTTCCGAAAACATATATAAGAGGGAGACATTTCAGATCCAATTTCAGCCAGACCGCCGTCCTGTTGCACATTGAATGTTGAAGGGCTGTATTCCGATCCAGTACATCGAATTCCGCTCTTTCTCGATCCCGGTCTGACGCTGTGCTGGGAAAGATCTGCGACCTCCAACCTCAGCTCATACCCCACGTGCTCTCCTGCTCCGCCTTATTTCGCGCCCGGGCAGTGGCAGTCAGCTCTCGGCCCAACTAGCTATATAGTGCCTCCGGGTGTGGATGAAGAGGTGTGGAGAGCCGGGAGTCGCTGCGCCTGTTCCAATACAGTACGTCGAATTCTGTTCTGTTTCAATGCCTGTCTGATGCCGTGCTTGGAAGAACTATCAACCTCCAAACTCGGGTCATGCCTCACTCTCCGCTCTGCCATATTTCACACTAGGGGCAGCGGCAGCCAGCTCTCGGCCTGACGGCCCAACTAGCTATACAGTGCCTCTGGGCGTGGATGAAGGCGTGTAGAGAGCCGGGAGCGGCCCTTCAAGTCGCTGTGCCTGTTCCAATGCAGTACGTCAGATTCTGTTCGGGTTCAATGCCTGTCTGATGCCGTGCTTGGAAGAACTATCAACCTCCAAAATCGGGTCATGCCCCACGTGCTCTCCGCTCCGCCCTATTTTGCGCCTGGGCAGTGGCAGCCAGCTCTCGGCCTGACGGCCCAACTAGCTATACAGTGCCTCTGGGTGTAGATGAAGGCATGTGGAAAGCCGGGAGTGTTCTTCAAGTCGCTGCGCCTGATCCAATGCAGTATGTCGATTTCTGTTCTTGTTCAATGCCTGTCTGATGCCGTGCTTGGAAGAACTATCAACCTCCAAAATCGGGTCATGCCCCACGTGCTCTCCGCTCCGCCCTATTTTGCGCCCGGGCAGTGGCAGCTAGCTCTCGGCCTGACGGCCCAACTAGCTATACAGTGCCTCTGGGTGTAGATGAAGGCATGTGGAAAGCCGGGAGCGTCCCTTCAAGTCGCTGCGCCTGATCCAATGCAGTATGTCGATTTCTGTTCTGGTTCAATGCCTGTCTGATGCCATACTTGGAAGAACTATCAACCTCCAAAATCGGGTCATGCCCCACGTGCTCTCCGCTCCGCCCTATTTTGCGCCCGGGCAGTGGCAGCCAGCTCTCGGCCTGACGGCCCAACTGGCTATACAGTGCCTCTGGGTGTAGATGAAGGCGTGTGGAAAGGCGGGAGCGGCCCTTCAAGTCGCTGCGCCTGTTCCAATGCAGTACATCGAATTCTGTTCTGGTTCAATGCCTGTCTGACGCTGTGCTTGGAAGAGCAACCTGGGAAGTTGTGACCTCTGTTTGGGTTCTGGGGGATCAAGGTCGCAACCTGGCAAGTTGTGACCTCTGTTTAGGTTCTGGGGATAAAAGTCGCAACCTGGCAAGTTAAGACTTCTGTTTGGGTTCTGGGGGACAGATTGAGCTCTGTGGCCTGGCCAGTCACAGTCTCTTTCTGGCCAGTCGGCGATGATTGTCCTTGAGGGTAGGCAGAACAACCCGGCCAGTTGTTTTGCCTGCTGTCAGGCCATCATCATGTAAACAATATGCCAAATTGTCTGCCCCATATCAATGCCGTTGGTTGTGGGCTGTGTTGCCCACCTGATGAGTTCAAAAGAACGAAACCAACCCTATATTTACATTGGTATTGTTAATGGACATGTGGTGCAGTGGCTCAATCTCAGGGTCGAAGCCCACTTTCAAAGTAGGCAGTGGCACGAATGGCGGCAGCTCATTCATCTGTAGCGCTCCAGTGCTATGATACCTGCATGCAAGGAGTATGTAATGGTGCCAATTAGTGATATTCAAACTACCAATCAAGTGTGGATACAAGATGTGTTGCTCTCGCAGTCAAGTACACAACTTACCCGGTTCGAAAAAGTTGAAGACAGGTGTTGCGAAAGCGTGCGACTGCTGGAAGGTATTCGTGCCGGAAATGGTCGCTTACCACGAAAGTGGGCCTGAAGTAACAGCTAACATTAAGCATTGTAGGCAGTGTGAAATCAATCAATGGGAGAACGTACACTCGTTTGTGTGGGATGGTCTGCTTGCCCCAGTCTAAGGTGGAATTTTTCCCACACACCCTCAAGTTCAAGAGTCGATTCAGGTACTTCATAGCCATCTGAACTGACTGTGAAATTCGTTCCAATGTCACTCTCCGAGTTCTCGTCGCTTATTGGCATAAATCTTTCCCTACACTTGAAAGTAAAAAGAAAATGTTTTAAATGACCGCGACTCAATACTTGACAAAGGTGCAAGGCATGCCAAAAGACGTATTAGAACGTTTGGAAAAAATGACAAAATCCGTTCTCTGGGGTGAGGACGAACGAGCACCTCTGGATAATGATATTGTCTTTGAACCAATTGCTAATGGCGAATGGTTTACCTATCAATTTAAAACTTCTTCAGAGATATCTCAACTTCGATGTATCAAGACCAACATGGGCTGCATTCACGGGCCGTGTGTTTGCCAAAAAATGCTCCCGCTGCCCCTGTCATATCGCCCCTCCTTCAAACTTGATCTCCTCTGATGCTACCCCTCAAGGAACCATGCCGAACTCTTATTCCAACAGCGAGAGAGTCTGATGTTCAACTACATGGCAATCTGGTTCCATATTCGAGCGAGTGTGGAATTGAATCGTCTGAACAAATCTAAGGCATCAAAATGCCTGCGAAGTACTCACAAAATAATGAGCCTTGTAGTTAATTTTAAGGTGCCCCAAAGGCGCTTAATGCAATAAGCCGGAGTTTGAACTGAGAAGTCAAGAAGAACAACAGATCTGGTTTGTTTCCGCATCTCTCACCCATTAGAGCATATTTGCACAGGCCAAAACGACCCTTTGATCGCAAAAGTAATTGCCGCTACCCTACCACGTGATTTATTACTATATATGGTGTGACATATTCCCTTATAAGGCAATTTGTATATGACTTGTTACTCTTGAACCACTGCTCAGAATTTGTCCTCATGTTGGTTTTCGGCATTAACGGGTCCCTCTCTACAACTAATCAGCCTAGGGTCCAAGATTTTATTTTCAGAACCCCCTTGCGCTTTCCTACGATTGTTTGTGCAAATTTGTAAGCACCGGTGATCCCCGAATATCCGGCCCGCCCCGAAGAGCCCCTAAGTCACAAAATTCAACCATTCCGACCGGATTTTAAATTCTTTGCAGGGCCATAGTATCCGGGTCTGCGCAGATGGCCTACATATTCTAGTTCACCCCAAAACATCTATTTTTACTTGAGAATGTGGAATTTGTACAAAGTGTTGCAAGGACCAGGAGTTAATTGTACCACCCAACCCTCCGAGAAAAAAATATCGACATCCGGTGCATTTCCCGGGTATTGGTAGCCCCTTGATACGCACCTGACTGCTCAGTTGATAGCGCCGGTCACCATGCCGGGCAGGTCCGGCCTGCAAAACTGGGCCGTTCGCTCCAACTCCGGGCCTGCAGATGTTTATATGTAGTGAGCTCAATCCTCGGTTAATTTAGGTATATACGAAGGTTTCAACCTGTTCTTGTGAAGTGACATAACGGCTATCCATCAAATCTCCCTCGGATTGTTTTCTCAGATCGGTGTTTTATTCCACTCCTTGCTGGGATCGAAATGACAAACATAGAACAGACCATCCACATCGTCCATTGTGACATACGGAACGACATATCTTGCCGCTGCATCAAGAAAGAGCAGCAGTACTGTGCTACCCTTATTGTTATTGCTCGCATGCAGACCAGTGATCCGACGCGAATAGCCATCAATGAACCCATGAATCACAATTCCCCATCGGATTGAGCCTAGGTGGCTTCAGCTAATTTATTAGCAACAATATTATAACTCACCATACTGCCCATCATGGTGCCATATTATCAGAGACTGCCTTCCCGGCCACCTTAGCATTCTTCGTCGCGGCCCCATACATATAGTCAGACTGAGAGCCGGATATAGAGTCTAAATCAAAGGCATACATCCCGCAAGTGAGTTGAGATATTTTTCGCGAATCTACATCAGCATTTCATGGCATACCGAATTCTTTTGGTGGGATGATGTCCAAAACGGGAAAAACGGCGTAACCGGCCACCCGGCTAAATCCTTCGTTGGCATTCATACTATTCACCCCGGCGAATCCCAAATCATTCATTGGATAGAAATACATCATTCCGTACCCTCAAACTGTCAAACTCTGTATAAAAACATATGGGTTTTTAATCTTTCCTTTTTGGGGAGGTGCAAACTTTATCTCTGGGGCCATTTTAAATTCTGGTGTCGGAAAGATTAGGATCAAAACAAAGAGGGAGACGGCCGCAGGCCGTCGACCATCTTGTAAATCTAACATGCATGGGGACCACGGCGTTTTCCGTTGCCGGCCAAGGAGAATGGCCGAGATCGAGTGTGAAGCAAATTGTGTGCCCTGCAAAGGCCAGAGGGCATTGAGGGGCGAAATCGAGATCCATATGTGTCAATGAGGTGTAGTAGGACATACCTGTTAGCAAATAATGTCGCTCATGTCCCAACAACCCCTCCAAAAAAGTCCATCTGTACGCGTCGATGAAATTGGGTGGTTATCCCGCCGTGAACGAGAATTCAGACAGTTAAAAACCCAATCAACATGGTGGGATATATCATGAGGCATTTTGAATGACCAAGTCAAATCCCAGGCCCCCAGAAAACGTGGCTGGGTCGTTACAGAGGTGGCCGGCTTGTGCCACTCGAAATCGAGTCAAAGTCTGCTTGGAGAATCAAGTAGGCATGCTCCAGCGATGAGCCATCACGCCGAACCATGGGATGAGAACGGACCCCCGCGCTCGTGAATTGGCCATCTCTCTAGTTGTGTATGAACTCAATTATTTGCGACCATATTTTATAGCAATGTCAGTATACGGGCGTCCAGGACGCCCATCACTGCAGGAGAGAGAATTCTCCCATGCCTCGCCTCTCTCTCTGATGGGTGTCCCGGACGCCCATCACTGCAGCAAGTGGTATACTCTCACCCTTGGCCCTCTCTCTAGTTGTGTATGAACTCAATTATTTGTGACCATATTTTATAGCAATGTCAGTATACGGGCGTCCGGGACGCCCATCACTGCAGGAGAGAGAACTCTCCCACGCCATGCCACTCTCTCTGATGGGCGTCCCGGACGCCCATCACTGCAGCAAGTGGTATATTCTCACCCTTGGCCCTCTCTCTAGTTGTGTATTAACTCAATTATTTGCGAGCATATTTTTATTGCAATGTCAGTATATGGCTACAGGCATCCAGGACGCCCATCACTGCAGGAGAGAGAATTCTCCCATGCCACGCCTCTCTCTCTGAAGGGCGTCCCGGACGCCCATCACTGCAGCAAGTGGTATATTCTCATGCTAGGCCCTCTCTCTAGTTTTGTATGAACTCAATTATTTGGGAGCATATTTTTATTGCAATGTTAGTATACGGGCGTCCAGGAAAGAGAATTCTCCCACGCCACACCTTGCTCTCTGATGGGCGTCCCGGACGCCCAACACTGCAGCAAGTGGTATGTTCTCACCCTTGGCCCTCTCTAGTTGTGTATGAACTCAATTATTTGCTAGCATATTTTTATAGCAATGTCAGTATACAGGCGTCCGGGACGCCCATCACTGCAGGGGAGAGAATTTTCCCACGCCTTGATCGATTTTTTCCCAAAAAGGAAATTCTCATCCACTAAGCTTCTTCTGCCTCTTTTACGGCCACAAGGAACTGCGGCGACATATTCTGAGCCTTAAGGTGTCTGGCCAATACCATTGCAACACTTCTGAGAGATTGACGCATGAATATCAGCGTACCATAGCTCATAACACATGATACAAGTAACGCAACGACCAAGACAGTAAGACGAACGGGACCTGCCTGTAATTTCGCTGACATGCCAAAAGCCCTGTCACAGCCACGGCTGCACGGATTGTACGTTGGCGCACGTGTTGCTCGCATGTCATTGTGTTGGACACAGGCGCTTCGACACTCTCAAACAGCATGCATCATCCACGCCATTCCTCGCAAATCCCGGTTTCGACACAGCACCACCGTAGAGGAGCATCATATGCGGCCAGCTGCTGATGTTGTATGCACATCCGAAATAACAGCACGGTACAGTCACTGCATTCAGACCCCCCCGTAGGCACAGATGTGCCCACCTTCGACGATCTCCGCCTATGGATTTCCTACCCAAGCCGACGTAGGCCGACGCTAATAGGCGTTGGCCGACGTTGGTCTAGCATCCCTACCGAGGCAAAGCCTGCCCACCTTCGTCGATCTTCGCCGACGGTGGTGTGCCTATCATGGCCGACCCTGGTCAACCTGGGTCCAGGTTGGTGGCGGTCTAAATTTGGCCGCCAATTCGCCCTAGTTGTATTGGTAGTTACTGTTTCGACCTCCTGCAACTCTGCTGGCACGTAATCTTGGCGTATCTTTCATTGATGTCTGCGATAATCATTCGGCAATCAAGCATTTCTGTCAATCTGTCAAACCCGTGGCTGTGGTCTTCCCTTTTGCATTTGCCGTGCGTCCAGTGCGTACGTGCCGTGCGTCCAGTAAATATTGTTCAACTTGCTTCAGCAGGGGTTAATTTCCCTGCAATTTATGCTGGAAACCCTTCCGGTGTTTACGCCGGTGATTCTGCCAAAAAATCGGTCGGCATTCCACTTCTGCAGCTCGAAGATGCAGAATTGTGAGAAAGCAGGGCCAAACACGGAGAATATTGTGCAACTTGCTTCGGCGGGGGTTGATTTCCCTAAAAATGGCCACAAGCGGGGAACGGGACATGAACGGCCGAAGCCCACAACGGGGCCGGGCCTGGGGTTCTACCGAAGATGTATATAAGCCTGACCTTTTCTGGGGAGGGCTCTGTGCACGCCGATTTGGCCTCTGCATCTCCCCTCTGTGCATGTCGATTTGGCCTCTGCATCTCCTCTCCTCCATGCACACCGATTTGGCCTCTGCATCCCCTCTCCTCCATGCAAGCCGATTTGGCCTCTGCATCCCCTCTCCTCCATGCACACCGATTTGGCCTCTGCATCCCCTCTCCTCCATGCACACCGATTTGGCCTCTGCATCCCCTCTCCTCCATGCACGCCGATTTGGCCTCTGCATTCTCTCCTCCATGCATGCCGATTTGGCCTCTGCACTCCCTCCTCCGATTTGGCCTCTGCATCCCCCCTCTGTGCACACCGATTTGGCCTCTGCATGCCCCCTCTGTGCATGCCGATTTGGCCTCCGCATGCCCTCTCTGTGCACGCCGATTTGGCCTCTGCATCTCCTCTCCTCCATGCACACCGATTTGGCCTCTGCATCCCCTCTCCTCCATGCAAGCCGATTTGGCCTCTGCATGCCCTCTCTGTGCATGCTGATTTGGCCTCTGCATCCCCTCTCCTCCATGCACGCCGATTTGGCTTGAAAAGGTTTTATGCCGGCGCGCACGCCGGACTTGCCAAGGTTTATATGCGTGTGATTGCGTAGAGTCATCACTGTTAGACGTCGAACGCTATGAACTGGATCCTCACGCCGGACACGCGATCAATAGCGCTCAAATTCAACAGCGACTGACCCAGGGCACGGTAATCCAAGACAAGGCGATCTGGTGAGCTGGGATTCATTATGTAAAACTCTCCAGCTCATAATTTAGCTTCGTAAATTCCGTGAAGAAAATGAAGTGTACTGGGAAGGACTCTTCTGGGAAGCCGTGTGACGGCTATCAGGTCCTAAAGAAGGCTACTCAGGTATCATTTGCGCCCTCCACTCATTCCCGACACAGATTTCACATGTCACAGGCTCTCCTCGGCGGCCGATTTCATTATTTTTCGTGCAGCAATCGCTCACAGGCCTGGCCAACTCACACGGGGACCTACATTTCAGCCGACGTCGACGAGAATCTATGTGTTCGGTTTTTTCGAGGAGAATCTGTAGACACCGCAAGTGCCGACAAGGGGGAGGGCACGAGCACATGCAGTCGTATTATTGGATCTGGGTCAGGGGAAAAGGGGAAACAGCTGTGTCGTCAGTATAATCTCTCTCATTCTTCGCGCGCCTGTTTTTCAGTCGTTTCAGCGTTCCCGCACCTCAGCGACGGTGTGGTCCATACCGCTCAGATAATAAAGCGCACCTGCAAAGCAGGGACAACAATTTACGTACCCTTGGACGAAGACACCATTCCTATCGCGATTGTTGTTCCCAAGCATGCAGTCCCCCATACCCACCCTCCTCCGCTGGAGCGGGCGGGACTACTCCGAGTCGCTGGGAGGCCGCGCGATGCGCCAAAGCAATGGATAAGGTGGTGGCTAAGCACAGAAAACTGACTAATCTACACGAGGGCGCTGCCAAACACAGCCAAGCCAGTGTGGTGTGGGCCGAACCCACCACCACACCGCCTCCAACAAAGGTTCCGACCGATGTGAGAACCCTATATGAAGACGCAGTTCGAGCAGTCGGGGTTTCGATAGCCACAGTGAACAAAGTTGAACGCGGTGAGCCAATATTTCGAAATGCGAGTCATGTTGATCACATAGTATCGCAGCGGCAACTACAATCCAGATTATGGGCAAGGCTCCGGGACTAGTCCACCCCTCTCTGCTGCAGGTTTCGACGAAGCAGGGGATCATCACTGCCCTCAAGCGGCGCGAGCCTGGGGGTGATAAATCCGGATGGGAAGGTTGGTGTATTGTCAAGGGTTGAAGTCGCTCCGATTCTGATTGTTATACAGGTCTCTTCGAGACCACCACCTCTTTGGGAGCTGAAGCGCAGAGTGAATACAAGTCACTTCAACGAGGGTTCGCGTCCACTTATCGAAACATCGAGGGTGCCGTGGCCCGTGTGGTATCGGAGGTCAGATCCTTTGACGTTATCACCCAGAGTCATGCTCACAAGATACTTCAGAGCACCGGTTTGTCAAGCGCCACCGACATGTCGACACGTACCACGACATTTCGAGGGGCGAGCTCTCATCTGCAACAAACGCAACGAAAGATTTGGCAGAGCACGGAGCAAAGGCGGACACTTCTACCGGCTCGACGCCCAGGAAACGAGTCCGGCAGTACGTCGCCCAATGGGAGCTAACCAAAAGCCGTGCCGAGCTGCTGCAATCCTGTTTTGCAAAATTTTGCTTGGAACACCCACTACGAGCTCAATTTCGGTCAGAATCTCTTGGGAGTAGGTGCGTTTGACTCGCACGGCAAATCTGCAAGAGGTGGTCCCTTACGATTCTTGATGGGGTCGAAAAATAAACTTTTTGCCATTGATTATACTTCCACTTAGGACAGCTGTAACTCGGGACACAGGTCTCAGATTGACTTAAATCTTGGATATATTATACACATGCATAAGGGATGGCACTCTTGATGGGAAGTCCCGAAGAGCATTACCCGTATAGAGTGCTTCACAAAAGGGAGCAATGGGGAGTCAATTCTGGTCAGATTCCCTGTCGGAGTATTCATCCTCTGGAGAACGTGTGGGAAGACACTGTGTCAAAAAATTAGGTTAATCGAGTATCAAGAATCGAAGTTACAGCTGTCCTATGCGGAAACGTGATGAAATGGCAAAAAGTTTATTTTTTGATCCCGATTTAAAGCTCGTGTGAACAGTTTAAATTATACCATACCTGTCCCAATGTCCCGCAATAAAATAATTTGAGGTATTTTGAAAAATCGACTATCTGGAATCACATGCTATCGAAAAATGGTCATGGTAGCATGGAAGTACTTGAAAAATGAAGCATAACCACATTTTAGTTCAGTGGAATTTATCAGCGTTTGGGCCCGCAATGCACGCCGCAAGTTGCCCATTTGTTTATGCTGAACCGATTTCAATACAGGGATTCAGCAGTCCATGTGCATGCCCTTGACCGTCTTCACACAAATATAGCCCCCACGGCACTCCCGACACTATCCCAATTTATGCCTAGCGTGCCGCGGCATCTTTCCCTGGCCCCATGCGGATACATAACAGGACGCTAAATACAACATTCAAAATTTTCCTGAGCCGGTTTCTCGCGTCTGAATTTTTTCTATAGCGGGCCTCGCCAAACTTGTGTGCAAAGAGTATGCAGAGAAAATGAGCCCAGAATTGAAAAATTCAAAAAATATTATACAACAGCAGTCACCGGTGGTTAAATTTCCTATAAACGTCCCCGAGGACTTATTGCCTCATGGGGAACATGATTCCAGCTCAAAATTTGTACTCATTCCACTTTTGCACGAAGAAAAGAAAAAGAAAAAAAGGAGCCGAAATACATTATAACGGACTGGTTCCATTGTGAGGCACGGGGTTCAAAATGCCATTGGGAGGCACGTGGTGAAAAATAGCTCCCTTATCCCTGCAAAACACAGCTGGAATACATTATGAGGCACGAGGTTTAAAATTAATTGTGTTCATTGTCGGAGCCCGCAAAGTCGCCATTTTTGGCCATCTTTTGGCACATTTTGGCGATTTTAAGTCACTTTGCGAGTATACTTTTTTTTTTTTTTTTTTTTTTCGTGATTCAACTTCTCAAAGTCAATGGGAGACCACGGGCTACATTTTGGCCGATTTGAATTTCTCCTATGAAACTGATTGCACAAATTTTAAAAAAAACACGATCTCCGTCTTTGGATCATTTTGGTGGCGGATCACCCGATTTTGATCTCATCAATATGCTAAAAATGTTCGGACGGTTTTCCTAGATGGCCTGACATCTTGGCTCGTGAAAAAAAAATGCTCTGAGTGTCCGGAAATGATCGAAAACCCATAGGTCAATCATATTGGTCAATTACGAGGAAGTGGTTGAGAGAAGCACCAAGGCGCTCAGAGATCCAGTGTAAAGCCTCCGCAAAGAGATTGAACGTGAACGGCGATGAACGTGAGCCGAAAGGGAGGCGAAGATCAACATAACCGACACCGTTGAAGTAGAAACCATATAGAACGGTATCGTCCGGGCAAACCACAATGTGACGGAATGCGCGCTTCAGGTCCATCTTCCAAATGAACGCACCCGGGCCGAATTCGCGAAGTCGGCGAAAGAGGGAGTCGAGGCTTGTATAAACCAAGGTGACGGCAGAGGAAGAGATGCTGTTGTTGACGGAGACGCCCGTCCTTGTATCCGTTGAGCGCGTCGAGGTTTGAGCCTCTGTGATCATAAAGGGGCTTCTTATGTCTCTTTCCTTCGTATTTACTTCACATTCCGATGAAAAATCACGAAGGTCAATTACAGCTAATAGACAGGTTGCGCAACAGCCACTGGAGCCATCCAGTGGCTGATTTTGTGTGCGCAAATCGGTGGCTGGTGGCTCAAATGACCCAATATTCGAACTCATTTTTCCATGAATCAATTCATTTGCAAGTACTACTGACCATCTATAAGGCTCACAGTCTCCTCCACACATCGGGCTGGCTGGCTGGTGCCAAAAATATTGTTTCTTGAGGGGAAATTGGTGCCACGGCAAGGGTGGGGGTAGTTTCGTGAGATACACCTTCGTCAGTCCTCATTCCAGCACTGAATACAACTTATTTTGCCTTTGGTTCATCAGCCACTCGAGCCACCAGCCATCCGTTTGCGCACGTCAAATCAGCCATCAGATCGCTCCAGTGGCCGTTGCGCAACCTGTCTAATCCGAGAATTCAGCCCCGAAGCGAGAATTCCGTCTACCAAGCCCAAATTGGGTCCAATGAGCCGAGTTTTCTTAGAGGAGGGATTTGTGCTCCTTGTAAAGGTTGTCATGGAGCCAGAACTAGTGGTATGCTTGTCCACGAATGCGCCAGCTGGTTTATAGGCATTCTGAACATTAGCTGTAAACCGAAATGGTAATTTTCGAGTGATAGGCTATAGAGTCTACCGGTTTCGTATTGCTTTTTTATCATCGGCCCAATCTTGCGCGGTCTGCCATTCTTCCACCTGAAAGGCCCAGAGAGGGCCGTACGAGTGTTGAAATGACTTCTACAGAGCTCCTGAAGCAGCCAAGAGTCGAAGCAACCGTCTACCGTTCTGAATTCGGACAAATCCACTTTGGGAAACTGATCGAAAAAAATCTGGGCAGTCTCAAGGTTTTTCGGAACAGCTGTAATATTTGAGCCTTTTTTCAATGAAAAATGCCCTGAAATAATCTGCGATGACACCGATTGAGCTAAAAGTAGCCGGAAAAGCCAACTGGACTTCCCATGGTACTTTCACGCACTGCCTGTGGTCCTCCAAGCCGCATGGCAGAACATCAGATCATCGATTGTTGCAAACCAAGCGAGCAAATCTAAGGAAAGAATACCGTTCAAATACTGGGTGATCTTGATGCAAAGGGCACGAACAGATGCGAACGAGGACAAAGCAAAATACTGACCATTTGGGGTAGTGTGGCGGGAAATAGGCTTGTGAAAATTACCGATGCTAATTAACACGAAATTTTGGGAGTCCGAAAAAGGCCTGTAAATTCGGGCTGATTTGACCCTGATTGACCACGATCCCTTGAGTGAAATCTGCGGTGTGGGCTGCATGGCTCTTCTCCGACCCCGCGAGGCCCAGTAGGGTTCCAGCGTGTGGAAGAGCTCCTTTGCCGATGCCTTCCTTACGCTCGCTCACCTATAGCACTAGCGGCGTTCTCCCGCGTGCGCGCCACTCCGCATGAGGCACTTTCATATAGCCGCCTTGCCGATGCCGAAATACAGAAAATATTGCAAAACTTGATCCGCCGGTGGTTAAATTTTCTGTGGGTCTCTCATAGCATCCATGCCCGTGAATTTGATTCCACCGAGAAATCCGTACCCATTCCACTTCTAAACAAGGTCGAAGTAAAAATACTCTTGTGGAGCCAGAACTGCCCAAATACAGAAAATTTTACTCAACTTGAGTCGCTGGTGGTTAAATTTTCTGTGGGTCTCTCAGGTGCTCACTCCAAGCCCACCGAATAGATTCCCCCGACAAATTCGTACGCATTCCACTTTCGAACGAGGACAAAGCAAAATACTCTTGTGGAGTCAGAACTGCCCTAATACAGAAAATTTTGCAGAACTTGAGTCGCTGGTGGTTAAATTTCTGTGGGTCTCTCAGAGCACTCATTCCATGCGCACAAAGTTGATTCCAGCAAGAAGTTCGTATCCATACCACTTCTGAACGAGGACAAAGCAAAATACTCTTGTGGAGTCAGACCTGCATGCCCAAATAAGAAAATATC
Organism: Mycena leptocephala; assembly: GCA_029378395.1. Lineage (NCBI taxonomy): Eukaryota > Fungi > Basidiomycota > Agaricomycetes > Agaricales > Mycenaceae > Mycena > Mycena leptocephala. The sequence goes on along the minus strand of JARJLF010000164.1, from coordinate 82,997 downwards.
ACACCACTTAAGCCGCAGAGGGTTAAATTTTCCATGGCTCTCCCTGAGCACTCAGTCCATGGTGCGGAACCTAATTCGAGGGAGAAATCTGCACCCATTCCACTTTTGAACGCCGAAAAAGCAAAATACGCTTGTGGAGGCAGACCTGCATGCCCAAATACAGAAGATTTTCCACAACTCGAGTCGCCGGTGGTTAAATTTTCTGTGGCTCTTCCTGAGCACTCATTCCATGCTAAAGAACCTAATTCGAACGAGAAATCCGTACCCATTCCACTTTTGAACGAGGAAAAAAATTGGGCTTGCGGAGTCAGAATTGCCTGCCTTGATGCGAAAAATATTACACCAGTTGAGCCGCCGGCGGTTGAATTTTCCATGGCTCTTCCTGAGGACTCATCCCATGCTTAAGAACCTAATTCGAACGAGAAATTGGTACCTATTCCACATTTGAATGAGGAAAAAGCAAAATGGACTTGTGGAGTCAGAACTGCCTGCCCAGATGCGAAAGATATTACACCAGTTGAGCCGCCGGCGGTTAAATTTTCCCTGGCTGTTCCTGAGCACTCATTAAGGGTGTAAAAAGCATTGTAAAGCGTGTAAACATCGGCTGTCGCTTCACGAGATATCCTATATCTCAAATGTGTCTGCCATCCATGTCACCTCAGAAAAGGTTCTGTGTTTATTAGCCGGCCTGAAGTTCTCGGCAGGGCCAGAAGACGACAAAAGATTATGTATTTGGTAATCTGTGTTTTTGAGCCGTTTTCGCGCCGAATGCCGTTTAGCATGCCCAGAACATGTCCCAGTGACCTAAAATTTTAGGAGGGACAACATGTTAGACGGCATTCGCCGAAAACAGCCCAAAAACACAAATTACCAAATACATGATATTTTCACAAATTTATTTCTATCACTAAATGCTCATGAATTAGCCCGACACAATTTGTCAATAAAAAATATTTGCTGTTGGCATGTTGGACTAAACTGCAAAGTCGTTTGGCAGTCATCACGGAGTTGCAAGGTCACCGTGGGGGTGGGGAGAAAGGGTCGTCGGTCGCATCGTATTGCATCAAAATTACAACCCCACGTCGGGGCTCTGCGATTCCTATCCTTTCCGGTTTTTCGGGAGGTTGTAGGTTCGAATCATTCGTTTGTTAGAATTTTGCCTCATTTCCCATCCCTTTTACCTAATATCATTGGCCCAATTACCCAAAACGAGACGGTTGAAACGTCCCATTGGAATCCGATGGACTGTACATCCATTGGAATCCAATAGCTCCCCATTGGATTCCACCGGCCATCAAACCCATTAGATTTCGATGGCGGGCGGGATAGCCGTGTATGCAGAGGCACTGTAGGATTGACCGACTGACTGACAGACTGAAATTCTATTGGTTGCTGTACCTGGCCCGAAGGCTATGCAGCACTACACTAGGGGGCGTAAGTGACGGTAGCTATGCTGGGGTAATCTAAGAGACCATTTTCATCTATGAGTGATGATTCCAACTGGCCTTCCTCAGAGGCGTATGGTAACTGTTCTGAGTATTTTGCAGAATATTCCAGTGTGCAATATGCACAGGCACCGGGGGACGCTTCCAACTGACCTGCCTCAGAGACATGTGGTAACTAACCAAGCATTTTGCAGAATATTCCAGTGTGCAATAGAGAGGTTGTGCAAAAGCCGCATGAGCCGCATGCGGCTTTTGGCCATTGTGGAAAGCCGCAAGGTTTACTGAGTTTTCTCAAGTTTTTATCCATTCTTTTTGCTCAATACCATCCATTGTCACTTCAAACTCATACTAGACTCCCGAAAATAATACACATTAGTGGCGGTCAGAGTAGAAGTTAAATAGCGATTCTGACGACGATTCTGGACTTGATTCTGGAATTTATTTATCGTGGGAGAATCGTCGCAATTCAGAATCGTCTCAGAATCAGTTGTAGAAGCTAGAAGCTCCTCCAGAGGAGCTTCTATTAACTGCTGGAGCTGTTGCTCGAAGTGGCCGAGGAGTCCGCCGCTGCCCCCCCCCCCCCCCCCCCGCGACAGAAGGGAAGGCAAGCTGAGCATAGCCACCACACAAAATAAATCAAAGCAAGTGCGAAGTAGTTTTACGGCCGAGAATCGTCCACAGAATCGCTGTAGGAAGATGGCGGTCAAAGTAGACGTCGATTCTGGGCGATTCTCGCACGATTCTGATGTAAAACAATTCCAGAATCGACATCAGAATCGTTGTCAGAATCGACGTGAGAATCGCCCAGAATCGTTCACTCACAGCGCCGGTTCATCAATTTAATAGGCATTTAAGTTAGCTACGCTTCGTTAAGTATATTAAAACATATAATACGGCCCGAAACTCAATTTAATATATCTGGTTTAGGAGTTAACAAAATCTAATATTATATGTTTTACTGGTTGCTCAGGATGGATTAGTAGTCGTGATTGAAAGACAGTCAAAGATGTACGAGGTACAGACCAGCTGACCATGACTTTGCAGATTCATTCACGTTCGAGCGGCACACCTGCACTGCCCCGAGTGGCCTAGTTTTTTAATATGTTACAAGCGGAGATAAAGCCAACTTCGTATGGAGCTATACTCACCGCCGGAGCGAAGCGCAGGCATACCTTGTCTTTCAACTATTGAGCCAGCCATCCAGAGTCCGCAGCTCGGCATGCGAGCGGAGCCGAATATAGTGATTGATTTCCGCATGCCGTTGGATGGGCGCTAATCTGCCGTGCTTTGGTCATGCTGCGCAATTTAACCATACGGAGATACGGCTTCAGACAGACGGAAGGCTCGATTTTATAAAGAGGGTGATATGGCCCCATATCGTAATATAATCATAATGTATCATAATCTAATGACCTATCATCCTAGGGCTTAAAATTATGCCCGGGCCGTATTTAATCGTAATTTTAAGATTATAATTGATTATATTCACTATATTCATAATTTTAGCCGGCCTTAGTTCCGTCGGCCGTGACGGATCCCGTCGCCCGTCCCGTTCCGTCAAGAAACTTTTCAACCACTCGACGGGCCGTTAGGTGACGGTCCGTGCCCGTCACTCACCCGTCGAATCGACGGCGGTGCCCGTCACGGGCACGGCGAACAGTCCTAATACTCACCCATTCTGCGGTTCTCGTCCTCCCTCTTCGCGCGGACCCCAGAAATAATCCAAATAATGTAAAATGATCGCTACGCCTTCCGTCTTTGACTCATACAGCTCGCCATAAACCTAATCCCTAACTGTACACTAAGTGGACAAAAAAAATGTCCGATCGGTTTTGTGACGAGTTCTCAATGAAAACAAGATATTTTGACATGAAATAAAATGTAAGGTCATTGAGACGGCCGATTTCCACATTTTCAGCACTTTTTTGGGATCAGAATTTGTTGATGTGCCATTGAAATAGGCAAAATACGGAAATCCCGATTTTTCAACCTGAGCAGTGATTTTTTTTCAGGACATTCTGAATCATCCACATTGCAGTTCAGTATCTTTCCATCACTTTCACAAGTCGAATTATGCAAAAATATTCAGGCGTTCAAGCGCTGTAGAGCCCACAAAGTGGCCATTTTGGCCATTTTTGATCAAAACTCGGCAAATTCTGGCCAAAATAGCCGTTTTGCGATCGCCGTAGCGCGTTATCGCCTGTATATTTTTGTATGGTTCAACTTGTGAAACTGATTGGGACCTCTCAAACTTCAATCTGACTGAATCAGATTATGCCTCAAAAAGTTGTTGAAGGACTTCAAAAATGCAGATTTCCGATTTTTCTCGTGTTGAGCTCCGCATGATCGCGCATCAATTTATTTGATCCAATCACTTGTCCAGATAGGTTTGTTTCTCCTTTCTAAACCCTGTAGTATTTTGTTTCAGGTGAAAATATGCATTGCTTGTCCCGCAGTAGTCCGAAAACTGATCGGACATTTTTTTTTGTCCACTTAGTGTACGTACAACATTTCCACATCCGGATTCCACGGAACTGACCCAGAATATCCTCGAAGACAGCACCCCCCGGGGCCGTCTCAATCCGCAACGTAAGTCGGCGGCAACTCATCAACCACCCTCCCCGCCGGCGCAGCCCGCTATCAGTGTGCACCAGCGAATCCGTAACAACATGGCCTAGCCGATGATCACGCACCACGCGCGTCTGGTCCCGTTTCATCGTCGACAGCGACCGGGTGACGGATGCGGTGTCCGACCCGGCGGTGCTGCTTCCCTCCGCGCGGTTTTGAATAAGCTGCTGAACCTGGTCTTGGAGGATCCTTAGCTGGGTGGTGATCGCAGCGGCATCCTGCTCCTGCGGAACAGCGATATTGGTGCCCTGCGATGCATACGGGACGAGGGAGGAAGGTGTCTCCTTCGGCGGGGTACCTTCTCCATCCGATGGTACCACTGCCTCTTCGCTGTCCGCAGCTGTTGCTTTGCTGCGTCGATAACACCGCCACACTGATAGTCCTGTCAGAACCGCTAGCAGCACGGCCAATCCTCCCGCAGCGCCTCCTGCGATCGCGGCGACAGAAACCTTCTTCTTTGTCGTGGTAGCAAGGGCGGATGGTTCAGCGCGTCCGGAGCTCGACGACGCACTCGACGACGCAGTGCCCGTAGTTTCTGCGCTGGACGACGGCGCGCTGGACGAAGGATCTGGATCATTCGAGCTACAAAAGGGGAATGAGTACGGTGAACTTGGGGAATCACGGCAAGCGTTCCTACGTGTAAATCGCGTAATCGAACCAGAGACCGGAGTGCGAGGCGACAATACTGACTTCATGCGCTCCGTCGGGGATGGTGGTATTTTTATATAACAGGATGTTGTACTGAAGGACGGGATCATCCACAAAGGGTATAGGTATTGTCTCGGATTTGGAACCATCTATTATGATGTCCGCGCCAAAAACGGAGGGGAAGCGATTGCTGTCCACTGTACCGAAGACATAGAGAGCGGTTCCTGCCAAATAATCAGTGTGAACCGGCAAATATAGTTATGTGGCACGCACCACTAAAGTTTAGGGTCAGGCTGGCTGGCGCACCCGAGGGCGTAAGGAACAGATAAGACACAGTTCCATTGAAAAGCATCGTCTTATCCCATGGGCCGGTAGTATCCGGATCTGAGGAACCGCCAGAATACTGCACGAGTGGGCCCTGATCATCGATAGTGTGATTGGTGGGGATGGCAGAAACAACGCGCGTGAAGAGCAGAAGAAACCAGCACGGAAACGTGGGTTTCGCTCGCATTCTGGGAGGCTTCTGGGGTATGGGGATGGTGGTGGGAAGGAAGAGATGGTCTCCTCGATGCCCAATCGATGCCCCCCCGTCCACGTATCTTGATCACTGTGGGTCCTTTGTCCGAAAATGGCAACGCCGTTAGTTGATGTCCATGTGGTGGATGCCGCACAGCCCTCAAAATTGACAGACGTACTGGTCCGGTGATGCCGCAGAAAGAGAAGAAGATCCGCGTACAGTACAACCTGCTGCACTACAAATATATATTTTGTCGGCCGGCCGAATGCCGAGGTGCTTCAATCGTTGTGACAGATGTTTAGTGTCGATGTTGTTTCCCGCCATGGTTTTGGTAACCGTATGCGTGTTATTTGTGTGGGAATGAAATGGAGGGGAGAGAGAGGGTGAGAATTGCTAAGCACTGCCGCGTTTGATGAATTTGAAACGTTTGATGGCCAACGGCAATCTTTTGACAATGGATGCCCGGTAAGTATGGAACGAATTCGACCGGCAAATTAACCCCCGGCGAAGCATTAGTCTTAGTTGCACAATATTTCCTGTGTTTGTTTGGCCCTGCTATGTGCCGTTCTTGACCGCTACCGCCATGTCCCCAGCGAGTCCCTCGCCACCCGCCCTCCTCTCCTCAGCTTATATTCTCCTCCGGCCAGCAACACGTGCTCGATTGGCGGCCCCACGGATTCGACTAACTATTGCTGCGCCTGAAGAGGACGACTTCGATGAAAACGGTTCTCGATCCTTTCGCGAACGACGGTCTTGTCCTTCTCTATGCCTTGCGTACACCCAAAGCCCACTGAACGTCCCCAACTGCTGCTATTACAATCCGGTGTGTCTTTCTCTGTATCTTTTCTGCAGTGCTGCCTCAGAGACCATGAAGCAGAGGTATCGGCTCGTTCCTACTCCGCTCTTCGTAACCACCGGCAATATCCACCAGAATGACCTCATGACCTCAAGCATACATCGTCCCCCTCTTTAACGAATTATTCGCGGAAACAGATCATCCCGTCGTCATTGTGCCTCAAGATACGTGTATCGGCGGTCCGGGAGGTGGCGAAGAGACCTTAAGCGTTACAGGTACTGTCGGGTACGTTCCAATAGGCGTATATGCACCTTCCGCTCCACCACCGTCCGTATCCGAGGCCCTCTGTGGATGTGGATGCACAAACAAGCAGTGAATCTCCGGGGTAAAATACTGCATCAATCGTGTCGATGCCGTCAATGGCGCGGTAGAGGTACAAGGGGTGCTCAATTCTTATCCCATCACGCCCATCCGATTTTTGCTCATCAGTGAAAATAAAAATGTCAATCAATGCATCATTTACGACATCCCATCATTCAGCTAGCAGTATGTTTAAGAGAGACATTGAAGGATTAGACTGCTCGTACTACCAAGGCGCAAGATGCATATCTAAATGTATTCAAAAATAATTTTTTCTGTATCGTATCTTTGACCAGCACTACGTCCAAGTCGCGTCAGAGAGCGAGCCGATGTGATCAACCTGTCGAAAAGGTCATTCCCACGTAGAGACAGACGGTCGAATCACCAACATACCTGTATTTATGCATAAAAGAGCCCCAACGACAAACCAGCAGAGCGTAGATGTGGATGTACACAAAGGAAACGTCATATGATGGCCGTTGATGCGTTGATTGACATTTTTATTTTCACCGATGGGCAAAAATCGGATGGGCGTGATGGGATAAGAATTGAGCACCCCTACAAGTTCACGTACTCATGACTTGTGAAGTAGTTTCATACCTCCTGAATGCAAGTCCCCGAGAGCCGGCCACGGAGCAGTGAATGTTGGTAATACAAGCTTGACCAATTGTTTCAGGTTGTTTCATATCCTATTTCACTCGCATGGTTTCCGCAGCTTATTCAAATAGCTTTCTGACTCATTGGATACATATTTGATATTCTGTAGATATAAAAGCCCACTATGTACGCTAGATACCTCACTGGTTTGTAACCGGGCCTCACTGCCCTAAACTGTCTTTGCAACCTACCCTTGTACAGTAAAGTCCGGCGCAGGGGACATGTGATAAACACCTGAAACAATATTTGCACGTCACCCGAAACGACCTTAACGAGGCTAAGAGACATCGATGGAGTGGAGTGCCTCAACATAAAAAACAGAGCTTAGACTTTTGGTCAACGATACTGCCATGAGTCTCCGTCAGTTATTGTGTCGTTACCATAAAGAGGTATCTTACGTGTCTTCAACTCAGGCGCCAGATTTTCACTTCGTTGGCCCTTAACGGGATTTGAACGGGATCGCTGGCAAGAAACACTCTTGCAGGTGTTCGATATCTGTCCTCGTAGATGCAGATGACATGCGCATATTTGTTCTCTTTCCGATGCGGAAGTGGAATGGGTGTTCATTTTCTGGTGGAACTATAGACCATCTAGGATAATGGATCCACCAACAGGCGCGCAGAAAATTTGACCCCCGGCGAACCACGTTGCGGATTTTGCTCTAAATTTTGTGGCTGTGCGTATATTTGATCTCCTTCCGATGCAAAAGTGGAATGGGTGTTCATTTTCTGGTAGAATTATGATCCACCTAGGATCACATATCCACCAACAAGCGCACAGAAATTTGACCCCCGGCGAACCACGTTGCGGATTTTGCTCTGAATTTGTGGCTGTGCGCATATTTGATCTCTTTCCGATGCAGGAGTGGAATGGGTATTTCTGGTGGAATTATGATCCACCTTGGGAATTCATCCACCAACAATCGCGCAGAAAACTTCACCCGCCGATGAACGACATTGTCGAATATTTCTGAACAGGAGGACCTTTCCTTCTTAGGACAGATTCTAGTCCGTCGAGTTTTCGACATTTTTTCTTGTCGGGTACCGTTCGGACCGGCTAGCAAAATACACGTTGAATGAAACAAATCCCATTATGTTTGCTACTCGGATTGATCGTGGATGTTCCTACGGCGCCGCTAGTTAATGTATTATACGAGCCATACCTTCAAGACATCGAGGCCCAGGCACGGTTGTGTATTATACAAAGCCGAAATCATTCCAACATGCTTCACACTGGAAAATGAAAATTTTCACCCCGGCTGACAACGGCGCTGAAGTGCATATTTTCTTCGTCATAATAAATCAGTAAATGGTAACTCGGATATGTAGGTACGAGAAATAAGCATGCACAGCGTTAATCAAAATTGAAACGGGATGGAGCCGCCTTAGAACCGGGCCGGCAAATTTGACCTCGATTGTTGGCACAAAGTAGCCATGCAGTGGCAGCAGCACAGAATCTCCGCGGTTTCGAGGCCAACACTTTTGTTGTGAAATTGAGACAGGATGAACAACAGATTGAGCAGAGACAGCAGTGGTTGAGATGTATAAATCACAAGTGGCAGGCAACGGGATTTCTTGGGAAGGTTTCCTAGTGGTAAAACATTACGATATACATTAGATATCCATCCGAGAGAGAGTCCGAGAGACATCCGAGAGACACGTTGTCGAAACAAGCTGTTTTCACGGGATTTATGGCACAGAAAAGAAAACGCAGCAGGGTACAAAGAGGGGCAGTCGCAGGGAAGAAACAGCAGTGGGACATAACTTTAGTATTTTTGAGCTGTCCCCAGAAGACTCGGGTCTCTGTGGAGAGTGCAGCGTTAAATGGCACGCTGGTTAGCGCTGGCAGGAAGGCAGTGTTGAAAGGGCATGTGATTATTTCGGCACCTAGAAAGGCAGTTGGATCCGAGACATAACCCCGTGTTCTGTGGCCAGATCGGGCTACATAACAGGGTCCAGACACAATTCATGAGCCGGGTTTTCATAGAATGCATTTAATCTATTAATTACTCTGGGCGCTGACAATGGGTGACTTCCCGTAAGACTTAAATGTTCGTACAGAATATATTTCCACTATCCGCCGTGATGCCGAAGGACCTGTCAGGACCCCATCAATAACATCACCCGAAAACAGACAACCTCTATTCTCCCATCACTCGAAATATTGCGAATCTAGACGAGGCGTCGGTACCCCCGTCTAGATTTTGAATATCCTCAATGACCCGTTTTGGGCTCAAATGATTGATCATCACTTATGTCACTCCGGTCACAAACTCTCCGCCCAGCAATGTACATACGATGCTGTAGACTGCTGACTTCCAACCTTTCTGAATCACTCTACAACTCATGCCGCACCAAAACGAACATCTTTGAGCCGGTTTTATTCACAAATATCAGGATGCTGTGGAGACTGTTCTAAGGTGAGCTGACACACAGAGAGATGGTTTATATACAACATGAATGTATAAAAATATTATTTGGCTTGCGACGGCGTGAATTTCCTGTCCGTTGATCGTATCACTGGCACCCCCAAAGAAGCTCAGAAAATGCGCTGGAATATTTAACTCTTACGGGAACTGCGGATTTTCAATGCGATTCCAACGCGCCTACTCCTGAGCCAATCCTGCCAAAATCGCGCCCAGGACAGCTGTCCTGAGCAAAATGTCCCCAAACAGAAAAAAAAAAACGGCCGCGCCCTATGTTCCGCAAAGTGCTGTAAAGGATGTTTGTCCTTTAGTGAAAGACCCACTGCCCACCGCGTTCATGGAGATGGCTGCCAATTTCAGGACAAGAGATTGCGTGAAATGGCAATTTTCATAAGTTCAACCGCTGAACAATCAATGCAATAATTGCGAAATCGCAGTGACGCCACAGGTGGCTGTGGCATTCCATCTCGCCGCCACATGCAGGTTGAGGGGCGAGGACTTTGTTTCACTTTCACTTGACTTCATTGCGCTCACCAGGTTGTTTTTGTCGTAGATCTCCCTAATTAATGTTTCTCTTCAAGTTATCCCACAACTGGATAATTCTATTGAGAAACCCCGGTTGCAGACAGAAACCCCCCATTTAAAAATAGTCTCTACCCAGAAACCCTGGTTTCTGCGGCCGGAGGCCCCAGGCCGGGACCTGCCAAATTCAGACCAGTGGCCAAGTTTGTAGCTGCAAGAAAATACAGTTCGGATGATAGTTGTATGTCTCAAAATAAATCAGCAGGATCAAGCATCCTGAAGCTTTGAGCGCGAGTCGGGATCGGACGAGAATGACGCGGGTATCGTCGCGCCGTAAGAGCCCTTTGCGTCCGCAGACGGAGTGGATATCGTTCGGCTGAGACGAGAGCTTTGTCTTGAATCACTGCATTCAAGGCCCGAATAGCCGCAGCGCCGCCTCGCCGGACCTAGCCGAACTACGTGTGGCCAGTGTTGGAATTAACGGTTAACCCTTAACTTAACTTAAGGGTTAAAATGGTGTTAATATTAACCCTTCACATCAATTCTTGACCACCTTAACTGTTAATTAATGGTTAATTATGGCATTCCCACGCTGTGCCCATGCTTCCGAGGGCTTGTCTGGGGGACAAAAACAGAGGTGCAATGACCACAGCCAGTGGAATTTGGTTTTCTCTGTCCATGCCAAATTTCAAGCTTTTTGGGAGGATGCTACTGACCTTTGATCTTCAACTGGCTGCGAAACATCAGCCGAGGGCAGTTGTTCCTGACTGCAGGGCCACTCAAATGAAGAGGCGTGTGTCAGGAAATCAACAGGAACTGAGGAGAAGTAGTAGCCCTCTACTGCTGTATTTTTTTCTATGGGGCAGTCATTTTTTTTTGTACCGTTAACTTCACCGTTAACTTGTGCTGTTAATTAACGGTTAATTAACCTTTAAGGCCTTAAGATGAAATTTTACCGTTATTAACCCCTTAAGTTCCAACACTGCGTGTGGCTAGCCGACCTCGCCACATGCGGCTAGCTCCGGGTGGACAGCTAGCCACAGCTGGTCACAACTACCCACACCTAGCCACAGCTACCATCTCGGCAGCTAGCTAGTGGGAACCGAAAGAAATACATAAGTAAAAGTTCCTGCAGGGCAAAGCCACGACCTTCCAATCGCGGCGTGGGAAGCTCTCGTGATGCCTCTTAGAGCCGCAGATCTTGATTTCTTTAATTGGGCGGACGACTCTTTCAATCCCATACCCTGCACACCCAATCGCTCTGCCCGTCCTACAAAATTCCACCAGAAATGCTGTATAATCACCACATGCTCCATTGCAACCAGATGACTTCTCTCCGTCCTCGTTGCTCTCCCAGTTTCTCCACAAGAGCTTGTATCCCGAAGGTATCACGTATAGAGACATAGCGGAGAGCTCCAACTGGCTCCTCGATCCTGAAGATTACTTGTACGAGGGTTCTAAAAACTCCAACGCGATACCGTACCCCCGCATCCTCGAGCCTCCGCCCGGTCGGGGTTCGGCTAGGTTCAGATGTACTTTTTGCTCAAAAGCCTACGCGGGTGTGAATGCGAAGAGTATGTGGCGCCGACATGTTCTTGACAAACATCGAATCCGGTTGCCAATGCGCCGTTGCGGTCCTGCCGGTCGGGGATGTCGCCTCTCGAAATTGTTGTTCACAGAGACCGACATTCCCTCAGCCAATAAGTAATTCAAAACTTCCCCACTCTTGTTTGGTTCTTATTCATTTTACAGTGCAGCGCTCTCTTCTTGTACATCCATTCTAGGAGCAGCTAGCTTGAACACAAATTTTTACTTTGATTTCGATGCAACGTCCTGCGACTCATAGCTCCACACAGTGCAAATGATGAGCCTATGTGTTCTGTGTGTTGGCGGATGGCAGGCTTCGGTAGGCATGCTGAAGCTGTTCAACATTCAAGACACTGCCACGTATTCTGCGAGGCAGATTTTTCATTTTCGTCCTCCTAAATCTCATACTGAATTTTCAACGGTTGCAGCGGCTGTGATTTAATTTTGACACAAGTTCATGAGCTGAAAAATTTAAATTTTCACACAAGTTGCTGCAGGAGGATTAATCAGAAGCCAAGTCAAAATGAAAGGACCGCAGAAGCGAGATTCGAACCAGCGACCTCAGCAACACGACCAAATTAACGGCATTCACGTAGCATACCACTACACTAACTGACTGTTGAGGCCAGCCAAAATATTGGCATCATAACACCAAGCTGTTTAAGGAAACCAACACTGAGGGAAAGGTTAGCTGGTGGGGCAAGAAATCATCTTCAAAAAGGAGACGTAGAGAGTAGGAAGCATATGCAATTGGGGCAAAATGAATGGTTAGAAATTAGTCGATGGACATGATGTAATGGCGGCAATTTGGGTCACCATTACTCCCTGGTAGTGTAGTGGTAAAGTTACTGTGCCGGAAATTCGGTGCATTCTATGGCATGACAGCAGTCTGGGGTTCGAACCCTGCTGTTGCCATTCATTTTGTTAAACCGATTAAATCTGCGCAAGATTAATCTGGAACAATTAAATCTTTTGTCTCAGATTAATCTTGAACAATTAAATCTTTGGTCTCAGATTAATCTTGAAATATTATTCCCCCGCCTCTCAGGGTCATTGATATAAGCTACTACGGCCTGTAACATACAGCAACTTGTGTAGAAAATTTAAATTTTTCAGCTCATGAACTCGTGTCAAAATTAAATCACGGCTGCTGCAACCGTTGATATTGAGAAATGCCCAAAGATAAGGGGGAAAGGCCAATCAACGCCTTTTGATGAGCTGGTTATAATCCCGGTGAGATCTTGGAAATTCAACGCTAATTTAACGTCGTGGGAGAAATGATTTGATCTGGTAACAATTTTGCACCTAAAAGTTTTGTCAAGTCAGAATGTTGGTGTCAACTACTCTGTAAGAGCCATTGAGTTGTACAATGCTTGGTTTTATCAATTTGAAGTATATCTCTGGATTGAATGGCCCCGGAGGTCCCAAAGAGGTACACACAATTTCGTTCGAGGGCCCCAGAATAGATAGGTTGTGCAAAAGCCGCACGGGTCGCATGCAGCTTTTGGCAATTGTGCAAAGCCGCGGCAGAAATTTTATTTTTTCAATAGTGCCGTCCCAACAAGCAATTTTCTAGCACATGCTCGTGCAGGATGATAATTTTGTGTCAACCATGATTCCGAAGAATGCGATAGCCAATTTATTAAATTCGGGTCTGAAGATCTAAGACCTGCAGTGCGTGCAATGGCATTCACCGGGTACAAAGCTAATCTGTTCTCAGACGCCAGTTGAAAGATGCTATCCGGGAACATCGTGAACATCAACTAGCAAGCTCAAATAAACAGGTATTAATATCATTCCAAGTGGTATTCTACACTACTCGACGAGTACTTTTAGCTATAGAAATAAATTTTACACTGGCGCCCTCTACAAAAAGTGTGTTTCAAATTTCCGCGAAAAATGCCTTATATCTCCGGAATTTCCTTTTTCGGAAGTCGGTCACCACATCCAATTTTCTTCTATTCACCCATATTTTCACTCCATGAGTGGTTTGTGGTGGCTAGGTGCCCGGAATCATGAGCACCACCACTCGCAATTACTTTTTTCGGTTGCGAGTATCTACGCAGCAACGCTATAAACTTGCCTCTCGGTTAGTACAGCAGGCTTAAGAATTCGGAGAGGTTTCCCGCGTTCACGTTCAACAGAGACTTGATCCTGTTGACCGGCCGCTTACAGCCGATGTCGGAACCGAAGGCGCGAGCGAAAAATTTGTTTTCAGAGAAATGTGTGTAACTCATCCAGTTCTCCACCGGTTTGAATGAAATGTAGGTAGATCTGTCGGGCTCATTCATGCGCAATTAGGGATTTCATAAAAATATTATGTATTAGGTAATCTGCGTTTTTCGGCTGTTTTCACTTGGTTTTCAAGCCGAATGCCATTTAGCATGCCCAGAACACATGTAATCGTCAGGCAAACTCCATTCATGGCGTTACGACTCATCAAATCCGTGCCGGCTCTGGATGGCGATGCTGTGGGCGGACTCGTTTCGGATGCAGCTCACAGATTTTGGCGAGAAAAAAATAGCCTTCTCATCGTCAGCTCGACTTATGAGCTCGTGCATCTGAAATGCTGGGTCCCAGTTCTAATCACCTATTCCAACGGCGGTACAGATGAGCATTATCACATCCACTTCTTCGAGCTTTTTGTGAGCCTTGCCGAGCAATGCGATGAACGCGGAATGGCAGTTACAGATGATATGTTTGCGAATGTGAGTGAACATTTCATTCAGATCTCATAATTTTCATCTGGTTTGTAGGTGGTCGATTTCAGTCTAGCTGAACGCAGTGGTTTCATCCTGGCCTTTATCGATTTTTGGTGTAGGCGAGAACCCAATGGACGTACTGTTGCAGGTCTCCGCAAAATTGCCCCCACACTGCTGAAAGGTTGTGTGCAACATTTCCGAAACCAGATCACGCGTGTCAAGAAGATCAGTGGAGTGGTCGACCCCTCACAAACTGACGTCTTTGAAAATTATGCAATTAATTGTCGCTTGTATTGGTTTTTAAGGGAAGATATGGAGCGAGTTCGACCAAATCATGTTCCATGACTGTTCAAGCTGTTTTTTTCAGTATCCGCCCTAAAGCCCTACAGTCATTCCGCGGACCTTGCACGAGGTTTCAAAAATCGGCTTTCCTGGCCGTAAGCTTGAGCTCCAGAGTTGAATTAAAGTACCTAGAGGGTGTATAGACATGTGTAGACCATGAAACCACAAAAAGGTTGGGAGGAATACATTGAATTTTGCTTTTTCTGGCCGATTCGGCGCGGGCCGAATTTTCGGCCATACTCGGTCCTTGCATTTCTGCCCAAAAAACACTGGTACGACTTCAATTCATAGAAATTTGAGTCATATACGACATTTTAAGCCTCATCTCATCTCCCTACGCATATAACATCCTGCGACAAGAGCAAACAGACATTTATTTAGGCCGATTGCCAGTCCCCACTGTCGCTGTGGGCAGGAGATCGTTCGCAGTCGGATCAAGTGTGTAAGCATTTGATCGGTTTTTTAGGCATTTGATCCAACTTCTTAAAAATCGACTGCCACTCTACAATTAATTCGACTGCAAGGTAAGCAGTTGGCCATTCAGCTCAGCATGATAAACGGCAGGAAAACGACCTACGGCAGATATTTTTGCCTTTCTTACCCTGACGTGAAGAGTAGACTTTGCAGCACTCATCTTCCTGATCCTCGTCGTCGACATCTTCTGGCCGGTCATTGCCTTCATGAAAAGGTCCTCGTCGATGAAGTCGGGTATCTGCAAGGTGCCTGGACAGTGAACCATCTCCCGGTGCGAACAGACAAGGATATAGTTTTTGTTTCTGAGACGTTAAGGAATTGTCAGACAATTTTAAACGAATGAACGAGCATTTTTACCTGTGTCAGCTTCTTCGGTACAGCTTGGCCGTCGGTACAAGCCATGCTATTTGTTGGATCGACAGCTCCACATCTCCAGTCGGAAATCGATCTGATAAAGCCGAGATGAATGTTAGTTGTATTATAATTTAGGGGAGCGGAATCTGAACGTACGCGAGCAGCTGTCCAGTGCGAGTGCTGTCCTGAATCTGTCGCGTACGCAACTGAGCTTGAACAAGGCGATCTCTGGAGTCCACATCAAGTTCACGCCGCTGAACGTTGACGAATTCGAGAGCCGGCGATTCACAAACATAAGCCCATCAGGAAAATCCAAAATGGCCCCATAGCCAGGGGGTATCTATAGGATGCTATGAGGTGCTATGAGGTGCTATGAAACTTTGTGCACACTATGGCAAGCTATGGAGAGCTATGGAGAGCTATCATAGTTACCCTCACAGCTATGGAGAGCTACGCAGAGCTATAAAAGTTACCCCTACAGCTATAACATTCTATGACTGTCTATCAAATAGTCCGGTGGGCACTACATAATGCTCCATAGTGCCATGTAGTAGGTTGATAGCACCAGGCATTCCAGACAATGTTAGGTGTTGATATGAATCCTATTCCACCTCTCTGACAGCCCAATTCAAAGCATTGAGTTTCTAAAAGTCACCGTGTCTGAAAAGTATTTTGCATTTTACAGGCTAACGACGGGTTTTGAGGCAAAATGACCTTAGAGATGTCTTATAGCTCTGATTGAGCTCTACAACTTTCGGTTTGAGTCTATTTTTAGACACCTGAGATACACCGGCCATTTTCGGCTGTGTTAACCAGATTGACACTCTATTAGGCCTGTCAGTACAATGACTGTCCTAGGAGGCCATACATCCTGGTTCATGCGAATGGCCGGTGCGGGCTCTTTCGCTGCGGACGACCGCCGGACTCGTTGTTATGGCCAAGACACAGTACTTGAGGGATACACCCGGATACATACTGACAATAATTAATTTTGGACGGCACAGGAGAAAACGTCCCCAATTGTCAGATATCGCGCAGGTTAGTTGTTCAAGTGAGCCAGCCAGAGACTCTTCTGGGCGAGGCTCCCAAGTCACCCGGTCATCCCAATGAGGTCATACATAAATCTAGAATATTTAATAAAAAGTGAGTTCATATTTCTGGCTAATGCTGTGGATTCCTCGATAGTTTAACGCTCAGGTTGAACTTTGAACCAACTTGAACGTAATACTCGCTGTGACCAAAAGTAACCGGAAATTTGGTTTTGAGAGTTTCTGTCTCAAACTTTTCGCATTTATGTGGTCAATTTATCAATCTATGATTTATTTGGCGTAGATTGACGCATTTAGACCTGAGGTGGAACCTCTCACATCTAATATATTATGAAATATCTAAATTGATCGAAAATTAATGATGTTTCCCTCCTTCTTATTGTCTTGATGGTATTTCTGGGTACATCAGGGTTTTGGATACCACAGGATTTCGAGGGTAACCCAGCGCTCGACGCATGGATAACAAATAGATAAAGATAGATAACACTCTAAAGCCCGAATTACATGCTCAACTCACTCCAGGAGTATCCCTAGAGCGTCTACACTATAATGCAACAGTTCTGTAGCTTTCTGCCTCATACAAGATTGGTATGTTCAATGTTGTGTTCACGTAAACTGGATGGTTCAGAATGTTACATAATTCGTTTAGCGAGGATTAGCGAACGGACCGCGCTTCCGATCACCCATCATCCCCCATCCCCCGTCCCAGGACCGGGAACTGATTTATTTCCTTTTTGAGTAAATCACTAAGTGCGTCGCAAAATCGCGCAGGAAGGCGCGTTTTATGGAAAGTGCAAGGAGGAGCAGTGTTCCCCACAGGCCCCCGTCTTTTGGCCTGACAGGATACCTGGGTAATGTATCGGGTCTCCTGTCAAATCTAAGCATGTAGCGCGGGGGAGACCCCGCGGACCCCTTCGCGCTCGCCGCTGGGGCCACCGCCTGGGGTGTCTACTCGCCGCAGGGTCCCGCTGCACGTAGGCAGAGAATCAACTGGTCAAAGATAAATAATAAAAAGGGATGAACACTGCCGGAATCGAACGGGCGATCTCCGAAAGACAAAAATCTAACGCAAACACATTGATAACCACTAAGCCAACCAAGCCATACTAGAGATGTATGGAGTGCAGTAAGTCTGCCCCGACGCTAAGATCACGTGTTGCGCAAAAACCTGCTGGGTCAATTGCTTCGATGTCATGCAAGCTATGAACCCGCGGCGAACCTCCGTACCTCCGGTGTGTCCACAGCTTGTTCTCTCAGTTTCGCCCAGATACAGAATTCGGGATTCACCCCACGCACGGCGGCGGATTCCGAGATTCCGGCAGCAATAATAAATAGGCTGCGGACCGTAGCGTCGATTTGAGGGGCAATTATGGTGGTACCCGTACAGAATATGATCAATCTTGTGTGCCGGTGGCCGGCTACAGTAGAGGGGGAGCTTGCGCAAACACCTAGCTTTCCCTGTACCTGTGTCCGGTGTGCCGAAGTGCCGAGACTTGATGATATCAACTCTGCACAGCCATCGGAATTTGGCATCGGTCAGCAAAGAGAGAGCAAGTTCCCCCAATAATTCAATCGAAGCACGACCCGGATGCAAAACATATTTAGTCTAATGATCTTGTGCCGGCATGACAGCCCGAATGGTCGCATTACTGCGACAAATGTATGCGCGTATGGAGAGAAGCAGATTGTCTCGGTATGTGTTTGAAAGGTTTCTGTTTCTGCGAAAGCACTCAATTCAATTTTCCAGAGAAGATTCATGTCCTTGTCATTCATGGAATAACCATTGGCCGGCCCTGCTGTGGCATCCACTAATGGAAGTAGCACTAACCATTTAACCGGCCTGGTTAAATGGTTAGTGCTACTTCCATCATCCACACTTGCCCCTTGTCCCTCCGTAACAACCGCCATCGCACCCCAAACCCTCTTATCAATTGAACGAAATACTACAGGACTTTCTCATTACTCGATTGCCGGAGCTAAACGGCGGCTTTGGTTGTACATAGCATACTCAACATATGTCCGAAGCATGAGTATTGGGACGGACACTCAAAGCTTGTCACGCGTGGCGCTGGCACTCTCATTCCAAGGAAATGTATCGAACTCAAACAAAAGTTCTGAGTCGGAGCGACTTCCGCTGGCACGCGGCGAGTGAGTTGCATGGTACGAGTTGTCGTACGCCGTTGATCCGGATAATGAGGGGCCTGCCATCCTGCGACGAGCTAGGGCCGCTGCCCAGGGATGATTTCTTTCGTGGACATCTTGAGGAGTCTGTTTATGGACTATGGCCGGGATTCGAGCCCAAGGGAGGTTCTAGTGTGAAACTGATCAGAACACGCCATGAACGGTTGGATATCCGCACTATGAATGCATCTCATGGGCCATGTAAGACTCTGAAGAATCTTTACTCAAAACTTACCGACCGCATCTGGGCTATCCCACTTCGTTATAAAAGCCACGCACTTCCAAAACTGCATGAGTGGGAGAAGAAGGTCAAGGTTGAGACCGGATTTGATGTCGGGATTTATCGCACTGACAATGGCGAACTGACAAGTCACGAAATGGACACCGGGTTAGCCGATACTGGAACTCGATAAGAGCTTTCGGTCCCATATATATCTGCACACATCGGCAAGGTGGAACGATCCCACCGTATCATTATGAGTCGCGCCCGAGCCATGCGCTGAAACGCTGCACCAAAGAGCAGCAGTGAAATCAATTACAAAAGAGATTGGACGAAGTCCACACTCAAATGAATTTCAATTCAACCACCAACTACTCCAATGCTGTGTGTGTGTGTGTTCGGGGAGGTGGGTCAGGCGTATCGACCGTCAATCTCAAATAGCACATTTAAGAATCCTTGCCAAATCACACAGTGTAGTGCAAATAAACCAATGTATTGATTAATCCTATGGACTACTATCCAAGAACCCACAAATGTTGGACTTCAACAGGTGCTTGACCTTGCAGTGAGATTTCAACCAGAATGCACACAGAGGACTTCAGGATATTCCACAGCTCAGCCTATCGGCCTCAGGAATTCCACAGCTCGGTCGTATGTGTCTAGAGAAAGAGCCCACACTGTAACCAATGCCTCAGAGAACCCACAGCTCAGCCCAAATCCAATGGACCTCAGGGTGTCTCACAGCTCAGCAATTGAGAAACAGTCAGAATCAAAGGGACCTCAGGGCGCCACAGCTCAGTCACAAGGACGTCAGGCTAACCCACAGCTCAGTCACAGAGATCTGGTCGCAAAATATGCCAACAAAGGGGGCGGAGTTCGCTCTCGTATCTAATTTACATGCCAGTTTAAATACATTGTACTTGTCTAAAAGGGTATAAAGTATGTGAGAAGAACACAACCTTTCTGGGGTTAAAACTCCGTGTTAGACCGACAAAACAGCGCCCATGAGTCATATGTATCGGTCCTAGGAACCCTCCGATGTAGTTTCCGAAGAAAAGGGGCCAGGGCCATTTTCCCCAAGGGAAATGCACAGCCTTTTGAATTGTTTCCAGGCACACCTTGAATCCACTGTCATTCTGACAATCCCAGGCCTGTCCAGACCTGTTACACCATGTTCCAGGCATATCTAGGCGTCTCCTGGATCCAATCTAGTGTGAACATGCTCCAGCACGACCCAGATATTACTAGCTCCAACCACTAGATTCCTTATTTGGTAGATACCATCAAAATGACTCCTAGAGCCGTAGATGATTTATCCCTTGATTCTGTAGCTGCCTGTATGATATCCTTCCAATGTCCCATTGGTTAATTAAGTGGCCTAGCGCCTACATTGTACTCAAACTCATTGCACAAACTGTACAAGTCGTAGGAACCTCTGTATAACCAGTGTGATGAATGATGTGTTTGTAACTGGGCTTTAAACGCGTCCAACAGCCTAGTGCACAGCCCTGGGATTAGACTTGCACTCTATCATGTCCTTATTATCAGGTTTTATCAGTTTCAATAACTGAAAGGTCGCAAAATTATGTTATTTCAGGCATGTTCAATTTCATGTCTCATCATCTCCCCCAACCTGAAATTCTGACTGCCCTCAGTCACTTCCTTTATCAGTGTAGGTATTTTGTGGAGAGTAATTTTGCCAACCAAATCGACAATGCAATCATAAGGCCCATTACATGCCAGCCAACAGCTACTTGAACCAACTTTCCCAGTTACCTTTCAGATGTACTCCAATACATTCCCTAGTTCAAAGTTCTGGGCACCGGTTTTTAATCATTAGCCCATTCTCTGACTATCCCTAACCTCGATTTGAAAGTCTACCCCCAGTGTGTGAGGCCTCAACTCAGTTATTTAGAGTGATCTCCTCGAAAATCCTGTATCTTTGATTTATCCTGAGTTGCCAACGTTCAACCTCGCACTTTGAACTCGTTTTTGTACCTTTGGTGCTTAGCAGTGTTTTACACCATACTTCACCATCCCAGCCGAAGGATTAGACGTCAAGTGCGACCTAGCAACATTGTCTTTCCCCATATGGTTAGCTGCACTGAGTTATATCCTATTTATTCGCTTATTGGGAGGCCGTTGCACGTCCAATGACATGCAATAGTGCCGTAAAGGTCGGTGAAGTGTCTAGGTTCGATACGCGAACACCACGCCGCTTCCAAGCAATATTGTCCCTGAAAAACCCTACCCCAAGTGGCGGAAAAATGCGGCAAAAATCCGATTGAATTCCTCCTTGGTTGATTTCCCCAGTCTCTCTCCCCCAACCTGAAACTTTGACTGTCCTCGGTCCATTTCCGTGGTTGTCCTGAAGGAGATCTCAATTTGCCTATAAATGCAGGCCCATCCAGCACTGTAGCTTCACCAATCCAGTCTCGCACTTCTCCTAGTTCAATGGCTTCCACCTTTCCTTCTGACTTCATTGAGGCTCGCACCCTCTTCGAAAAAGTCAGCAGCAATGCCAAACTCTTGAAGGAGTATGATGCCCCTGAACAAAAGCGCATCATGCAGCTCCAGGAAGTTGGCCAGGCCGCGGTTGGAATCCATTTTATACACCATCTTTCTTCCATACTGAAGTTTCTTTTGGCAGTTTAAATTCCTAGGTTTCCCTTCCCAACTCCGTGCTCCTGAGTCTAAGGGACTTGTCGAGCTCTTTTTCGATATGCGAGGCTTATACCATGAGCTTCACCATCCCAACAAGGATGCCAAACCCTCCTACCCCTCGGATTATGATGGATTGCGACAGCTCACCCACCAGGCTCAAGAAGAGCGCAAGAAAAATAAGAAGGTACGTTTCCAGTTCCAAAATAAAGTCCTCTGTTCATTTCCTCTGTATCCAAAGACTGTTAAGTCCAAAACAACCGTTGAAAGCGACGATGACGTCGAAATCATCACTGGTAACAGCGGCAACTCGAATAACACAGACAGTTCTGACCAGGTATGTTCAGAAAAGTTATCCAAGAGTTTAATGAAAATTCTGACTAAAGCCTTGGCCCAGATGCAAGTCGATGATGAAGACAAGCCTGCCAACGAGATTGGCACTGTTCCAAAGGGGCTTCACTTCAAGAAATTGAAGGTGGACCATGAATGCGGTCATGAGGATCACCCTGAGACCTCCTGCCCTTCTGCTCCAGTAAGACTTCATTTCCATCGTGTAATAATCCATATTAGTTACCCAATTTCACAGAGCCCTGCCGCCAGGTCCTCCAAGGGCAAAAAGAATGACAAGAAGCGTCGTCTCCGCGAGGATGATGACTCCACCTTCATTTCTGCAGGTAGCCAAAATCAACTCTGAGTCTCCGCGATTCTGACCATTGTTTTCAGTCCTTAAGGAGCTCGGTTACGGCTCCAACATTACCCAAGTCCTCGAAGAGGCGAAGCTCATTACTACGATGCCATCTGACCTTCCCAATACTATTCCTGCTCTCAAGAAGAGGCTTTACCAGTTCATGGTTGAGATTGCAGTCATTAATGACCGCATTCGCAGTGACATGGCTCTTCGCACTGCTCATGTGGAGGATGCAGCTAGTCTTGCTGCTCGTCTCTCTGAGCTGGAGAACACTGCCGCTGAGGAGTAGAGTAAATCATTGTCCCCAATTATTGCCTACAGAATAAAATTGTCTGTGTCCTTTTCCATTCTGAGACTTGTACCCAAAAGCCTATAGCAAACAGCACTGGAGTGTTCTCAGCTTTTCCGAGCCAAGGTCTCGTCTGTAGCCATTTTCTTTCTTCTCTGCCAATTATTCCAAGCCCTTTCCAGTTCCATCTCTTGTTGTTTAGCCAATTCTTGGCCAACCTTTTTGACGGCCCTAGTTTGATGAACTTTTGGAGCATTAAGGTCCAACTCCTGCTCTTCAAACTCGTCTTCAGCTGGGGGGACCTGATTATTGGAATCCTCCACTCCCAACTTGACATGTTCAAACTGGAAATCCTTTCCCTTGTATTCCAGCGCCACTCCCTCATTGACTAATTCATCCAGTGACTCTTTTGACAAGTCTATCAAGTCATGAATGCTGTCTGGCAGCGGAATACTGCGCCTTGCCTCATAAGGTACTACCCTGAATTGCGCTATTTTAGATTGGAACACTGAACCATCAAGTTCCGCAACAACATAGCTCCCTCCTTTGGTTCTCCTGATTACAATCATTGGCCCGAGATATCTAGGAGCCATCTTGGCGTTCAAAGACTTTTCAACCATCGAGTTTCGAACCAAAACCAAGTCTCCTGGTTTGAAATTGAAGTCTCTGATTGTATGCTCATGTATCTTCTCGTACCGCCTGACTGCTTCCAATTTTTCCTTTGAGACTCTAGCTCTCATCTGCTCAACATGTGTCTGATGCTTGGCTAA
Organism: Mycena leptocephala; assembly: GCA_029378395.1. Classification (NCBI taxonomy): domain Eukaryota; kingdom Fungi; phylum Basidiomycota; class Agaricomycetes; order Agaricales; family Mycenaceae; genus Mycena; species Mycena leptocephala. The sequence continues at coordinate 59,682 of JARJLF010000164.1, read as the reverse complement.
GGCTTGAGCTCTGAACCCTATTAATTCCTCAGTTGTTAATGCTCTTGCTGGTAACTCTACTAGCCAAGTTGCCTCGACAATATCCAATGGTAGGATAGGATGCGCTCCTGTTACCATGAAATAAGGTGAAGTCCTTTTCTAATGGTGACTCGATCTGCCCAAATTACTTGAGGCAGGAACCAGTACCATTTACCTGGATTTCCCCCTGTAGCTTTGTACAAGGATTGGCGCATAGGCCAATGCCCACTTTCAATTGTTCCGTTTGCCTGGGAGTTGTAAGGCGAAATTCGAATGCCTCTAATCCCATATTTGGCTGATAACCATTCTACTGCAGCGATGAACTGTGGAGCATTGTCTGTGACAATGACTTCTGGACAGCCCCATCTGCAGATAATTTCCTCAAGCAAGAAGAGTCCCAGTGTTTGGGCATTCTCATTCTTTATTGCTCTGGCCTCCAGCCACCTGCTCAACGAGTCTCTAGCATCCACAACTTTGTTGTATCCATTCGATGGTGTGCCCATTACCATTACATCCACATGTATCTGCTGAAACAAGGATGGAGTATGGGTTTGAATTGGAGGAATGTTTATCAACCGTTGTTGGCGCAATTGACACAATAGACAAGTCTTGACATAATGACTGATATCCTTTTCAAATTCCGGCCACCAAAACCTCATCTCAATCAAGGATTTTGTAGCAAAGAATCCTCGGTGTCCTAAACTGTCATGTGCTGCTCTCATCATAAACATCCTTCTATCCTTATCAACCACAAGTTTATGATTTCCTCCCACACAATTTTTATACAGCCTTCCATTCTTATCTCTGAAGAACATCGAAGCATAGCGCATAAAATTGCGATACTGAGAGTCAGACATCTCCTCAGGACGCTCTCTGGTATTCTGCAACCATTTCTTTACTAGTTCAATGCGTTCATCAGCTGCCTTTCCAGCTTCTGTTCTCTGCTGCTCAATATATGGCTCTTTGGCAGTAGGTAACAATGGCTCTCCCGATTCCCTAGCCGCTGTGTTACCAAATTTCCCTTTCTTCTGCTGAAAATAATGTCCAACCGAATTTTGAAGAAATTGAACCACCTCTGATAAAACTTTTTCATCATGCGGACATTTACATGTCTCTGCTTTCTGAATCTCTGTTTCAAAATCTGAGGGGTCTTTGGCTTCCTCTCCAGTTAATTCAAACAAATAACCACCCCTGGTGTCAATATCATGTTTGAAATCCTCAAAATCCATGGGTGCAGGTACTCTAATGCTGTCTGAATGCAACTCGGGTGACTCATTGTTGTCGAAGTCAACTTCTGCATCTGGGAACTCTTCATCCCCAGGCTGCTTCAACCTCCGAGACAAACCGTCTGGCCCAAATGTTTTACCCATAACATGCTTCAGTTTGAAGTGGAACATCAGAATCTGCTCAATCCAACGGTTTATGGTCGCATTCGGACCCATTCCCGGGTTATCTAACATTCCCTTCAAGTACTTGGCATCTGTTTCAACAACCAATTTTCTGCAACCCAACAACCAATAGCTCATTGCTTCAAGAGCTCTTTTTAACCCAAATAATTCTCTCTTTGGTTGAGAGTACCTAGATTCCCTGTCATTCAGAGGTATTGATGCAAATTTCGCATAATATCTCTTCCTTGGATCATTGGGATCCAACTGATAAATATGGATTCCCACTGCCATCCATGAGGTATCCACTGCAAGATATACTTCCGAATCCCAGTTGTAATTGATTGGTTTCAAGGCCTCACAGTTTGCTACTGCTACTTTAATTTCTGCCATGGAGGCTTGCTGTTCTGGACCCCAAACAAATTCAACACCAGCCCTAGTCAATTTATTGATAGGCCACGTTAAAATGGTATAATCCTTTATGAACATCCGCATGACTCCGACAGTGCCCAAGAAAGACTTCATTCACATCTGTGAAACAGGTAGGTTCACCCCATCTTTCAATTACACCAATTCTGTCTGGTGAAGGTTTTACGCCTTCAAATGCGCAGACATGACCAACCACAACTGTAGAAGTCTTGCACAAAACTGCCTTCTTTCCGGAGAATATACCTCCAGCATAACCCATCCTAGTAACCACTCTATTCAAGTTCTGAAAGTGCTCCCACACAAAACGTCTGATGCCTTTCTTTCCGGGTATTGTCTCATAACCACCACCTGGTAACTCATATCTCGAACCAGGCCCTCGGATAGGCACATCATCAATGTAAGGCTTTGTCACATGCGGAATCTCATCCCTTAAAATATATGTTACATCCTCATGAAATATTGGAACCGAATTGGTCCACCCTTGAGGTAGCTTAACCAACCTCAGTGCTCCAAACGGTGTTTGGAATGTTGTATAATCTCTGGAGGACTCATCGATTGTCCTATGATTGTATCCAGAGTACAAGTCTAAACAACCACCACATGCCCTTCCCGCAAAGTGGCTGGCCAATTCCTCTGCTCCTGGAGGAACTCCCGAATGAGCAATGGTCACAGCATTTAATGGTTCCAAAGAATGTACCAATCTTATAGATTTTCCGTCACTCTTGAGTACACTGAAGTACTTAGTGCGATACGGACCATTAGATGGCTCATAAATGTTCGCATTAATGCTGGCCCTCAATACCTTGCACACTTCTTCCAACTGTCCCGGAGGAATGGGTATATTTTTCTCAACCCACACCTTGTGATTCTGGAGAACTGGGAACTTCACAGGCGGAAAGAACTCCTCCTTGAATGTCCCCCTCTCGGAATCATCCCAAGCAAAATTCGGATTCTGGACCATCATAAAATAATGCATCAGCTTTTCCTCTTCTGGTTGCAAGAAGCCCTCATCATGAATTTTGTCTATGATTTCTTTCCTCTCCTGAGTGTATCTCCCAGTTGGAGTAAAATCCGGAGGTCTAACTGGTAATGTAGGTAGATCCTTCAAAGGGTCCCCAGTTATATTCCTCTTGATACGATACTCTTCAGGTAAATCCTGATATACCGGACGCACTTTCTGCGCTACTGGCTTATATTTCTTGCCGGCAAACACTTGTACCGGTATCCGAACAGGTGTTTGTGAATGCAGACTCGGTGGATTATGCTCTACAGGCATTACCCAACCTGCAAAATCGCAACAAGTACATCTTCCCTGAGTAGTATGCCTTTTAGGTTTCTTTTCTGCCCGGAAACTCCTGGCTAACTTTTCACTCTCAGTCATGCCATGAGATTCCAACTCCGGAACAGTCTGAACCATAAATGTACCATACTTCCCCTCTTTTTCCATCGTACTCCATAAATATTCCTGAAACAGGGCAGCTGCTTTGGGTTCCTCCTTCTCGAGTTCTGGTAAAGCCTGCTCTGTATACAAAGTAGCCAACTGTTCCTTCGAGAAAGCACCATTTTCAGCTTCCGCATGTTGCACCATTTTTATCCATCCTTGACCATTCTCATCCATCTCAACTATTGCAGCAAACTCTTGTTGATCTTGGATCAATTCCTCGAGTGTACTTGAAAATTTCCAGTTGCAGTTTTGAGAGACTCATCCGGAACCTCAACAACACTAGGCCTGACTTTCTGGAGATTCTTTAAAGCACCTCTCTCGAAAGTAGGAAGTGTACAACGCTTCCTAGTAGCCGGGTCCGTCAGAGTGAGAATTTGTCCGCCATCCCGTTGATTTTGCACGTTGCTTGCCGTCAAGATGTCAAATGGTCTGCCTAGCAAGACTTTATATGCAGGATCCCTAATTACATGCACCTGGAGGTACACTGTAATATCTCCAAACCTGAAAGGAACATTCCGAGCCAAACCAACTGTTTTCTCAACCTGACCATTCGCACTCTGCATGAAAATATTGATATCTGGGTCCCATATTAAACCCAGTTCAATCGCAGTAGCCAGTGACATAGAAACAATTTGCGATCCTCCATCCAGGATTGACTCAGCCTGTGCATTTCCTTGAATTAAAGGATAAACCACTCTGAGAGATGCTGAATCAACTCCTATAGCTGGTTCCACCATGCTTGTAAAAACCTGTCTAGGAGCTTCATCTTTTCCCAGTGAACACAGATATTGTAGCACAGGGTCACAAGCCACAAGTGCGCCCTTCGGAACAAGTCCATCCTGCTCTTCAGCTACATAAAACCTCCTGGGCATATGTATTTCCCTGGTATGTATAGCATCTGCCTGAATGTACTGTCCCTCCCGAGCATAGATGTTGCCAGGAAATGGATCCTCATCCTCTACAGTGTTTTCCTTGTCCTCAATATTTCCTTGAAGGTTTACACCCTCTTTTTCCTGTACTGGTACCCGCTTCTTGGTAACCAGATTTTTGGTTTCCTTTTGAACTTCCGGAGCAGCCGCAATCAAGTCCTTGAGTGGTATACCAACAGTTACAGACTTGATGGTCTCAATAATGGCCTTAATACTTGCATCCTTGATTTCGTCTATTGGAGCCTTCAACTTGTAGGCAACCCCCGACGCAATCTCAGCTATAGGGTCATGTTGAGCACCAATATTTGGCTCGTTTCGTCTATCCGAAAATTCGACGGGAGGGACATTCCTGAACGGTAACTCCGTTCTCAATCCTTGTCCCGTTTCTTCCTCATTGTTTTTACCCTTTTTATCCTTTTTACCTTTACGCCATTCAGGTGCCTCAGCCTTATCACCCTCTGGCTTTTTCTGCTTTACCTGGTCCTCCGGGGATTTTGCAGTGATGGGCTTCTGCTTGGCAGCCCTTGTCCCCTTCATTGAACCATCTAGAAACCCTCATTATCCTGGGAGTTGCCCGTTCGAGAGGCACCTGCCCTAGTCTGCACCATTAACTGTTGTATCTGTTGCGAAAGCAAAGTTAATGCTTGTGCAACCTCGTTGTTTTGTGGTGTAGCAGCCGAAAGAGTTGGTTGAACAACCCCTGCTGACTGTTGCTGTTGGACAAGTTGAATTGTCCTTTCTTCCTGTTTCTGGGTCAATTGAGCGTTTGCCTGTGCTAATTGACGTCTCAATTGAGCCTCTGTAACCTTCCTACTCAAGATCTCATCATTTCTGGGATCGTAATCAGTGCCATTTGAGAACAAAGCCTCCTCCATCTCTGTAGAGAGGTTGTAAACTCCAGCAACTGTTCCAACGAAATTCTGAGATGCCTTCTTGAAATAGTTATCCACATATTCCTTTTTAGAGCGACCATCCCTCGGTAAAAATAGAGGTGTCCCATCAGCTAGGTGATCTTTGCCTTGAATGACTTTCAACAGGCCTTCCTCAATGTGTCACCGACGATGTTCTCAATTTCCAACCATATGTCCTTGTAATCGGCAATAGTGACAGATAATTTCTGCCAGAGTCATGGGTCTATTGACAACTTGAGAGCTAGAACCCTCTCCGAGTCTAGGTCCTGAATTATTGACCGACTTTATGAACTGTTCCATTCTCTTTTGGTTCAGTTCAAATTTATCTAACATTTGAACTTGCCATTGTTCCATCCGTTCTATGACTGCTTCGGCTCTCTTTTCAATAGCTGAGGTCGCTGCATTCACTTCGGACTTGATAGCCTTCCGATTTACCCCTTCACTACTCAATCCAAAATTGTATTCATGTCTGTCAACAGTGCCTCGAGCCAAGTCCCTTGCCACAGCAACCACTTCTTCAAACAAGACGTGCAGTGCCACTAGATCCGTCGATCCGAAGCTTTGCCTACCGAGAAAATTTCGGTCCATTCGGATGACCACTAAGGCTTTTGCCGGATTCCGACTCTCGAAGCTCGCTGCAGGGGTTCGGAGATTTAGCACAGTTAAGTAATTGCTTTGTTATCAATATATTAGCTCAAGATGCCCATATTCATGTTTTCAATCATCCAACACTGTTTGACTACGGAATAATTGAATGATGTTGAACCCTCTCAGCACAATCCGAGTTGGGGAAAGTCTAGGCACCATGGCGCACTTCGTAGGACAATGCCGTGGGCGTCAGAGACTCGCCTCGAATGCATAATAGAGCGATTTTGAACCATTTCAGCGACTGATACTAATATGTAATGAAAGAATTGGCTCCCGCGTACAGGGAATTGGAATTGTGAGATAACCTCTTTTCAAGAAAATGTATCAATCCATTGAGAATGCACTGAGTGCAACAGGCCCGCAATTCTGGGGTGAATGGACAATGTTGGCCTGGTCGTCACTGGCGGTGACGGGGTATTATCACATCAGCGAGCAAAACAACGTGAAGACATTACAAGCCCTGGGAGTAGACACTTGGTATACACATTGGAGTCACTCAGATTGAATATACAGTCCGTGGGGGGCGTGAAATACGCCCAAGCCCGTTGCGAGCAAACGGGCTTATCAAGCCATCAAACGGGCTTGCAAGCCGATATGCCGGGCTTGGGCTTGGCGCTACACTCAAATCCAAGCCCAAGCCCGAAAAAGCCCGTTTCCGCCGGCGCAAGCCCGTTTTGCAAGCCGAAAAGTTAATTCTCAGGTCTGAACGATGTATTACAGTCGACTGGGTCATAATACATAAGGTAATAATGCATAATGGCTCATCATGCATAACTTTGGGGAGGATTTGGCATCCACCGAATGACCATTCAGGAGTGGGACCTTCAATCAACCCGGCGAGCGGCGTATGGCGTTGTTGAGTTGGGACTCATGCGTTTCAAATGGCAAAATGTTGTTTAAGCTCGGGAAAAGCGCAGATGCCCGCACAAAAATTCTGAACCGTGCGAAAGTTGTGCATTGACCAGGGCTATCCATTCCCGGCGAGTGCGCCTCGAAAAATGCCCCTGGGACTGTGCTACGGTCGAAATCAACCCGGCGTGCGATGTATATTCGCCGTTTGTGCTTCCCGTAAGCAAGGATTATAATTTAATCCATTGATACAGCACATCAGGTTTACCGATGGATCAGCTGGGTGGCCATAACCGGTATGCGCCAGGTATGGGTTATGACAGGACAGATGCGACACTTTGACCGGCCGAACGACACGCAAGAGTTTGAATGCATACCTCAAAGAGGACCCCACTTATCTGCGGGTCTGGCTGGGCATGGGCGCCCGAGTCACTGCTCACTCAGCGTTTGCAATCACGTGGCCCGAGGATGCCCGATGATCTTTGGTGTTGTTGATCCTCTTCTTGTCTCTTGCTACTGCCACGGGCGCCAGCATATCGTCTCAAAACTCCCGGTGGCCCTCCACATCACAGACCTCTCCAATGTCCATCCTCACGTTGCCTTCAGAGCTGATAGACACAATCGTTTTCAATATCAGGGTCGCAGGGGGAGCAAGATGGAAGGCAAGTCTCAAATCGTGCTCACTGGCGTCCCCCAGGTTCCTTTTCTCCAGCCAGCGGCTTCTTTTTCACTCACGGAGTCTGCATGACTCTGGCCAGGTCGCTTGACTGCTCCAAACACATTGCATCATCTGTGCGCGACCTCGAAATCGAAGTCGATTTCGACCGCGAGGATATGCAGGCTGTGTCAGTCACGCTATTGCGCCTGTTTCCCAAGGTGGAGCGCTCCTCGCTAGCCGTGGGTTGCTGGAATACGACGTCATTCCGAAGACCCACTCACATGGCCATCATCGATTTTCTCTCTTCCATCCCTGCGATACGTTTTATTTCTCGGCCGCACCAATGGGATCCTCCCTTCTTCAATCCTCATCCACGCGCTCTCGTCCCACACAGCCGTGGCACTGCGCTATATACAGGTGAACCGGGACAGCGAATTTATTCCCTTCGCTGCTGGCCCTCAAGGAAGATCGCCCCTTCGGCAGCTAGTGCTTGAACTCCCTCCAAAGATGGTATGCGCCGTCCAGGAGATATTAACTCTGCCATAGCAATGGATACACTCCAGCATCTGAGATTATCTCGATTATCCCCTCCGGCTAGCCTGTCGCTGCATGGTCTGGAGAAGGTTGCGCTCCGGTGCTCTGCATCACTTCACCACTTGGACATTGACTTACACGGTATGGGAATTCTTGTATGTTTCTGTTACGTGACCCTGATCAGTTCGTTGGATTAGACGACAACAACACCATCGATCTTCCTGCACTCCCTAATCTCTGCTTTCTTACATTGAGGAGCTCCGTGCACAGAGCCCACGTGCCCAACGTTGTCATGTATACCATTACCACCCTTCCAACCTGCATGCAGGGGCTAGAAGTTTTGAACGTCGTCATCCACGCCAAAGAACATCGTGAAAGAAACTTCATTGCAGCGCCTAAAGCCGATACAGCGCTCATGTCCCTCACGCAGCTCCGCGATGCGCATTTCATCTTAGCCGCCGAGCCATCCGATGGACTGCACTTCGCGGTCTGCGTAGGGATGCAATTGCAATTGGCCAGTAAAGTTGGCCTCCTGTCCTTCTCGAAGCGCAGTTGGCGCGCAAAACAACATTATTTGAGTTGCTTCGACAGTTAGGCACTCGCTCACTCGCTCGACTCGCCCCGCAGTCGTTCACACCTACATTACTAGCCCCAACTCATTAGTTTCCGCCATCCACCATCCCATTTCTCACCATCCAATGGTCTCTAATTCCCTACGTATTTATCTAGTGTCTGTGTTTTGTATAGTTACGTTGCAGGTTCGCGCCGGCTTGGGTTTCGGCCCGAGAGCGCTTGCTCCGAGGGGGACTTAGTCTCTCCTCCGTTCAAAATTGATCCTCATTCTGCGCACACGATCCCGAGGCATTCGGAGTTTATGAAAATTTTAATTTAGCAAAGAAAGTTACATTTCACTTTACATATATGGTGGTGATATACACACGAAGTCATTCGTAAGTTGTAACAGACCCAGATTCGTTCGCCCCACCGGACCAAACACAGGTATGATACCAATCAGCAAGTTGCTCCATATGTACGAAGCAGCTTGGCTATTCTAATGGGAGGGGGGGTATATTATACTCGCGTGGTCCACAGCCTGAACTACGAGTTTACCGAAAACAAACATGCAGGTATGTATGGGTGGTCATCCTTACATACACTACAAGATGTCAAAGGAGCACACACCATTCCAGGGGGTCAATCACACAAGACGCTGGCTAACTGTAGACTGGCCGGCTGTTTGAATGGTTGGACCTCCGGTTAGAACCCAGTGGGACCTGAGCACAAGCAGAGTACGCAAGTGTACAGGAGGAGTTCTCCCCTCCCAGGTAAAAATCCCCGGTGTTCACCAGTCACAGAGAGTTGTTGTATGTCTGTCCCTTTGCAGAATGCATGCAGGAGCCAAAATATTTTGCCAAAAAGGCAGGCAGCAAGCTGCTGGGAACCATCAAGGCTCCACCGCTGGGGGCCTAACCAGGAGCATAGGTGCCACGTCGTAAATTTGCAGCACATTGAATGCCAATTTTGCCAGGACCGGAGTAATTTCTCTTCACGCAAGAACCGCTCGGAAGAAGGACATCATATCTGTGAATCGGCCACGAAACTCGGGCACTTCCGCATAAAGGGCCCTAGAAAGGGTTCGCAGACCTGTCTCAGTTCTGGGTGATCACAAAGAAACATTGCATGGGCCGTCATATCTGTGAATCGGCCACGAAACTCGGGCACTTCCGCATAAAGGGCCCTAGAAAGGGTTCGCAGACCTGTCTCAGTTCTGGGTGATCACAAAGAAACATTGCATGGGCCGGGTCTTCAACCGAATCCTTGCAAAATCTGCAAAGCTGCCATTGGCGTGGTACAATCGGTTTGCCACGTTCGGTCCAGCGGCGTCGCTCCACTGCCAGGCTATGGCTCGAGAGCACCATCTTCGTGAGGCATGTCGATGGTTGGGAGTCTTGACTCTCAGGAAATGGCGAAAGTTCAGGGATTTTTTCACTAGTTTACCCGATTTGCTATCCATCTCCAAGCGTCCAGTGAGTAGGTCCTTCGTCCTGGATGATGTTTGGATCTCGTTCCATGGATTTTTTGACTGCCTTCATGGCTTCCTCAACCGCTGTCATCTCCAAGTCGGCTGTGATCTTGAGCTCCACTGGTGCATAGAGCCGCGACAGAACAATGCGGAGATCATTAATCCAAGAAATTCATCGCCCAAGCGAGGGTCACCGACTCTTGTAGTGCGTTCCAAACAGGCCGGTAGTATTTCAAGCTAAGCAGGTAGCAGAGGTATTTCAGGGCCAAATACACACGGCGATATCGTATGGGCCATATCCCCGTCTCTGAGAATAGGATTGCCCCCATGCTGCGGGATCCAACTCCGAGCATCTGCCGCAAGAATCTGCATTGAACCTTCTCGAGGAGTTTGAGGCTCTTTTCTTGAATGTCCAGGCAGATTTCGCAGTCGGCAATGAGATACGGGTCCACCCGCGCCATATAGAGAGATCGCATGTCCCAGGCCGGGAGAACTCCGATGAAACGGTCTAATCCGAGCAGAATGTTCGCAGCTGTTGATGCTTTTTTAGCCTTGATCTTGTATTGTTCACGCCACATGAATTTGGTCCCCGTTTCGAACCACTACTGCTCGCATTTTGAAACGCGTGACCCGGTATCATGGTCAATTGCAATGGGTTGCATTTTGAAGCGCATGACCTGAGATCAGAGAGGTCTGCAAGACCATTTCAATTCCAGCGCAGTCTCGGAACCCTTTTCTGAAGCCCTGGCCTCTGCGAACATTTCCCCCTACTCAGATTCCCCCTGGAGGCATTATTGCCTTTTACACAGCCCAGACAATGGAATACGTGTGACTCAGGTACACTGTCCTCAATTGCAGCGGCGTGGATTTTGAAACGCATGACCCAGGATCATGGTCCTCAATTGCAATGGCTTGCATTTTGATTAGCTGTATGCAGCCAACATAACGGCGCAATGAGCGCGAACATGCATAGCCATAAACGAGTGCATACATAGCCCTAAAACGGCCAACATAATAGAATAATTGTAAACCTTGATGGTCAGGAGGGCAGTCCTCAATTGCAGCAGGTTGCATTTTGAAACGCGTGACTCTGGGCAACAGTCCTCGATTGCAGAGGCTTGCACTTCGAAACGCGTGACTCGATCGCGTCCTCAAGACTGTTTCAATCCCAGGGCAGTCCCCGAGCCGTTTTCTGAGGCCCGCACATTGAGAATGGATAGCCCTCCATACCCTGTTTCTTCTGCTGATAAGTCGGAGCGGAGCACTCGGGGTTCATCTGGCGCCAGGTATCGTCATGCTCAGGATGTGAGTCACGACTTTACCCATCTTTCTTCGGCCTCCTCACAACAACTCTTTACTGTACATTCGTCTTATAATGCATTTTCGACCCTCGGCTGTCGCGCTGGAGGAGCGGGAAAACACCCCCATCATGATGGCGGTGGTCGACACCCTGCTGGAAATCGCGTTCAGGGTACACTGACTGGGCAAAATGTTTGTCTCAATGCAGGCGGATTTCCGTACAATAAAGAGGCTTTGAGACATGAGTTCTGCAGAATGAAATGTTGGACATGGGTTCAGGAGGCCACATACATATTTTCAGAATTTGATCGCATCATACTGGTTTGAATATGCCTTCATTTGCATTTTAACAGCAGAAAGCCAGTTTTCGCAACTTGATCTGTGGTTTCTTTCAGAACAATCTGAATTGGCTAAGTTGTATGGTGCAGGTCACCTAGTCACCGCATGCTAATGTTTGACATTTTGCGGCTTCAAATTTGATCCGATTTCTTATCCCTCTTACAAATGTGCTCCGTTTCAACGTCCAAGAAGATCTGTAAGAGGGATTTTCATTTACTGCATGAGCAAAAAAAAGTTGCCTACTGATTTGGCGACATGCACATATTATATTGAAAAAAGTCAAATTATGTAAAGTCCATAATACATTCAAAAGTACGCCTAAAATCCCTCCAGAGGTACATTTAATTCAAAAAAAAATTCTCCGGCTGATTTGGCGGCTAAATTTTGGTAGCGGTGACTAGGTGACCTGAACCATAGTCCAGGATGTGAGGACCCATTATGAAAAAATAACTATGGAAAATATACAGGCAATCGGACACTATAGAGCTCGCAAAATGGCCTAAAATGACCAAAATGGCAGTAAAACCTCAAAAATGACTGTTTTTAGCCATTTTGCAGGCCCTGTAGCGTCTGATTGCCTGGTTCAACGATCAGAGCAGTGCAGACAATTTCAAACAGACAGTCACACTCCGCAAACCAGGAAAAAGCGACTACACCGTACCAGGTGCCTATCGGCCCATTGCAGAGGAAGAGGGTTTGGGGAAGGTGGTGGAGTCGGTGCTTGCAGAGTGGCTGTCAAGCTTCGCGGAAACCAACGGAATCCTTTCCCCGAATCAGTTCGGCGGGAGGCCCGGACGCTGCACTGTCGACACGCTATTGATGCTAACACAGAAGGTGAAGGATGCTTGGAGGGTGGGAAAGGTTGCCAGCGCGTTGCTGATGGACATCTCGCAAGCGTTCCCATCGGTGAGCCACGATCACCTCATTCACCGTCTGCAAGCGAGACAGGTCCCCGATCAAATTGTCGGAATAATCCGCAGCTTTCTCAGCGACCGCCGCACTAACCTTCTGTTCGACGACTACCGCTCCATCCTCGCATTTCACATGACGAGCTGTTCATTTATGTAGGCTGATGCCCGATACAATGCGCAGATCCATTCGATCATCGTCGCCCCCATGTCCTGATTCTTATCAAAGATCTAAATGATGTCATCCATAAGTGTTTAAACAAGTTGGCGCCTGAGGACAACCGCGTATGCTTCTTCGTTCAATCACAGAAACGTAATTAATCAACGCAGTGGCAGCTAATTCTGTTGAGGTTGCGACCCACCGTCACGGCTGCGGCGTCCTTCAGCACTGCATCGAACGTGCATCTGATCATCAGCGCATCCAACTTGTGAACGAGATCACGTTCAATGCCCTCACCCTTGCCCAGGAAAGGTATAGAAACTACGTTAGTTCCATCTTCATCGATGGGTAGTGTCATGATGTCCTTTATCCAATGCGTGGTATAATAGGCTGTTCAATATGTTCTCGATTTGAACGACAATCGGTTCAGCGACGCGTCATCCTTAAATTCAGGGGCAATGTCTGCGCCTTGTCGGTCCAAAAATTTAGTTCAAATGCTATCGGGAAGGTGCGCAGTACCGGCCGGATGATGCGCAGCATGTCTGAGCACTTTCCCCGTACAAGCACTCGGGGGACCCCCTTTATTGATCACAAAAATGTAAAAACTCCGGATTTAAGCCGTTTGCATAAGAACTCAAATAATAAAATCAGTCGGACGAGTGAACTCAGTCCGTGAGAGAAGGACATCACATTTTTCGAGAGTGATTTCGGTTGCCATCATGTTTCCGTACTCTATTATGTAATCCCAAAATTCTCGGTTGTGGAACTCGAGTCCACGACGCGTCATTGTGGAAATTGGGTGACCCGAAATGAGTAACTTCACCTTGGTACAGTAATATTATCACTGGTGAAATCCTCCCCATTGATAATTTCATTTTCTTTCAAATGTACCCTTTAAAAGACTTGGACATTTTGTGTGAAACCAAAAAAGGAAATAAATCGAGTGACCTGTACAGCGTAGGAGTCCTTGTACACCTATCACGAGAATCTCCTCTTGTTGAGCAACGTCGGGAGGGATGCGACGGTGTGAGGTGTATTTCTTGACAGCGTATGCAGCCTGCTTGACATTGAGACCCAGCAGTGCCGAAAATAGCGTCGAATATTCACAGTGCTAACATGATTCTGGAACATCACCAGGCACCGAACCCGGGTCGATGGGGTTTGTTGTGCTGCGCCGGATCCGCGTCGGACCCAGCATCCGAGTCCTTGTCGGAGTCATCCGCCGAGATGTCAGAACCTGGTGAGTGCAGATCACTGATGAGAAATGCAATCATACCCAAGAGACCGTTCAGCACCTGAGCATCATCTTCACCAAACGAATCGGAGGGAGGTGCACTGGAACCAGATTTGGAAGACTTGGCCTAACAAGAGCCGTTATTGAATGATTTGAGATGGAACACTAATGCGCACCTTTTTCCTGGGTGGAGCCGCCGCCCCCGCTTCTTCCTCCTCAAGCATGTCCGAATTACGCTTGGCAACGACTAAGGGCCTTGAGAGGATACTGGGCGTTTTCATTCAAATCGACAGGGGGTGTGACGCGTGACCCGATTTACCTATTCGACATATTAGAGGCCTTCGCCTTGGTGGTTGGGGCCATCAAAATTAAATTATAAGATTAAGAGTGTGAATGTGAGTTAGCAGAAGTAGAATGAGTGTTCATTTTCTGATTGATTCATAGTCTGGCCAGGTGAATGCATCCGCCAGCACGTGAACAGAAATTTAACCCCCGGCAAACCACGTTATGGAATATTTTTCGGATTTTGTGGCTGTGCGCATATTTTTTTCCCTTCCCAGTCCAGAAGTGGAATGAGGACTCATTTTCTGGTCAAATCATAGTCTGGCTAGGTGAATGCACCCTCCAATGCATACACAGAGATTTAACCCCCGGCAAACCATGTTGTGGAATAGACTCGTAACCGGTCTGAGGAGCAAAAAAACGGCTAGTCTCCCGCAGTCAGACTCCGCGAGATTTATGACAGTCGATAAATCTTTTATATGGAGTCTGATCAAATACGAAGGCGTGTTCGCTGCAATTTTCCGTTCAGGCATCGGCAAGCTAAAGTCTCATCCCACAGTGTTTCCCCCATAGCTTGCCCACTGCTCCCCCAATCGCTGAATGCACGAAACGCTGCAATTTTCCGATCAGGCATCGGCAAGTTCTGCATCGAAAAGGTTCAATTTTGTATTCAATTAAACAGTCTCATCCCGCAGTTTTTCCCCCTCAGAATTTCCAGAAATGCACATATCTGCTTGGGGCTCTCGGCTCAATGCCGGGAGTCGCCACCTAGCTAATCTCCTCACTCATTCATGAGTATGCCGGAATTAGATGACCCAAATTATGAAATAGTTGATGTGTCTGGGGCTATATCCGGAATGCATCAAGCCCTTCAAAAATCGAGTGTATTGCAGTAACAGTTTGATATTCTTTCAATTGGAGTATACACACGTCGAGTAGAAAATCTAAAAAACATATTATCAACTCACACTATAGCAATCCGAGCAGAAATCGTTGAAAAATATGCGATTGAACACATTGTCCTTTTTTGGCAGTTTGTACGAAGCCTCTCTCCGAGAATCACCGGCTCGCCGGTGCGGAGACAGGCTTGCTCCGAACCTACCATTATCATCCCTGACATGCAACGAATTTGCCATCTGGATGGGCGTAGGACTCCGCTGCAATTGCGGACTCTCTTCACAACGCTCCAATCCCTTAAGGTCCCCGACCTGGCGAAGGCTCTGAGCAGAAGGCAACTCACCGTCAAACAAGGGTAAGCACAAATGAGCGTTGATCACTAGACATAACCTTACTCAGTTCAACATGGGCCACGGAAGTTACGGCAACCTGCAACCATTTATATAGGTTGATCGAGTTTTTTACTCTGAAATCTGAACAGATGCTTCCAGGAAATTTGATTTTCCTCCTCATTGCGGGCGCCGGCGCCAAGCAAATTCAGTCAGCGAATTCCACCAGCGATAGCACGGACTCGACGGATGAGTTTGTGGGAAAACGTATGACATGGTACTCGACCGACACAGGGCCGTGCGTGTATTTCATCGCTACCATATATGAAAGATCAACCCATGAACAGAGACGCGTGTACAGGGGAAAACCACCTCGACAGCGATTGGTACGTGGCAATGAACACTGATGTGAGTACCATTTCGTGCGGATGAATTCAAAATGACTTTATGAGCAGCAATTTGAGGACGGTTGCTGTGGGAAGCAGCTGCGCATTACTTACGATGGCAAGTCCACGATAGCGACGTGTGTGGACGAGGTACCGTGATCGTGTTCTATGAGGGAAATGTCTTCTGATGGGATCGAAAAGTGCGCTACCTGCCCGGAAGTGGGTCAGCTGGATCTTACGAAAGGCCTGTTCGAGTTTTTCGTTGGCGATCCAGGGATTGGCGAGTTTTATGGCTCATGGTCCCACGTTCAGGACAATCTCACGGGCTCGATCACACAAAGCTTGCATACCATTCATAATTCAGCAACCAGAACCGGAAGAGGAACGGAAGCCCCAAGTGCTGCAATGCGGAGTAAATGTCATGGAGATTAGGAATCCACTGTAGCAATTTTCCGCTGTTGTGAAATGTTATTTTTGAACTTGTGTTTATTGTCGCAGGACACCATGGCGTGGTTACAATAATCGCGTGCAATGGAGTGCAGCGCAATGCAGCTCAATGCACAGCAATGCAAAGAAATGCACCGAAATGCAGAAATCGAGGCGAGACCTTTCGCTGGCTGATCCCGAGTCTGATTCCCGACGGCTGGTTGCTTCTCTCTGTTTTCAAAACCGAGCTAAACCTTTTTAACTTGTGCGCCGGGCATAAAAATGGATGCATGATCGAACGAGAATGCAAGAAACATGTCGACCCCTCCTCCCTCCCATGCCCGGAGGCAATGTCCATCTCTGCAACTCCAGCGACGATAGAGGAGAGAATTTGTGGAGGCGAAACAATCGTAGGTTGACTGCGAGTGTCTTATATTACAGTGCCATCTGCTCTGACCCTTTCGGCTGATTCACATTATGGTACAGCATCCGCACTCCGCACCTGAATTACTTCGTTGGGCCGGGGCCCGATGGGGTCACTGGGGCCGGCGTCGCCGCCGCTTCCCGAGGCTGCAGCATGGTGATGACCGGGCTGTCCCGTGGGGTGATGTCCTCCCGGAGCCCAGAATAGAAAAACTTTTTCTTATTGTCATCGGAACAAAGGCACAAGGATTTGACCCCCTGGAAACCGGCCCTCTCATTCACGCGACGGCGCGACGTGCACGTGCCGGTGGTTGATCAAGTCATGTTATGTTGATGAAATGAGGGTAACTGAATTCACCGTATTTGGTACTTTGATACAACCTACAAAAAGCAACCTACAGAATAACCTACTGCAGATTGCTTTCATTCTGCCCACTCGGTTGAGGTTGATAGCCGCATTCAACCTACAAAGACTGTCAAACTACTGTACAATTTCGATCAATTCGGCACCAATTTCGAATTTTCAGTACAATTACAGCTCTTTGCGGAACTTAGGGCGCGGCCCCCCTTTTGTTTTTCAATGAATTTTGCGTCAGATGGCTCTCCTGGGATCAATTATCAACCGTTTTCCTTGAGAATATGCTCATTATGTTTGCATTGAATGCCCGGAGGGCATGGCCTCCTCGGATTTTCCGATGGCCAATCAAATTGCTTGATTGGGAAAATATCCGCGTTTTGAGCAGGACAGCTGTAACATTAGCTATTGTTGTTCAATTGGGCTAATTTTTTTAACACAATGAACTCGCAGGTGTACCAGAGGGCACCAAATATCGGCCGGTGGCTGGAGTTGACGCGGGGCTTCGATCCCAAGCCGGCTCCCCTCGGCGGCCAGGTTGACTTCAAAATCATTCCCGAGAAATAATGTATTCATAGCATGCATAGAGTTAGATAGATACAAAAAACTCCTGGTTGTCACGGGAAGCAGGACAACTTTTTCAAAACAACAGACATCATAGACACCCAATCCGCACAGCTCTATCTGGCATCTGCCTGTATCTCGGCAGCATTTGGCGGCATCCCAAGGAAGGACAGTTGTCCACTTGGTTGGCAGTCAATTATGAGGGGAGTGGATTGAGACCAAACTTCACAACAAACATCCGACGATATAGTGAGCGGAAGGCGGTTGCTGGAGCATCGCTGTGGCCCCAACTCGTACCCCAGTCATTAAAAAACAAGAGTTTGCGCATGTTTCGAGATCAGACAAGCTGCGCTATCAACTTTTACCTGTGCTTCATGTGTCTCCCTCCGTTCCCACTGTTCTGTTGTTGTTGGTGACCCTCATTTAGATTTGGATGTTCTGCAGATTTAAAGTCGGATGAGGCCAATGTACTGTACTGTACCGTTACAAATGAAGTGTGCTGTACAAAAAAAAAAAAAAAAAAAAAAGGTGGATTGAGCCACTATTACCTCTGCTACAGCTGTTCGACGTGAAATCAGGACTTTTCAAACACAATTTTCATTCAGGTCCAAGATGCAAAATTTAAAGGTAAAGGGAGGGAGACTGCGGATTTTCAGTGCGAGTCGAATGAGATTGTTTGTTTGACAATTTACATGGCCGGGGCAAGAAGAAAGGAATCTGAGGAGACCATTCTGCATGGAATTTCGCTGGCTACCACCTCAGCAGGACGGCCTCGAAAAGGCGATTACCGTGGAGGACACCCATAAAATTGCAACTCGGAGGACAGTGACACCAACAAAGCCTCATTAAATGAATCAGGAATTGGTCGAAAGAACTGTTGGTGCTTATTATGTTACCATGACCATACCCAGATTGGATGCGACAATCCAGGAGAATGTGTCGAAACAGCTAAAATGCTGATAAATAGCCTTCAGCCCAAATGGAACCCATCAGCAATGAATCATGATTTGTGTGAAGAACTTGCTTTGACAGATGAAGAACTGGAATGCAATAATCAGCCGATAGAAAAAGATAAAATAATGGTCTTTGATCTAAATTATTCATTGTCAAATATGACGAATGGCTTCCGGAGCTGGACTGCCAATACCCACAAATTTATCAAGACTTAAAACCAACTCAAAACACATCCTCCGCTGGCCGCTGGCATCGATGGTCCTCGCTGTGTCAACGCCATTGGCCGACGCCCGCAATAGTATGTCCACCGGTCGTGAACCGACCATTCACCGACTTGTGTCTCGCCTTTTGTCATGCTGTCTTCACGTTTTTGTGCTGGACCATTTCTTGCTCACCGCCCTGGAGCTCTAAATTTCCTCCTATACTCACCCTCAAGCTCCTGTGCTAAGCTTCCCCACATTGCTCAGGTCTCGCTCCCACTTCAACGCTCCAGAGATTTTGCCAAAATCCCCGAGACCGATGACTGGTAAAGTATTGGGCTTGAAGTCCGGATTTGACGCAACTGAAACACGCATTTTCGGCATGCATAGCTAAGCGAAAGTTCCTCGTTTCTACCCCAGCCCTCGAAAAGGCCAAGGTGACGAAGAAGAAGCGTTCCAGGAACGACAGTGCCTCCAGCAGCGCCAAATCCGACTCTACCAGCAGTAAACCGCGCAAAAGATCAGAGGTGATCACAGTTGACGACGATGAAGCCAGCCCGCCGTTTCAACATCGCCGTCTTTGTTTAGATACCTAAGAACCCCGCCCCGACAACCGGAAAGTCTCGCAAGTCGAAATCAAATCCCGACGACGATGTTCTCAAGAAGGGTCCATTCAATATTTCCTCCACGCACTCGTACTATATGCGACTGCCTATCCGGCCGAACTAGGTATCCGGCCACTTGGATACTACAAGCCTATGCAATATAAAATTCTTAGATCTGGCACCTGTACAATGTTAGACGACCTATGAGGGCACCGTATGTCAAATTTGGAGGCACGGCAAGCCGGCGATCAAAAACTATGGGAGGTTTCCGATCAGCGTGTGAACATCATTTCTTATTCTGGAACCGCCATCGCACTGCCTTTCTGACTGTTTCTCGACCAAATCTGAGCTGATTCAAGACTTTGGGGGCTCGTTCTCATCCCCTGAATCTGAGGAATCACGCAGTTTGACTCACTAAATGACAAAGGCTTTGTATCAAGTGCAGGACCCTCAAGGAGAAATTTGATGTGCCCTGAGTTGCGCGTTCTGGCCGCCAGTGTTGCGCACACCCGGTGCTTGCTATGGACATAGGATTTGGTCAATGTTGTTGCACCCACTTGATGTTTCCTATGTCAAGTTAGCAGGCTTTTACCTCTCCTATTCCTCGTTCACGGCGTGATATGACCGAAATCCGCCAAATTTGTTGGTGCATATGTATGGATTTTTTTGAGCTGGTTGTGAGTGTGTGAGGGACATTCTTGGTGTTCAACTAAGTCCAAATACATCCCTAGGCAATATATACACTTCAACCTGGGACGTCGGGACTTTTCGTCATCTGTAACACAAGCCATTCCGTCCACAGAGCAATTTCACCCACCTTCTGTGTCAGAAAGGCATCTGGATACAGTCCTGATACCGCATAGATGTGAAGTTTCTCTGCACATAATAATACATTCATATCCATTATATAGTTTGGCATATCTTGGGATAAACAGCACCACTCGCAATGAGTGAATTGGGCGGGTGGCCGGATAGCTAGTTTTTGCCATTTTCGGACATGCCCAGAAAAAAAAATCAGCCAGGCATGAAATCGTATCCTAAATTCCGGAGAAAAAATAGGTTCACTTATAGTATGTGGTACATCATTTGGGACCCCATAAACACGCATTCAAATGTCGCTATGTACGGGAATGAGGCTAAAGATGCTTAGGTGGCCGGATAGCCAGTCTCAGATAGTACCCCGAATTCATGACGAAACTCGCCGCTGCCCTCCCGTGCCGCTCCGAAAACATCCACGAACACAAGATTTCCTGGAAACTCGTCAAACCCTTGAATGCGGTTTCTCTCCCTCTTGGTGGAGCGGACGGCTACAAGATCATGGTCCAGGGCTTCAAGGACCGCAAATCTGCTGATCGGAGGGTCGTTCTCTCGATGCCGGCACCTGCACAACCAATGGAGGAGGAAACCGTATGTCCCGTTGTCATTTTTCAAATGCTCTCTGACGCTCACTGATGCTTCACGAAAGCGCTCACAATTAAGCTAGCACGGGTCGCCCCAGACATCATACACCCAGCACAGGCGGGCTTCGTCCCGGGCCAGCATATCTACGACCAAGTCTGGCTGACCAAACGAGTCATTGAGCTCGCCGAGGCCACAGAACAAAATGGAGTCATTGTTGCATTAGACCAGGAGAAGGCCTACGACAAAATCGAACACGACTATCTGTGGAAAGCCTTGAAGAAATTCAGGATCCCTGACGAGTTTATTAGCACTGTCAAAACCCTATACAGCGATGCATATACCTCCGTAATAGTCAATGGGATGATGAGCGAGCGACCCTTTAAGGTTACGCGCGGAGTTCGACAAGGAGACCCGCTCTCCTGCCTCCTGTTCGACCTGGAAATAGAACCCCTTGCAGAAGCGCTGAGGCAATCGGGCCTGAAAGGCTTTAAGCTAAAAGAGGTTGATGACAGGTTAATTGCAACGCTCTTCGCAGACGACACACTGGTCTATCTATCATCCCAGGATGACTTCCAATCCCTGCTGGACATCCTTGAGGAGTAGTGCACTGCGTCTGGCGCAAAGTTTAATATTGAGAAGACAGAAATTGTACCTATAGGGTCACCCGCTCACCGAAATCGAGTGCGTGCATCACACACTAGTCTCTCCTAGACCGACGCTTCAACCATATTTGACGTCGTACCTCCGTTTGTTGAAGTCTGTTAGTAAGTGCGGGGGTCCGATCAGAGTAAAACCTTGTTACATAATCATCGGAGTTTGAATTTACCTTGTATTCTCGTCGTTTTGCCAGTGCAAGGCATTTTTCTCAATTTATTTTGGTGCAGACTCACTATTAGGGCTTACCTGCGCTGATCTGCCTCCTAAGAATTTCCTGAAACTGAACTGGACCTGAACCGAACCAAGGGTCCAGTTCAAAGTTCGGAGATCGTTGAACCCAGGGCTGAACTTGAACTGGACCTGCCTCCCAAGACCGAGCCAAATAGCACATAAAAATTGGATTCTCCCGGGCGAGTGGTCAATTCATAACAGAATACTTCAAATACGCACTGTACAAAATTTCCCAGCCCTGCACAGTTAGAAACTGAACAAAGAGCTACTTCCGATGCGATCAAATTGGCACCAGGTAGACCAAATCGACGATTCTGCAGCATTGAGGGCCTTGCATAGGCTGAAATGAGTCTTTCCAGCGAGATGAAAGAGCATATAGACCTCAATGAGGTGCCCAACTAAAATTTCAGGTAATTCTAGTGCGTGGAAGGAAAAAAAACAGTTCGAACTCACAGCGAACCGCCATGAAACTTGAACCTAGGTCAGGTCCGAGGTTCAGCATTTCACCCGAACCAGACCCAAGGTCCAGTTCGAGGTTCTGAAATTTTGGGAGTTGAACCGGGCCGAACCGGACCACGGCAACACTATCAATATGATGCTCCAATACTAGGTATTGGACTAGATAATCCTAAACTTAAATTGATATCTCTCTAGACAAAAACTCACGGATCCCGCTTGTTCTTTGCTAACTCGATGTTGCTAAGACGTCCTTCAGAATCTGCCTGCATCTCCGAAATTCCCAAGTGGAAGTTACGAGCCATATCATTTTAAATTTATGGAGTCGCAGATCAAAATGTTCAAATATTCGGACTCCCCACTGAGTGCACTATGTACACGGTTTTGTACCATCTCAATTTGGGACACTGTTCAATGTTTTTTCTAATCGGTACAAGAGACTGGTCGGCCGCTTCGCGGCCTCCCATCCCCTTTCATGAAAGTTATTCACTCTTCAAGGGTAATGTGCCAGTCAAATCTATGGTCCACTTGGTTGAATTGAGTTGCGTTGAATTGGCTTGGCTATTCACTGCGCAGGGTCTGGTGTATTTCTGTTCTCCTTTGAATTTAATTTCAATTCTGTCGAAAGTGTTCCAAATCCAGAGGAAATCGCTAATGAGTTGAAATTTTATACAGCAACAAAAACTGGAGTTTATCTGTCTAGTTACTGACTTCGTTGAATGGCTGAGTCGATTCGAGTATTCAGTGTGGGGGCCACAAAGGATCCTTTCGACCCTACTATTAAATTCTGTCCCCGAGAGGCGAAGGTTTTTCAAATTAAACTTATCTGTAGGGCAATCTGTTAATTTTGGTATCTTTCCAGCGGTTCATTACATTTGACACTGTTTACACCAGGAGGAACATGTTGGCCGCGGCCGCCTTTGTTTCGATGCAGTGGGAGACATCTGTCAAAATTAGCGCCAGGGAAAGTTAGTTGGAAGTGGTGACGGGGCGCCGGAAATGCCGAACTACTGATTGCCTGTGGGCCGGCGCCCTCTGGAACCCGGGGATCAAGGGCAGCTCGCGATAAGGGATAGGTTTTGCGATGGGACTCGCCATGCGGCCGAGGAGCGGAGATGGCGGAGTTTGAATGGCTTCAGACAGACAGAGAAGCGTATTCTTATAAAGAGGGTGATGTTCCCAAAAGGGGCAAGATGGTTCTTGAGGGAGATAATTTCGGTGCTACGATCTTGGGTCGTACCAGATCAAATGTCAGGGACTTGTATGGATTTGACGTAAACAGCGGCTGCTGCAAGATGTGCTGAGCAATTACACTAAGTGGACAAAAAAAATGTCCGATCAGTTCTCGGACTATTGCGGGATAAGCAATACATATTTTCACCTGAAACAAAATTCCCGCTATCCTATAGTGGGTTTTTATGGAATACATTATGAGCCCGTTTCAGATTGTCCTTTAAGGAAATAATTCTGTAAAAGGAAAATCACATCATCCCTTGATTGATTTCATTGATCCCCTCCTTTCTTTCTCTCCTATTTCAGCACTTGCCCCCCGAATGTCTCTCAGCTTCGCACCACCATGTCCCTGCGTGTCCACGGCCAGCTTCCAGCCACTCTCGCCCATTCTGCGTCCCCTACCACGGTCTTGGCTCCTGGTTTCATCTCGACACACTCGCTAGTACCTCATCGAAAGCCACTGCTCTTCACATTTATACTTGGATCCTATGGCTCGTTTTCCTTCACACTACCTTGTATTGTCAACTCGACCGCCGCATTTGACGTTATTTTCAGTGCTGACTCGGAGACTCGTCTGCAGGACTGTCTCAATTCAAATGATTTCCGCGCTGGCTCGACTTTTGATTACTGGAATGTATTCCTTGCTCGTGCATGGTTTTACTTTCCATCGTTCCTTTGTCCTCGAAGGTAACAGAATGTGACTCGAGCTCAGTAGCCTCAGGAGGAAATCCATCCCCTAATCCTTGTAAGTCTGTCCCTCGTCTCCCATCTCTGCTGAATTGCGGGTTCCCTGCCACATACGCGTCCCACATTTCCTATTCAAAACCCGGTACATTTGTTCACTCCGTGTCAAGTTCCTTGTCTGAATTTTTGTTCAGTTCCTATCCTCCCTCCACAAAATATAAACCTTTGTAAAAAAATATGATAAATTATTAAACAATGCATCTTTTATGTAATGCAGGTCCTTTCCATACATGATCCTTATGTAAATTGGTCACTCTCCCATCGCGTCCAATCGCATTTGATCTCGCAGTCATGCTGCGGGCACCCGATATTACCAGTGAGTTTGTGTTCCGGAAAAAAATCCTTTTTGCGCTGCGGAAGACTTCTGTAAATTATTACCCGCTCACGGAGTTCGTCTGTAATGAGTATGCATTCAAGTTTACGATGTTGGTGGTATATTGTGATTAAGAAAAAAACGGATAGCGGGCCCTGCCGCGCAGCGGGCTACCTAGATTATACTACAGTGTTTAGAAAGGGGAAACAAACATATCTGCAGAATTTATTGGATCAAATAAATTGATGCACCATCATGCGGAGCCAACACCAGAAAAATCGGAAATTCACATTTTTCAAGTCCTTCAACAATTTTTTGAGGGATAATCTGATTCACTCAGATTGAAGATTGAGTGGCCCTAATTGGTTTCACAAGTGGAGCCATACAGAAATATACAGGCGATAACGCGCTACGGCGATCGCAAACGGCTATTTTGGCCGAGTTTTGATCAAAAATGACCAAAATGGCCACTTTGCGGGCTCTACAGTGCTCGAACGCCTGAATATTTTTGCATAGTTCGACTTGTGAAAGTGATGGGGAGATCCTGCACTGCAATTCGGGTCATTCAGAATGCCCTGAAAAAAATCACTGCTCGTGCTGAAAAATCGGGATTTCCGTATTTTGCCTATTTCGATGGGACATCAACAGATTCTGATCCCAATAAAGTGCTGAAAATGTGGAGTTCGGCCACCTTACATTTGGTTTCATGTCAAAATACCTTGTTTTCATCGAGAACTTGTCACAAAACCGATCGGACATTTTTTTTGTCCACTTAACACACCTCAATTTTTCCTTATACCCTGAGGGTATGTGGTGACTGTGTAATTTTGGTGAGATGGTCCGAATTTGCATTAATCACGAAATATTCACGATGCGACTTCACAGAATCACATGCTATCAAAGAATGGTCATGGTAGCATGAAAGTAGTTGAAAAATGAAGCATACTTACATTTTATTTTATTGGAATCCACTGGGATTTGAGTTCACAATTCCCGCGTTGAATCACCTTTCGGTGGAGCGATCAACGGTGCCGACTCGGATGCCTGCAGCCGGGAAGATTTTAAGCGGAGCTTAAAAAGCTTCAGACGGATAGCTTACAGTCATTTGCGGAACTTAGGGCACTGCCGGTTTTTTCCCCGTTTTTGGTCAGTTTTCACGATATAAATCGCTGTTGGCTCAATTCTTGGTTCAGAAAATGGAGACATTGCCATAAACAAAACTCCATCCCCAGAAACATACAGGGATAGTACTGCGAGTCAAAGGGGGAAGGAAGGACACCATGCCACTTCCGCCACTTTTCTTTTTGTCTCTTTCAATTTTCATCCTTATCTTTTGTATATCACGGACGCTGTCTTGTTGCTTTACGTAGAGACTGGCACCGAGTCTACTATCTTGTATAGCTTAGCGACTAGGAACTAAATACGAAAGGATGGGCAAAAGCGGAATTCTAATACATTAGACTCGTGACCAGTTTGCCGCGGCATCCCTTAGTGCACTGTGCCGTTTGCCTACGGCAAACATTCTCACCATACCCTTCACCATGTTGCATGATGGCAACGAGTCTACTATTGCTCACAATGCATAGCGTCGGTGGACGCCTAAATTTGATGCATAATAACCAATGCATTATGAACACATCTCCGCAGTATACATTGTGACTTCATGCATTGTGAGCGATCCGACTGTACATACAATATTGAAGGCATTTTATTTTCCTACTGGTTGGTTTCGTTCTTTTGAACTCATCAGGTGGGCCACACAGCCCACAACCAACCAAGCACACCATCATGCAAACAATTTGGCAGATTGTTTCCCACCATGAAGCCACGACAGAGGCAAGACAACTGGCCAGGTTGGCCGAGGCCTTGTGAATACTCCCCGATGGGCCCCTCTTTGAGCCGTGCCCCTCCGGAAATGGATAGCCCTGCTCAATACGAAGCTTTCCACGTTCTCACAATTTTGTTAGCGTGCTCTGGGCGCGAAACAAGATCCCGACTGGCGCATCAGCTACAACATGGCTCGGACACTGACCCGGCCGTGCGCGCCGTCAAAACGTGACTTATTATGGAGGGTTATTTTCGCGCAATTGAGTCTGAGGCTGTAGCCAGCGCAATCCCAAGCAAAACTGTCACTTCAGATTTCCCATTGGTGCCTTCGTCATTGTGCCTGGGGCTTTGCAGCTCTCCATAATCTCGGAGGCGGTGCACTCATATGTGTGATAATAGCGTCGGCAATTCCCCGCCGAACACAGCTCGGACGCTGACGCCCTGTCAAAACGTTGCGCGTACTTGAGTAGCCAGCGCAATCCTAAGCAAAACCGTTGCTTCAGATTTCCCGTTGGTGACTTCGTCATTGCGCCTGGGGGCCACGGCCTCGGACTCAAGCGCGCGAAAGTAACTCTCCATAATAAATCACGTTTTGATGGCGGGCAGGGCGCTGTCAGCATCCGAGCCGTGTTCGGAGAACGGGGCATTGCATCCACCGTTGAACGGGGTCAAGCCCTGATTGCCGACGCTATTGAATCGCATATAACTGCACCGCCTCCGAAATTATGGAGAGCTGCAAAGCCCCAGGCGCAATGGCGAAGGGACCAACGGGAAATCTGAAGCAATAGTTTTGCTCAAGATTGCGCTGGCTACGGCCTTGCAATCAAGTGCACAAAAGTGACTCTCCATAATAAGTCACGTTTTGACAGCGGGCAGGGCGCAGTCACGGCAATCCGGCAATCCGGGCCAACGAAATGTCTCTTTACACTTGTTTATCTCGTCTTCCTGCGTCCCCCTAGCCTTCCACGCTCACTCCACGACCTCAAGTAAAATTGTAGAGACATATGAGATGCATCTCCATGTATTTTCCGGGACAGAATTTTTAAATTTTCCCCAGGAAGAGTACTATAAATTACCAGATTTGGCTGTGAAATTGATGTGAAACTCAAAGAAAATTCACAATGAACAAACAAGGGACATAATAAAAATTCTATCCCGGACAATACATTCACAATACGATTATGAACAAATCTTCTCCCCAAAGTGTCCTCAAAATATGGATGGTTGAGCCTGCACCGACGTTCGAATGTGCAGTCCCATCAAAACCCTTTACGTTGCCGGTCACCATCAGTCAGCGTCCGAGAGAGTCATAGTTCGATTGCTCTTAATTAAAATTATTAGATCCCGGCAAAATAAGATTACCGGTGTTTGTCATGGCTATTGGCCAAGCTTCGGGCCGGTCTCGGTAACCTCCCGCCGCCGTTTTGAGCATTCCTGGCCCTCTCCTCGTTGAATTTCCTTGCCCCACCCTCTGTCGCTGTTCATGTCGGGCTCCCTCGCGTACTGAAGCTGAAACGGCGCGCTCTCTGTCGCCCGCACTATTACGGTACCATGGTGGTACGATCTTGGCTGTGTCTCTTTGCACACAGTTCCTCCTCGTCGCGGTTCATTATAAAGGGTATTTCCACTCTTATAAATTGATCTGCGAGCCTGCGAAGTTGGCTTGCATTTTTTTCATTCTTTCTCACTGAGTCCCGCTGTCCTGAGCATTCCTATCGTGTTCTTTCATACAGAACACACTTCAGGGTCAGAATAATTTCTCGACTTACAGCTAATAACAGTACCGAGGGCACCGCCAAAAAATTTCCTGTTTGGGACATTATCAAAGAATTACCCATAGCTCAGCCAATTCTCAACGGATTTGTTTGAAAATAGGCTAGATTTGCTAGAATCTATGGAACTTATACTCACTTTGGAGCAATGTGCAATCAGTCTGAACTGGAAATATTTGTGAGAATTGAATGCAGCCATGACCTCTATAAAATTCTGGCTCTATGACATCTTTCAAAATCCATACAAGTATTGCGTCTCACAAAACCAGGCCGTTTGAACAAGTCCTGAGCTTGCTAGATGGCATTCAACCCTAAAAACAGTCCAAAATCTAAATTCGTCTACTCTACAACATTTTTACAAGTTTATTTCTATCACTAATTCCACACGAATTAGCCTAGCAAATCTAGCCTATTTTCAAACAAATCCGTTGAGAATTGGCTGAGCTATGGGTAATTCTTTGAAAATGTCCCAAATGGGAATTTTTTGGCCGCGCCCTCGGTACTGTTATTAGCTGTAATGTTGACTTCGGTTGTCTGGAGTTGTATCTGCTTAAATAATAATCTCGCGGTCTCCACTTCAGTAATCGCGATTGAACAGAGTGGTAGCTGTTACCGGCATCTTCCATCCGAGGCGCTCGTGCAGCGAGTCAACAGCTCGGGTAATGTGGTATGAAATTCAACTACTTCTTTCCGAGGCAATGTCTCGGGAATTCACCCCATTTGGTTAGAAATGGGCGGCAGTGGCACCAATCAATGCTGCGGAGGATAGATAATAGATTGGGTGGGAGAGACACGTGATCGCTGGCAACATATCCGAAATGGCTGCCGACCAAGAAACGAGTGTTTTGACGCAGCGTAAATTGACAATTTCACCCAATCCGTGGGCCGGATTGGTCTAAGTGGTCGCTGTCCTTGGAAATTTGACCAACCATAGCAAAAAACGGCCATCTTCTGACAGCTATAGCAAGCTCAAATCACTAGGTATTAATATGATTCAAAGTGGTATTCGACACTACTAGACGAGTAATTTTGAACCATAGCATTCATTTTGCTCTAGGTACCCTCTAAAAAAAGCGTGTTCAAATTCTCACTGAAAATTCCTTATATCTTCAGAATTTCCTTTTTTGGAAGTTAGGTAACATATCCAAATGTCTTCTTTTCACTCCAGTTTTTTAGAGTGACTTGGTGGCCAGAATAGTGAGAATGGCCATTGGCCATTACTTTTGCCAACAGCGAGTAGGACCACCACAAGTCGCCCGAAACATAGCAAGACTGTCTCTTGGTATTTGTTCCCTTTGCCTTCTTCATTGCAGCTGGAGCCTCGGTTTGGCCGTTCGGTTGACCGAATTTCCTGCCCAAACAGGGATGTTTTCAGAAGAAATCTCATTATGTAATTGGACCAAAAAAAAAAAAAAAAAAAAAAAAAAAAAAAAAAAAAAAAAAAACCAGTATTTTTATTGACTGCGGATTTCCAATACAAATCCAACGCACCTACTTCCGAGGCAATCCGATCAAAATTGAGGTCGGGGCATCGTTCCTGGTGAAAACCGCACAAAACAGAAAAAAAACGTCCCCGCCCTAAGTTCCGCAAAGAGCTGTAATTGGAGGAGGTCAAAAATTATGAACATCGAAAATTTTCTAAGTTCTCCCAGTCTCTACGTTCGAGCATCACTGCCGTCACTTTTTTTTTCTCACTCAATTCTTATCGGATTGGCTTAATTTCTTTTGCATTGCCCTCTGCTGTCTTGTTGCTCAACGTAGAGATTGGCACCGAGTCTAGCAGATGCGTAAGGCAGCTTCTTTTGGTGCCATTTTTCCCATTCACTTGACTTTCTGATGAAAATTGACGGTACAAGTACCCATTACCAAATCGGGACTCAAACTTGTTACGAAGTTTGGTCCGCCACCATACCACGGATGTACGGGTTGAGGTACAGGGAGAGAATTAATATGTCGCGTTCCATGGGAAGCCAACACTTCTCGAGACTCTTTTGGACACACTAATGCACACGCGTGGTTATCTCGGCAGAACCATAGATGCGATACAAGGTCTCGAGCATCAGCAAGACTTCATCTAGCCCAGCATCGGGAACCTGCATGCACCTTGCTGCAATCCCGAACGGCTCAAGGATGATTTTGACCCTACGAAATTCAGTAATATTTTTGACGGTGCGCAAAGATACGTACTCGGCGAGATTATTCCAAAACTGAGGATCTTCGATGGGGGCTAGTATTTCTTTAGCCTTGCCTTTAGCATTCCGCTTTGTGCCGGCGCATTGTATAAGCTTCTCGTAATGCTGAATATATAAGGCGCGATTGGCGGGGAAAGTGTGAGCATCCTTCGCACTGCAAGGAAGTGGAAGGTCCATTGAGAGATGTGAAGAAATTGGGTCATTGCCCTAGAGAAAAGTAGGACAGGATGGTTACAAGTGGCTGAGGTACATACAATATAGTAGCTACTTTTATACTATACAACTTACTTATTCATCCTCGGGGGGCGCATCAGTCATCCCGACTACGCTTACTGATCCCGTTCCCACGGTTGACCGAGCTCCGATGCTCGCTCGGCCACCGGCCATTCCAACAAGATGACCGGCAAAATCAACGTAAGAAAACGATGTGTTGTCTGAAAGCTCTTCTGCTCGTCTTTCAGTAGTCCCAGTGCCTGCCTGTGGTTTGTAAACCACTTGACAATATCGAGCGAGCCTTCGATCGAACGCATGCATGGTATCTTGAGTTCAATGACTTCGCCCACAATGAGATTCACCTAATTGCGTAAACGGAGTCAAATAAAAAACGCCTCTTCATCATAATTCAACGCCGCTTACCTGATGGCCCCAACACGGCGGCACGACGAGTTTCGGTCTCGCCCGCTTAAGTCGGGCCCGCATACCTCCGGCATCACCTCCGTTGTCACTGCAGAAAGCAATGAAGAGTTGTTCCTCGCAATAGCTCATATCTTCTAGCATGAGTTCTAAGGAAGTTTTTCTCTCAGGAAAGACGTCGTGCGCGGCAATCATATATAACTGAGGTGTCAGAGAGGAGAACGACAGCATCAGCTGTATGACCGACCTTTCCCTCGACCGTCACCGACATCGTGATGATCGCGGCCCTGGCATTGCTCTTCCACCCATCACACTGACCCGTCGCGAGCTTGCCCGACACGTTAGATTTGATGTTTGTCTCGGCGTGGACTGTTAGCGTATCTAAAACCCTTCCAGAAAGCACCCTCTGATCCGGAATTTTTGTCAGGTATGTATTTCGAGCAAAACAGATGTAACTCGGCATTTTCTGCGGAATTCCATGCCACATTACACGCGGTAAACAATTGACTCAAGTCCTCGGCAAATTCTTGCTGCAGGTCCCACATTGTTCCGTCGCCCACAGTGGGCAACTGGATCCGTGATTCCTGCGGCGCGCTGGAAATGTTTAATGCCGTGAAAGCAATCGGAGTCCCAGACAGGTTAGATCTAGAGTTGGACCTTGTTTGGCGCAAGGTCTGGGGTGAGGGAAGCTGAAGAACAGCCGTGTAGGCAACCTGTTGGGTGCGGCATAGTCGTGGGACCCCGTCACCGTTTTCCTTTTGCAACAGCACGAACATCGGGGGTGACAGCGGTGCAGCGAGCAAGATGGGGTATTATTCGCTCGGCCTTTCCGCACACCGGAGGTACCTGTTTTAAGGCTGACTTCGCGTTGGTCACCTGCCATCAGACCGTGATTGTCGCACAACGCACCTTCGGCCTCCAGGTCCGTCTGCGCCCGTCGTACTCTCTGAGTCCAGAAGCTACCTCCCCTTCGTCTTATTCTGCCATCTGTACACCCAGACGAGCAACACATCCCCGACAGCGATGCTCCAAGTGGTACTTGTCATTTTTGAATTTCTTATCTCCCTTGTGAAAATATTCCCGGCACCAAGAGCCGGAAACCGATGTCATATTATATCGTAGGATGAAGACTAGATGGTGTAGAAAGCTTCCTGATGGGTTGTGCGACGCTGGGAAGTGAAAAAATTGCTTTGTGCGCCCACGGTCAAAAATACGGCCAAACACGGTCAAACCGGGTCAAAGCGGCCGGTCAAGGCCGATTCGGTCGACCGCCTTTGACCTTTGACTCGGTTCTGCCAACACTGCCCACGTTCAACGAGATACACGAGCAACTCAAGAATGTCCCAGGCTTTTGTGATTCAATTGGGATGGAAAAGGGAATGGAGTTTGTCTGAATGGCCTCACGTTTGAAGGGCTCGATTCTTTATGGAAAGCCGGAGCACCACGCTTTAAGCGAGTGTTGGGATCAAATGAGCCGAGTGATGGCCGTGAGCACTAGCAACGATTGGTGCAAGGGAATGGATGTGTTTTAGCCAGATGCCCATAATTTCAAGGTCAACAAGCACAGAAATAGATCAGTGCCTATGATACTTGCGACAACGGAGAGTGAACGGGTGGTAGTTTACAGACCAATGTGACAGACCTCCAGGTTCGAGATCAGGGTGTTTTCAGAAGCCTTTGGGGAACTAGGCAGTTCAAAAAAGAATATGGGGGAGCTGTCTCTTTGTTTCCTCCGTTCATCCGGGGACAAGAACCACAGCTGTATATTTTTGGGTGTGGGAAACAGTGGCGGTGGTCAGATCCGTAACCGCTGCTGTCCAGGTCGTAGGGCGATGGGAGACACGAGAATGAACCCAAAAGGAGACGCCCAGACGAGGGCAATCCCAAGAGCCCACGGCTAACCCAAAAGAATGGCGGCTGCATCTTGAATAAATATGGTTTGGGATTGAATAACAGCTGATAGATTGAGACGAAATGATACGGGCAATGCCACCCCTGCAAAATGCAGATCACGTGGCACTTCCGCCCCATAGAGGTATGAGCTGCCAGCGTTCTCAACCCATGATGGTGGTCTGCCTGAGTGGTTAATGGTGTGCTGGCTTGCGAAATGTATTTTTGAAGAGGTTGTGCGTTCGACTCCGACGTCTTACTTCTTTGATACTTCTTTTTTTCCACCGGAAACTTAATTATCTATACTGTCCCCCCGAAATTTTGTGCTCCTTCAATTTAGTGCTCCAGACAGTGTATCCATCAAGCTTCTATATCACTCTTTTATTTGTGATTTTTGGCGTGGTTCAAAGTTGAAATCGGTTCCTCAATCAAAAATATGGCTTTGAGTGACTTGGGGCAAAGCAAACATATACATGCTACTGAAACTTCAAAAGGAACACCGATGGACAGGGCGAAGGATACGGTAGTTTACAAAGAGGAAGAAAAAGAAAGAAAGATAATCGGGCGAAAAAGGTTGTAGTAGTCGGATTCGAACACACAACCTCTTTAAAAACATATTTCGCAAGCCAGCACACAATTAACCGCTCAGGCAGACCACCAACATGGGTTGAGAACGCTGGCAGCTCATACCTCTATGGGGCGGAAGTGCCACGTGATCTGCATTTTGCAGGGGTGGCATTGCCCGTATCGATAGCACATCGATGAGCCGATCTTCGCCGACTCCGACACCCCGATAATGGTCAGAAGCGTCGAGAAGTTACTCCAGCCTACAATACTCGCTCTAGAAAGCGTTGTAGATACGAATAACTATGTTTTTGGTGTCAAATGCGCCATAACCGGCAAAATATGGCCATTTTTGGCAATTGTTTGATTTTTTGGGGACGCAAAACACTGGGACAAGTCCGTTTTTTTTTTTTTGCATCAGATTATTACTAGTCCTTGCAAGTATTCTACAAAAAAAAAATCCGGCTGAGAGGTCCCACGGATGCCGCTCAAAACCGTTTTTTTTTTCGGATCCGGGTTTTGGCTCTGTAATATACATGCACAATCTAGCATAATTTTTTTTTTCGTTATGAAAAAGCCGGGCTTGGGCCCGGACCCAGGGCTTCAGGCCCTGCATCCAGGGCTCGGGCTCGGGCCTGGAGAATCTGAAGCCCAAGCCCGCCCAAGCCGAGCCCGAGCCCGGGCTTTCAGGCCGAGCCGGGCTCTGAACATCACTAGGGCCCCTGAAACTAGTTGAAATTCGATTTGGGCACCCCAAAATAAAACGAAGGAGACAGGAGACTGCGGACTCACAGTGCGAGCAGAATGAGATGTAACCCCAAGAATTCCGACAAGATTTGAGGGCAGGGCGGCGGTTCTCGCTAAAATGTCCCAAAACAGAAAGAAAACGTCTGCGCCCTAAGTTCCGCAAAGAGGTGTAAACCAAAGGAAGCTTCGAGCTCCTCTCGTTTACTCTAATCGCCAGGCACACAGTCCCATAGTTCAGTTGACTTTGGTTCACACATTGATGTGTCTCGGATTCAATTCCCATGATTCAACTAACCAACGAAGTTGTGCCCTGAATATATGTCTCGCCGTACACACCGGCTGGTCTCGATTATAAACTCGCATCGATTAACCCACGAATACCGGTATCATATCTGCCGTCAATGTGCCCTTACATCGAGCACAGAGGCATAGGAGTCCCGAGAAATGGCGCGCAACCCCCACTTGTACCCAGATCTTCCCGTTCGCGCGCTGCCTGTTGGAATGGTCATTACACCCACAAAAGGTCTTGCCGCTAACATTGTACGGACAAATTTCTCCGACTTTGCTTATCCCAATTCCCTCTAAGTGTTCGAGCTCAAAAAACTGCGCGTTCCGGCGTTTGCATACTGCCACGATACAGTCACGGAAGCGCGCAAGAATGGCCGCAATCTCGTCGCCGAAATTACAGCTATTGGCAGTACCGAAGGCGCGGTCGAAATTTTTCTGGTTTTGGATGTTTTCAAAGAATTACCTATAACTCAGTCAGTTCTTAATGGATTTGGATGAAACCATACTAAATAATTCGGGCTAATTCGTGCGGAATTAGTGATAGAAAGCATCTTGCAAAAATATTTCATATTGGATGATCTGGCTTTTTGAGGCTTTTAGGGGATGAATCTGATGTGGCATGCCCAATTCATGTCCTACTTGTCTGAATTTTGGCTAGGGAAGACTTGTTAACATTCTAAAACATGCCATAGAGGCAAAAGTACATAATATCTCATGTTTGATTGAATCTCCGCAATATTTCAGATCCCGCTGGGTTGCCTGTCATCCCGATCTGACTGCAAGCATCCACAGACTGAGTTATTCAAAGTTCTGACTCTATGACATGTTTCTAAATCTATGCATGCCGTCTGTTGCAAAAAACCATGCTGTTTGAACATGCCTGGACCTCGCTAGACGGCATGGATCTCGAAAGTGGCCCAAAATCCTACATCATCCGATATAAAATATTTTCACAGGTTTCTCTCTATAATCAATTCCGCACGAATTAGCCCAAATTATCTAGTATGCTTTCATCCAAATCCATTAAGAACTGACTGAGTTATAGGTAATTCTTTGAAAACATCCAAAACCAGAAAGTTTTCAACCGCGCCTTCGGTACTGCCAATAGCTGTAAGGAGTGCAAGACCTGGAACGTCATTTGTATAGATCCGGAGCACCTTCGCGAGAAAGGCTGGCGGGAGATTACCGCTTCAGACGTTTTTCGAGCCAATCTCGTGTATGGATGTACATACGAAGCCCACTTGATCAATCAGTTGGGCGCGGGATTCCGGCCTGAGTTTAGGAATTTCGGCACCTTTTTCCGCGGTCGTTTGTCCACCACAATCTTAGTTATGGCCCTTTCAGCCACCATTCAGCCTTGAGCACCGACACATGCCATTTGCGCAAGCCTTGGGATGTCTGGCGATGATTTTTACATTCTACGTTCCTCTAATGAGCGCCCGAACACGCAGATTATAATGGAACCCCTGGAGCATGGACTCGGAGGCAAGGTCTTTCCCCAGCTCATTCCGTATCTGAATTCACTCCGCTTGAGTTGTTCAACCTGTTGAACCAGCCCAATTTTGGTGCACTTATGCTGCTGATTCGACGCGACTGACTACATCTGATTACCCTCTGACCTACAATTTCGGTGACGTCCTCTGAGTAAGTTGTATGTAAATGGATTCTGCATATTCAAGTTCTGTGTCCTTACCAGCCTTGACTTGTTAGCCTTGATTCAATTTGCACGGCACTGCCGGAGTCTGAGCCTTACCGAGAACAATATTGGAAAAAGTGTGTCGAGACGGTGCCATGAGTAGAATACTGACAATTTTTACTCCAGACATCGAGATCAAATGCGTCCACAGTGGAATAACATGACTGGGCGCTCATGGGCACGTCAAATGGCACTTTTGCACTCAGTTCATTGCGTCTCAGCACAGATACCTCAGAGCATCAATTCAACACGTCTGCGGTTGACAAGTGGGACCTCATTCACTAACGTGACTCGAAAAGTGTAGTTAGTTCAATAATCGACACATCCAAAAGTAAGGTTAGTTCAATAACGTGACCTCCTCAAAAGCATGGCTGTTTCAACATCCACACGGTTCCAAAAGGGAGGTTGGTTCAATAACGTGACAAGGTTGAATCCACATTAAAAAATGCTGGGCAAGTCCGTAATCACAAAGTGAGGTTATATCAATAAAATTGAAGTTGTCAGGTCAATAACCGACCGAATGTTGGATCAATACGGCGAGGGTCAAAAGTGTAGGCAGATCAAGAGCCAAAAAAATGGGTCGGGTCAATAAGGGTCGTTTTCGGTTAAATCAATAACCATAAAAGGCCTTAACATATTTTCGAAAAATGTTTGAAGCTGAAACAAACCAGAAAGTGGTTCATAGACATGGTATGGATGCTCTATCATCTCCAGAGAGATTTACATAGGGGAAAAATTCCCGGCCATCCAGAGGCCTAAAAGATGACTTAATTTTTTTTGAAAAAGAAATTTCGCGCTTTCCCACGTTACTGTAACGCATCAGTCACCTTCACGTGATTCGATGGATCGCCTATCTTATCTTAATCTCAAAATTTGGGGGCATTTTCCCTCCGTTATTAGCTGTTTAACCTTTTTCAGCCGGAAATTAAGATCCTGTGGTTCTCTTCTTGTATTCTAACATATCAGCCATGATTGCTATCGTTCTGGCCTGGCTGAGAACATTACATAATCACACGCCAAAATCACTTGCCTTGAACGGCGAGCTCCTGGGCACATCTAGAAATTCTGAAGAGACAGACCTGTAGGTACAGACTAGGCAATCTGTTTTAGGTCAGAACTGGGTGGAATATCGCGTCTTCAACAAAGATGACTACGCGACTTCAATTCAAACTCCGACGATTACTAATAACGCTGTACCACGATCCGACCCCCGCGGACCGCGGTAACAATAGGACTACCTCTTTTGACCACCAGAGCAAAGAAAAAAAAAAGCCGCATGCGGTGAGTTTGCGCACCAAAAAAGCCGCATGCGGCTTTGCGCAACCTGTCTATTGTCTCGTCATCTTACATATGCTTGAGATGATTTTGTGGGAGCAGAATGTTATTGAGGGCCTATTTACTATGTTCTTGTGGAAAGTGGGATCACGGCTGTCGCGTGTGGTCATTTCTTGGTCACGTTTCCGGGAAGTCCGGCTCCGACCCCGGAACTTAGCACAGACTAATGGCCACCCGTCGCCAAGATGGTTTCCAGTCGACATGTTTATTTAGCGAATTACACAGCAGCATGATGCATCTGGTCGTTAATAACGCATGCAGTTCCACTTGCGTCCAGCGATTGGGTATATCACCGGACACAGTGCATGGTACATGCGAGTGCTGATTCCACTCAGGACACCCAAAGCTTAACACCATTCGGGACTAGACTCGAACCAGTCCAAATCCTCGAAGATCGAAGACAGTCGTTCGATCAGTGATGGATAGGGACTGGAAGATAATCACACGTTTTAGGCCAGTCGGAAGTTGCCGGAGATTTTTAAAAAACTTAGAGAAATTTTGACGAAGGTCGAGAACCAAGTTGCCCGTTCACAAAATCGTAAGAGACAGTTTTGTGGAGATTCAAGTTCTAAGATCTCCTATGTTCTTGGATTTTCAATTGAGTCCAAATTGAGTCCTCCAGGCGGCGATCTTTTGATAGGGGTATAGACATGCCCGTTGCGACATTAGACCCCGAGAGGCTTAAAATCGCAGCGCAAAACCTTTGCGATGTATTTGGCATCGCCTCCCTGCACCCACACCAGGAGGAAACGGGCCAGAATCTTCTCAGAGGGATCAGCACATTTCTAGATGTACCGACTGGCGGCGGCAAAACAATTGCCTTCTGGTACGCTTTGTTCTACCACTGGCAACCTGGCAATACGTAGGGTTGGGCGCGGGTTCGGGTCAACCCGCCGGGTTTCCGGGTCGGATCGCCCGGGTACGGGTCGTGGGTCGTTGGGCTCACGGACCCGGAGGAACCCGCTACCCGACCCGCGGTTTGGCGGGTCGTTGCGGGTACGGATAATTCGCCTTTTTAGCACCATTTTGTGTAAGTTCGACAGTATCCAGGGTGGGAGATCACGTGGAGAAGTTGGATCTTCCATGCAACTCTTCCTGAACAGAAACCGGATGCTATGCGACTGGTTTCAAGGCCGGTGAGCGCTCATCTTGCATGTCTTAATTGTACTCACCACTCAATTCGCTCGCAGAGACGGCGGAATGACGCTTTGCGGGTCAGGTGGAGGCCAAAACACACTCCCAGGCATGCCCGAGATGCCCAATGCGAAGACCCGTGGTGGACCCGCGCATTTGCGGGTCGGGTTTGGACCCGTACCCGCTGGGGTACGGGTTTCGCGGGGTCCGGGTCCGGGTCGAGCGATTTCTACCCGGACCCGTACCCGCGCCCATCCCTAGCAATACGGCAGAAGACTGCCAAAATATTATTATTCTTGACGGCAGTGCTTCTACGCTTAAATACATCGTTTGGAACAAAAAAACCTCCATACAAATATTGACTGTATGTCCCACCAATTGCCTGAGGGATTTCAACCACTCCCAATGGTTGTTATTACCAATAAAACTACCGTGAGCATGCATATAGCTCACCAGGGCTTCAATTGTAACAATTCCTAGTCTAAATAATTGTTGTCCAAGGCCCCGAGTTCATTGCTTTCCTTCAGAAAGGAAGTTCAGGCATGTGTACTGGAAGCGCAATGTTCACCTCGAATTTTATCCGCAATTTAGAGCCTAAAGTACCCTCAATATACATCGGTCGCCGCAGCATTTGCCTCCTCACATCCCCGCAACGCCGCGTCACATCCCCGCAGTGCCGCGTCAACGCCTCGGCAGTGCCGCCTCAGCTCCCCGCACTGCCGCGTCAATTCCCCGCAGTGCCGCCTCAAACCCCCGCAATGCCACCTCACCCTATATCACAGGGGCCAATGATTCTTGACTGCCTAACTGAGCTTAACCCGAGATTTAGAGTGGTGGTTGGACTGGCTGCTTCATCTTCTAGTTCTGGTGTGCTCCTTGTCTCGGTTGTTCCGTGTCTTTTGGAATCGAGCTCAAGCACTGGTTTCTTTTAGTGAAAGTGCCTGAATGTGCTGGATGGATGCAATCAGGAATGGTAACACATGGTAACATCTGCTCAACTCGAATGCTCCATGCATGGAGCATGGTTGAAACTCTGCCTCCAAGTATTCCCTCGAGAACTCATCGTACCATAGGGTGTTCAAACAGTTCTAGGGACGTTACTTGGATGATGAAGAACTTCATTTCTTATGGCCTAAACATCAGGAACACACGGATCATGGCAGTGCATATCAATGTGTAGCATATCAGTCACTAGATGCAGCAATACCTTAGAGTCAACCCCACCGTTAGAGGATCCGGGTTGCATCGAGGTCCGAGTTTGACTTGGCAGTGACTGTCTGAAAAATGTGTCTGTTTGAATTGCTGAAGGTATTTTGTCCATATTCCGGGGAAGTGCAGACAACTAGCGGTGGGGAAAAGATTAGGTACATTGAGTCGAAGTAACCAAACTTAGATAGATTCCCTCCAGTTGAAGTTGGGTGAACAAAACATTAAAAATCGCAGACACTGGCTCGGTTGAATTCTTGTGGTAAGTATGATGAGTGCGCTTTCAGGCTAACCAATGCAGGATATGAGAAAAATCTGTCCAGTCTGTGAATACAGTATCAACGGATGTAGTTGCATCATTCCAATGGTGATATTTATACAATGTCTGACTTGGAGGAGTTGGATTTTTGCGGAAGATCCGGATACTCTCGCTAGTGAACAAACAATGGGATGGTCTTTTGTTGCAATTTTTCTTGGCCTCAAGGCGAGGGTATAATTCGCTCACGGTGCCGCGGCACTTGGTCCGCAATGTTGCAGCACTACCGGTCACGAATATCCACACAAGCCGGGTACAAACAATACCCACAGTGCTACTACTTTTCACACAGTTCAATTTGTGGGAAATTAAATCAAGAACTGAATTCTATGGTACCCGCAGAAAATGTATTTCTTTCTGCCGCAGCAGATAGCGGGGGTTCTCTGGTGCCGCAGTGCCCATGTTGCTG
This sequence comes from Mycena leptocephala, assembly GCA_029378395.1. Classification (NCBI taxonomy): domain Eukaryota; kingdom Fungi; phylum Basidiomycota; class Agaricomycetes; order Agaricales; family Mycenaceae; genus Mycena; species Mycena leptocephala. Next base: position 19,449 of record JARJLF010000164.1, on the reverse strand, counting down.
TAGACATCGCTGGCTGTTGGAAAGTCCACCCCAACTTTGATTGGTCATTGGACCGCGCACTCCTTGTGGTGAATTGACTACTTAGGTTGCAATATTGTCTCTCAGCCTGAATTAATTTCATCCCCGTTTATCCACCCGGACCTGGTTATGATGATGCACAACCTAATGCTGCACTCACTGACATTGGTGAAGTCTGACAGAGTTCAATTTTATGTTCATTGCTTGTAATGCCTGAAATGTCTTGAGACGGATCGATTTTGCCTCCCACTCGTCAATATAAACAAAATCAGCATGATAATTGATCTCAGTCAGCCCTATGTTCAACAGGTCAAGGATGAACCCACAAAATCCAAAAAGTCCTTCCAGAATCCACCCGCCGACTTCCACTAGTGATGGGGCGCATCGACTTAGTTTAATGTCCGGCTTTACATAATTGCGAGTTATTTACCTATGGACCTACCATCGGTGAATTTGCGCAGATCTAGCATGTTCATAATTTATCCCCGAACGCAAGAGACTAAAAATGTCATTCACTGTGCATGCATTAGGAGTTCCAGGTGTCGCAGGTCAAAATGGGCTGAGCCAGTGATGCCATGTGCAGCTCGCCTCAGAATCAGTTGGCAGTTTTCTTTGCCGGCCATCGAATTTGATCCTTGACAGGAACGATTTAGTAGAATTGCTGCACCCGCAGGTTCCACAAGCATACACAGACTATTTCCTTCGCACGTATCCCGAAGATTCAAACCCCTTTCGACCAGACTTGAATTCTCTAAGTAATTGATGTATGTAGAAAGTGAGTGCTTGGCCTCAAATCAAATAAGAGGTGAACGCGACATATCGCAGTGAGGTTGAAAGTTCAACGGCGTGGCAGAGTCGCTTCTATCCTTGTGGCAACCACTACTATCGCAGCACTGCCAGTGCACAGATGGATTCAATACTGGGCCTACGAGTCAGTTGAGTCGGCACGTCTGACCAACGCCCGCGGCCATGTCGTACATTCCAATTGAATGGAAAATCTCTTAATAATGTTGTTGGTGAGATTTAAAATGTATTGCATCCACGGACTGTACTGCCGTGGCACAGGCTGAGAACGCCGTCACGGAACGTGGACAGCGCACCCCCAATTTCCGTTCAGTTGAATTTTGCAGATGTGAGACACGAGTTTCCCAGTTGAAACTTGAGCTCTGATTCGGACAGAATTCGGGGGCACGATCGAGACTCGACGAACCGATGGAGAACATGACAAACCGAGACTCAAAATCTCACCACGCATTGGAGGCTATTGGACGGTGAATCCACCAGAAATGGCTGTATGCTCCGCGGGAATCTGGTAGCTTTCATCAGGTCAAGTTGAACTTGGCGTGAATTAACTCTCAAATGGCAGGTGCCAAAGATCGGTGAATTCAAGAACCTCTGTGCCTTAATCTGGTTGCTTGATAAATTGCCACATGGAATAGCCAGGAATGCCCCCGGCATGGGACGACAGGGTGGACATTTCCAACGCAGGGATTTCTGGGAGTAATGGGTGTTGAAATATCAAGTTGTAGGGCGACGAGCCTGAAATCAACAGATGTCCATTGACAGCCTTTACCTTCTTCTCGAATGATGGGGAATCGAGAACCATCCAGATCCGTCTATTTGGATTCTTTGGAACGACTCGGAATTGAAATGTCTGGGAAGGAATATAACGGCACTGCAGGATCCCTGCAAATCCATCTGTGAATGCAGGGATCACTATAGCAGTGCTCAGACAGCGGCCCTGGGGGTCATATGAAAATTCTGAGGAGGTGGGTGACTGTGTATTTAAGATGCGATTCGATTGAGCATATCGCCGAAGGGAATGAACCAGAATTGAGGCCAGGGCGGCTGTCCTGGTCCAAAAGATCAAAAAGTGCCCAAAAAAAAAAAAAGAAATTGACCGCGCCCTTAAGTTCCGCAAAGAGCTGTAATATGCAGCCCGTTCCAGCTGCTGTAACTGATAAGACACAGACATTACGTCTATTGCCCGGCGCCCCCAACTAGAATCGGCGTCCTCAGCTGTGTTCCGTCATCTGGATTGACATAAATTTTCCCAATTGTCTGCATCGGACCGTACATGCAGGGTCTAAAATGATCAGCCCATTCGTTTTTTGCATCACCGTACACTGTGCCTCCAAGGCGCAGCCCAGAGGGCTGCAGGAGGCACAGTGGGAGGTGAGGTAAAAAAACGGGGTCAAACGATCATCTCGGATGAGCAGGCTGTTTCAAAGGCTGAGGCTGTTTGTAGCCATTCACTGTCAGTGTCCGGGGGCCTACACCTGCCACATGACCCGTGTTATGCTTTGCCGGACAGCGTGGCAACTTCGGCAGAGGCAGTACTCACATCATTCATAAAGTGACAGAGAAGATCAACTCTGCATCCTTCCCCACCTCCATCTCCACCCCCCGCTGCTCGCACCCGACGTGCATTTAGACGAAGTCCAGATGGCTGCTCTAAATCAAGCAAAGCTCGAGGCGCGCAACACCTTTGAGCGTTACGAGGCGTTCATATTGGATGTGGAAAATACCGTCGACAGGAATTGTGCCGCATTCGAGAGCACCTACTCCGGCAGTGAGGTCGCGGATATTATTGAGCTGCGTGAACGCGTCCAGAATGTTCGGTGCGTCATCCTGAGAATATCGGCGAGTTCGAAACTGATTGACGACGGTACGTAGAAACAAGACAGCGGAAATGAGTCAAGTGAGGCAGTGGATAAAGGAGTGCCCCATCCCCCCCCAGACTCAAACGCCGCCTTTCAACCCCGACCTGGGCAGCGGGTTATTGTGGGCCCAAGACTTGTAAACGAAGTTACACAGCACCACAGAAAAAATCACGGTTTCAGAGTATGTATCTGTTTCCCACTCAGGGTCCAGCCCCCTCTGATGTATCGATTTAGGCCCATTCACGACTAATGCCTAAGACTTTCAATTATAGGCTTAAAACAATACATCTCCTCCATTGTACCATGTTGTGTTAGCGTCTCCCCTCCACCCCCACATTTCCGAAGCCCAAATCCCTGCCCACAGCTTCAGGGTTCCAGACGCCAAAAGAGTGGCCTCTTGGCGCAGCTGTCCGTATCGAAGATGAGGGTCTTCCGCGTCGTCTCCAGCGCTGAAATTAGCCCCGTTCGTCTCATCCTCTTTCCGCATTTCGTCCTCCTCTCCACTTATTGCAAGAGCCGCAGCAGATGGGCCGGCGACGGGAATATCCAAGCGCTGTGCCGCAAATATTGTGTATTTGCAGAGTTGGTCTGACGGTCGCGGTTCAACTCTTCCTGTCACCTGCTTTCAACTTTTTGCTTTCATCTTGTTTTGAGGGACTCCGGGGTCGTCTAATGCTTCGCGGCACTCGCCGGTGCTATCCATCTTCCAGCACAAGCTTTACATTGACCCTTGGAATGGTCTCTTTGTGCAGAAAGATTGGTTGCCGTCCGACAGGGAACGTCGTCGAAGACCTTATACCGAGTTGACAAGTGTGTGGGAATTGCGCAGCGATCAAGCCGTTGGGCCGAATGCCACCGAACTAGTCACATCGACACCAATTAACGTGTCTTAGCTGTACCAACAAGTGGGTGTGTGTTATAACTCACTGGGATCAAGTCCAATAGCTCACTATCGCCACCGACGAGCAGGGACACTTGAGGGACGCGCAGTGTGGACATGAGAAATCTTTAAAATCATTGTTTTCCGCGCTTTAAGCGGGCGGCAATCATGTACGACGTCAACTGTGGCAATTCTCCGTCAGTGCGTGAGGTCTGAAGTGTGCGGGCCTGCGGGCAATACAAGGGGAGGCATGCAGGCATAGAGGTCGCCAGCGCCAGCCGACGTGTGACCCCTGCCGACGGCCGTCGGCGGGACGTCGGCCAATGTCAGGCCAAGTTCAGATCGGCAGGCGGTGTTTACCCACGTCGGCACGGCTCGACATTTGTCATCACGCCATGCCGACGGGGCACCGGAACGCAGTGAAGGTCAGGGATGAGATCCACCTCATGAGAACCACACCCCAGACTTCGAATTCCCTAAGAAATGCTGCAGCCTTGGTAAAAATGTCCTGGTGGGGTGAGACTGTGCGGCAGAGCTCTTCAAGATCAGCTTGCTGCATTGCCGCATTCCTCAAGGCAATGATTTACGAGACCTCAACTGGTCTTAGTCATTATTTGTGCCGGTCCTGTTCCATACTTATCCCCCGCACCTCATGTGCACATTATTATCTATGCCTCATATGCACATTGTCATTATGGTTACCATTCTCGTCTCATGTGGTTAGAGGGACATCTAAACCTCCGACATTATCTTTCTCATCCCTGCCGTCATTGGATCCTGGTCAATAATTCCTCAAGATTTTATCTCTACCTTCGCTTGCGCTGTTCTATTATTATTCTATCATGGTCATCGACGTATGTATCATCCGCGCCTCATCCGCGCATTATCATTATCATTTGTACCTTATCTGCGCTTTAGCGTTATCATCCGTAAATCTCCGTTATTTTTCTCATCGCTGCCATCAGATCCTGGTCGAAGAATTTCCCAAGAGATGTCTCTGAATCCAAATTTCTCTCCGCCCTTGCTCACGTCATTTTTTCACTCGTTCCATCTGGTTGCCCAAGCACCGCATTACCTGGTCATTTATTGTTTTCCCTATTCACATCTAATTTCGTCGTGGCGCTGGTTTTTTCCTGTTCTATGGTCTGAACATTCTGCCGAGCGGTTATATTATTTTGACGCACCTCGAGACCCACATAATCTTACTTTGTTCATTTCCGACTCATATCATTTCCCAGTCCTTTTGCTCTAGCACCCCATCGCGATCTGTTTCTCTCTTCGCCAACTCAGTCAAGATTTTCATCCTCTCCGTGTATCTCAAATATGATCTAGCCCAAACAGAACTGAAATGCACCATTTGTCTGCCTAGGGTTTACACGCTGAGGTCCCTCGCACGGAGGCTGAATTTGTGGAGGGATTTACATCGGTGAAAGGAGTGAAACCCAAGGCAGCGGACTATGCTCCCATCCCTCGGGGCCTTATTCTTCGGGCTTGCGCAGAATATTCGGCACGCATAGTCTCCATCAACCGGTTCCCTCCGGTCGCGATTCAGCTGCAATGGGCCAAAGAGACACAATTCCACATTCACTCTCTGTTTTTCACCCAAAAAGGGTGAAAAGAAGAGAAATTGTAATAGAGATGTAAATAACAGTTCTGAGGAGCCCATTCGCTGCGGAATCAATGCGCAAATCGAATGAGCCCATGAACTAAGGAACTGGTGAAGGTTTGAGAGTGCAGCAGCTGTTCTGACTGCTGATCAAAACTTGTGACTTGCTGATCATTCATGTACCAGCATCGGGTATTTGGGGATGGGGAAGAAAGTCCAAAGAAGCGGTTCGCTTGGCATCTTAAGCGCAAAGAGATTGAGCCTACAAGCAGGGGGAAATGAGGAGAATTGAGCCCAGAGCAAGTGTCCTAGCAAAAAATAGACAGAAGAAATGGCAAATCACCCCCACATTGGCTTTAAATGTCCAGTGGGAAATTCTGAGGAGACCATTGTGTGCACACTTTCAATACTGTTCGAATGCGCTAATTCCCAGGGCAAACGGACGAAATTGGAGCGCGGAGGGAGTGTTCGATCAAAAACGATCGAAAAACGCCCGAAATGGCAAAAAAAAAACCGCCCACGCCTGCTGTACCGCAAAGAGCTGTAATTTACAGCTCTTTGCGGTACAACAGGTGCGGTCCGTTTTTTTCTGTTTTGGCTAGTTTTCACGAGAACAGCTGCCCTGAGCTCAATTCTCAACCGTTTTCTTTTGAAATAGGCTCATTCGATTCGCATTGAAAATGCACAGACAACCGAATACCGGTATTTTTGAGCCTCCTAAGTAATGTAATTTCTAGCAAAAAAACGTGGTTTTGAGTAGTACACCTGTAGCACTCGGAATACTATCCCGATTAGCCTAGTTTTTGGATATGTTATACATGTGATGTGACCCTAGCCAATGTGGGTGTTTACGGAGCTTAATATACTCAAACTTCCATGGACAGCTCTACTTATGGTAGTGTACGCATATCTACTTCGCTAAAGTGTGCTCTTGATCACAATCACTCTGCATATAATATAAATAAACACGCCGTTATCTAGGGCCGAATCAGATGTATAGCATATCCAAAAACTAAGCCAATCGGGGCAGTATTCCGAGTGCTACAGGTGTCCTACTCAAAACCCAGTTTTTCCGGCAGAAATTATATTACGTGAAAGGATCAAGAATACCCGCATTCCATTGGCTGTGGATTTTCAATGCGAATCGAATGAGCCTATTTTGAGGGGAAACAGTTGAGAATTGAACTCAGGGCAGCTGTTCTCGTGAAAACTAGCCAAAACAGAAAAAAAACGGACTGCGCCTGTTGTACCGCAAAGAGCTGTAATTCGAGAATCGAGTCTGGAATCGCGTTCAGAATACCCAATTAAAATCTACTCTGACCGTCACTATTGCTGACCCCTATTCGGTCAAGCAAGGACCGCACTAACTCTCGGATTTGACTCAGATGAAATCTGGGTGGAGTTTGACAATCCACTCTGAGCCCCGCGTGCGCGCCACTCCGCATGACATAATTTCATATAGCCGCCTTGCCGATGCCGAAATACAGAAAATATTGCAGAACTTGATCCACCGGCGGTTAAATTTTCTGTGGGTCTCTCATAGCACTCCATGTCTGCGAACTCGATTCCACCGAGAAATCTGTACCCATTCCATTTCTGAACGAGGTCGAAGGAATATACTCTTGTGGAGTCAGAACTGGCCAGATACAGAAAATTTTACAGAACTTGAGTCGCTGGTAGTTAAATTTTCTGTAAGTCTCTCAGAGTACTCATTCCATGCCTACACACTTGATTCCACCGAGGAATTTGTACCCATTCCACTTTTGAATGAGGACAAAGCTAAATACTCTTGTGGAGTCAGAACTGCGCAAATACAGAAAATTTTACACAACTTGAGGCACTGGTGGTTAAATTTTCTATGGGTCTCTCAGAATGCTCATTCCATGCCGACGAACTTAATTCCACCGAGAAATTTGTACCCATTCCACTTCTGAACGAGGCCAAAGCAAAATACTCTTGTGGTAGTTAGAACTGGCCAAATACAGAAAATTTTACAGAACTTGAGTCGCCGGTAATTAAAATTTCTATGGCTCTTCCTGGGCACTCATTCCATGCTAAAGAACATAATTTGAACGAGAAATCTGTACCCATTCCACTTTTGAGAAAAAAGCAAAATGACCTTGGGGCATCAGAACCGCCCGCCCAGATGCGAAACATATTACAACAGTTGAGCCGCCGGCAGTTAAATTTTCCAAGGCTCTTCCTGAGCACTCATTAGGGGTGTAAAAAACATTTTAAAGCATGTAAACATCGGCTGTCACTTCACGAGATATCCTCAAATGTGTCCGTGTCATCTCAGAAGGGGTTCTGTGTGTATTAATGTAAAATACTTTTTTTTTTTTTTCCCCTGTAATTTCCATTGACCAATTTTAGCCAGCACTAACTGACGTACTGCAAATTGCCGAGATTTGATTTTTTCTTCAACTGTGTGACTGTATTGCCCTCACTGCAAGCCATTGAATTTCCAAACAATTAGTTACTGGCCTCTCTGGAGGGGTCAGGGCATTGAAGTTCGGAGGTTTTATAGTCGGCAATCAGTGCTTCTTTCTACGGTCCGTCCACTGAGATTCAGCTCAAAACTCCCACTACTTCGTCTCCGTGCTCGTGACCAACCGCTTCTAACAACACGTGACTGTCCTTTTCACGGTTGCGAAGCGGCTGGGATCTCCGGTTACTTGATCCCAGAGCTGAGTTGGCGGGGTTTTAAAAAGCTTCAGATGGACAGAATGCTTAATCTTATAAATCGGGTGAATACACCGGACTGCCACGTTTTCTTTTTTTTGGGGAGTTTTCACGAGATCCGTCCTTGTGAGCTCAAATCTTAACCGTTTTCCTTGAAAGTAGGCTCATTCAATTCGGACGGAAGTTACGCAGGTCCTGTCGTCGCTATATTTTGCCTAAACACCTCAAGACGATTTGGTGAGTCAAATTTGTGTGTTTTGGGGTGTCTGAGAGCAGAACGAGTCCCAGAGTACGAGTAGCGATCCGACTGACCTAGATTTTTGGTATGATGTACTGTATGGGGTTCCTGAGGGCTAGAAATACCAGGATTTTTAACGAATCACACAATTTTCCCGTCGATAATGATGAATTTTATTGATGGATGCTATACACTACAGTAACCGACCAAAAGAAATGTCACATGCTTCTTTGAGCCATATCTCCACGTTGGATGCATATTTTTCGGCCAACCAAGTTGTGAGATGCTTGAGAGGGACCTTTGGAATGTTTCTCCACCACTGGTTTGATCAATATAAATTTTGAAATATAAAAATATACAGGCAAACGGGAGATATCGGGCCCGCAAAATGAGCAAAGCTGGCGAAAAGTGGGTGAAAACACACGAAAACAGCCAAAAATGCACAAAACAGTCGATTTTGCGGGCGCGATATCGATAACTGCCGCATATTTTTTCAAAATTCAAAGTGTGCAACAGAACGCCACATCCTGATCTTCATTCTGGCAAACTCGGATTGCACCCAAAAAAACCAGGGCCTAAGTTGTTCAGATCGGATTTTTAGTCATTTCTATATTTACCCTCATTTGATGGCGCATCAATAAAATTCGGTACCATCAATAGTACAAATGCGTCCAGAAGGTCCCTCTCTACAATCTGACGTCTTGGTTCATCAAGAAATATGCACTCAATGAGTTAGACCATGTGACATTTCTTTTAGTCAGTTAGTGTACATCTATATCATTCAATCTGTACTATCCCGGTACTTCCTCCCTTTGTAGACAGAGGGGTTCGTCTACACATGTAGACGGATCGTAGACAAACCTCCATGTGTACCTCTGTGTACGCCCTGTAGACACAGTTGGTCTATGGTTCCATTTTGTGCAGAATATGGCTTACGGTGGCTCATATAGTGCGGAAATGTGGATTTAGGTAATGTATTGCGTGCAATATTAAATGTGCATTTGGACACCCATACCACAGTGTTTCGCAGGCCATTTTAATTTTTTTTGATCACCGGCAATGGGCGAATTCTCTAGACTGCCGAGCGCCACGACTGCTTGCAAAACCGCCAATCTAGCGCCCGCTCGGCGCATTCCGTTTTTGTGTTTCCTGATCACTGGTAATCCAGCTTCTAGACTGCCACACGCCCGGACTGCACCAATCTCTCGAATAACCTCATCTCCCAGATCTGCTTCCATTCTAACTCAGCGCAAATGAATCACTTCACCTTTTGCAAAATTACCTTTGTCTGTCTGAACCGACTCCGACGCCAACTGCGCTCAGACCAACTTCCCGAAAAACTGCCACAAGAGATTTTCGAAAGCTCAGGAAACTCCAAGAAACTCAGATAAGTTCAAGACTACTCATTTCAAGGCAAGGCACCTGAAATAAATTCTACTTTCCATTTCTCTCTCTTTATGAAATTCAGGGTGTCACAGTCCGTCTGAAGCCTTTAAACTCCGCTTATGGACATTAGAACCCGAATCTTTGGAAGCGCCCGTCTAGCACCTATTCTGAGCATAAGATTCGCAGTTTATGGACCGAAGTGACCGATCCAGCTGTCCATGTCAACTTTGATGCAGCACAATCATCCCATTTCACTTCTCTTTCAAGTACACTTTGGTCGGTGTCCATTTACTAATGAATTCAATAGTTGAACCTGAAAATCAACTCCACAGAAGAGGCCGAGCAGCCGCTTGTATCGGTTACAGTTTCGGGTGTTCCCGTTCCCGATACTATTGTTTTCGGGCACTCTTTTTTTTCATTTTTCATTTTAATTTCCATTAACGTGCGCGCGGGCCCCGAGGAGCCCATGTGGCACAGTACGTACGACATGGAGTAGACTAGCGACCAGGAGGGGGTCGAGGGAAGTAGGTGGGCGTAGGTAGGGGCGCGGTTACGAGGGGTGCTATGAGGAAATGAGTTAAGCGCGATGGCGGGGAGACAGTAACTAAGTAGCCTTATTTATCGTAATTTACCGTAAAACGTAAATCACCGGGCTCCATGGGGAATCCGAATGGGGCCCATCACGGCCTTTGATCACCGGTTTCTACGTCGGCTAATCTCTCAAGCGGCGGCAAGCCTTTACGAGAAGCTGCCGCGTCCAGCACTACATCTTGCTGCGCACGTCCGACTCACGTCCGACTCACGCCCATCGCAGCTGCGCCCGTTCGACGTGCGCCCATGGCTTGCGCCCGTACACTGCTTCACATCCATTGATCACCGGGTTCTACGTCGGCTAATCTCTCAAGCGGCGGCAAGCCTTTACGAGAAGCTGCCGCGTCCGGCACTACACTGCGCACGTCCGACTCGCGCCCATCGCAGCTGCGCCCGTTCGACGCGCGCCCATGACTTGTGCCCGTACATTTCGTCGTTCGAAACTAACCACCCGTTGAATGCAGCGTTCTGGTTGCTGGAGAGCATCAAATTTGAGTACTGGTTGCCCTTAAGCATAGATCTACCGTTTCCTGTTAACAATTGTAAAGAAATTATGAGTAGGAAATAATCTCGACAGTCTTGTTGCGTCGCGTCGTGACACGGAACGACCACGTGATCGATAGGCGATATGATCGGCATGCAGCGCCGGCTACAAATTGAAAGTGGACAGAAAAGGATATCATTGTACAGATTGAATCATGAAAAAGTACAGTAAGTATGCGGTTTTCTTTTTCTTTTTTCTTTTCCGTGCTGCCACGTCACTCGCCCAAATCAGGCAACGGCAACGAACTAGGGATATTATATATCCAGGCATTATTCCCCACAGGAACTTTGAGCTGTCTGCCTTGCAAGTTGGTGATTTGACCATGGATTTGGTTGGGCCGGCACCTCACAACTTGCCTCACTTCAAGGTTTTGGCAAGGTTTTGGACAACTGCAAGGGATGACAAGGGTTCGACTGCTTCGACAACGAGTCGCGTGATTGCTTTCCAAAACCATTTAAGTGTTGAACGACACCTCTCTTCTGTGTGTGTTGAAGGAATATTGATGGATAGGACGCGACGCGACGCCTCTTTTCTCTCTCACGTGATGGTAACCTGTTGGAAGATACGCCCGAAGACTCCGACGACGTACTTTGATTATATCCGGCCCGTATTCCCCTTTCGTATACTGGATTTTTTCCTTCAAATCGACATGGGGCGTGACGCGTGACCAGTTTTACCCATTCGACAATTCGACACGGGCCGAATTTTGGTGTGACACCCCCGAAATTTCGACAATTCCAACCGAAATTTTCTCTTTTTTGCGTCTTTCATGCAATTTGGGGCTCGGTGTGACGCTCAGGAGGTTCGACAGAGGCCCGGGTGACGCGTGACCGGGACCAAATTTCGGGATCGACACAGGGGTGCGTGACGCGTGACTGTCGATTTGAAGGAAAAAATCCAGTATTTCGTTTCTGCATACATCTTTTACTTATATTCGGTTTCCATATCTACGCCGCAGCTCATATATTCCCTGTCTCGAGTACATTCGTTAGTTATCTCTTGACAATTGATCCCCACCTTTGCTGCGTCCGTGTCGTGCTCGTCCATCTCATTGTCGTCTCTTAAAATAACCGTCGTGTGATACATCCCTCGCGTGATGATAGCCGGCCAGTGATGGTAACCGGACGTGATGGCAACAGGACGGTGATCAAATATAGTGATCCGCGTCCCAGAAGGGGAAATCAAATGACGGATCCCGTGTTTGATTGTAAATTGAAAATTCTAAGTACCGTTAGTCAGTTGAAATTATTGTCACGCCCGTCCGGCTCATTCATTACAATAGCGAGCCTTTGCACCGGAAGTGTGGAACTCAGAAACCCGATATTGATTTCCGAAGATAACAAAGGGGGTCGCAAAACGAAGGTCAATCATTTCTTCCTTTTTCAGGTCCGAAATAAGCGGAATATCCTTCCCGCAAATGTGGCTCTTAATGCAAATATCGGTGCGTGTTGTCCAACTCCGGGCGGCCGGTGTGGCATTGAACATTGTTTTGTGCATCCTGACGGCTTCCCGCTCGACCATGCACATATGGAAAGTTGGGGTTTTAGCTCGAGAAGCGATTTCGAATAGCCTTTACAGCTCTTTGCGGAACTTAGGGCACGGACCGTTTTTCTTTTTTTTCAACGGTTTTCAGCAGAACCGGCGCCACGGGCTCAGTTTCGATCGGATTGCCTTGGGAGTAGGTGCGCTGGACTCGCATTGAAAATCCGCAGTCGCTGCAATACCGTGATTTCTGATCCAATTATGTAATAAGATTTCGTCCGAAAAATCTCTGTTTCAAGCAGGAACGCTGTAGCGCTAGAAGTACTGCCCCGATTAGCCCAGTTTTTGAATATGTTATACATCTAAGGCAGTACTAGTCAACTGTAAAGTCCACAGATATGGGTGTCGCCAAATTCTTGTGGAGAGCTCTACTTGATGTAGTATGTGAATATCCACCTCGCTAAAGTGTGCCTGATCATGCATACCAGTCTCAATACCTTTCAGGTGTCTATTTTGGAATCAGGCATGGTTGAATCACTTCGGCCAATGCACCGTCCGAGAGACTGTAATATTTGACACCCCACAGGGCAGGGTTTGGCCTATGGAGATACTGACAGACTGTAATATTTTGTCACCCGGATCCTAGGGTTTGGCCTATGGAGGAATTGATAGATTATAATATTCTGCAACTTATGAGCTTGGGTTCGGCTAGCCCCGAAGGACGTCGATAGACGGGATAGTATGGTGAGAGAAGGTCCGGTCACCCATTGAAGGGTACTCAGATGAGTCACAGGAGCTGCCACCAGATTCTGGTTGCCGGAAGGGGAACAGGAGATGTCGGACTAGAGGGGTCGCAGAAAGTGAGCACGATGAGGCAGGGTAAGGCCTCGAGAATATACGCTTTTGGTCCCGGTCGCCGGACAACCCGGACAACCCCTTCAGCTGCTGCAGGCGGCTGCCGACTTGCTTGGCGGACCGTCTCTTCCCTGTCTTCTCGAAAATATAATCTGAGGTGAAGGAATTTCTCCGTGGGAAGCGACCGAGCATCCGCGTCGCGCGGGAGTCATCGAGCTGGTATTTCTCTAAACCTGGATGGGCAGGTTCTCAGTACCGAACAGTTCAGGATGGATGAACGAGAATAGGCTTGCTTTCGATCAACGCGGCCTCGAGTTCCAGGGGCCAGACAGTCTGGCCGCCACGGGGGGTTTTGCGGCCTTTACGCACCTTGAGGATCGATTGCAGGACATCCTTGGTGGTCTGGCTCTGCAGTGACAGCCAGCCTTCACTCATAGGCGCCACGAGAAGGGTTTTGATTGACTAGGTGACGTTGCGCAGTTTCGCGTTCGGATCAACCCTTTGAAACACATAGCAGCTGCCGATTGATGGCCGCTTATCGGTAACGGCAGGCGGCTCAAGTTCCTGGTACCGGCTTAGGTTCGGAGCAAGCCTGTCTCCGGTCCGGCGCGCCGGACTATCTCGGAGAGAGGCTTGGTCCAAACTCGCAAAAACAAGGGATGTGTTCTGAGGGGAATTACTCGCGCATTTCAAGTCTGATTCTCTTTAGTATAAGCTGATGACTTGTTCATTACATATTGCTGCATGCACCCCTTTATTCAGTTCTGCAAAAAATCCAGTCGTTCCTATTGTACATCGACGCTTTCATCGACAACATTTCCCATCAATTGTGGCCAGACCGAGCAAGTTTTCACTGAATCCCTCGGATTTTATGGGCTCGATCGATGTGGGACATTATTTAAAGAAGGTCTTGCAGCAAAAATTTTGTCTGAAACCCTCTCAGTCGTCCAAAAGACACGGTGCAAATCTCTGACCGAATCGGGAAGCGTGATGCGCCGTGTGACGCGACGCGTCTCATTAGTGACTCATTTTGATCTTGCGCCGAAAATTGTCATTTTCTCGAGTATCGCACGCCGGAATTGCTTCTCCCCAACCCCATTCATTCCTACCCATTAAATCTCAATCCTGGCTACTCTCCAGTATGACAATCAACACTGGCAGTCAAAATTCTCAAGGGATGAATTGAAGGGCCTCACTCTCGAGGCCAAACTTCATCTCGTCTTCTCGCTCATGATTTTCCTATCAATTTCAACACGACAGCTACTGCAATGGCTTTTCACAACAGAAATACCCGCTGTCACCATTCGGATCTCGCACTTCATGGGCTTTTTTGCCTCGGAAGCCACGGCCGAGGCCCGATTCGGACCCGCCATGGTATTCAGCCTCTGGCGCGACAAAACCCGCTATCCAAACGCACAGAAATATCTAAGGGAGATGACAATTCCCTGTGCACATGAACTGGCATTGCAGGACAGCAACCGAATCATTTCCAGTCCACTCCTGAGCATACGGCTCAAGACACTTACAATTCGGGAGCTTCGAGAAATGCTACACCCGACCAAATTAATAGAAATAATCAAGGGGTTGGCACCCTTCACCTGGGAGCTTCTGCTTACCTTCTGTGCATCTCCCAACGCATCGAGGAAGCGGAAGAAAGCAGAGGAAGACGAGCCTATGCCAACTGGAGAGGAAGATTGGGAAGATGATCCCAACGATGACCCTAACCTCGAATCGGGTGATGCAGACCCCGGGGATTCAGCTGGCCGTAGTTGGACAAGAGATTACCCCGGCTTCTCGCGGAATCCTATTTTTGTATGCACATTTATTGCTTGTCATCGCTCAATTAACCTTGAATAATATCCAGGTCATTCTCTTGACCATCAGCATGCTAGCATTTGTTCGCAATCGTGCTACCAATGTGCTCCCCCTTATTCTCGGCCTTTTCTTCAAAATTTCGGGAACAAGTTCCCGGGTTGTGTTGATGCTCAGTAATGCTGGCGTCTGCGTTTCGAGCCGCACTGTCGAGCGCGTCAAGGTCCGCATAAGCGAGGATGCAATACAGCTCGCAATCCAACTGATCACAAGTGGCCGCGTCTTTTTCACCATCTTCGACAACATAAATATCTTCCTCCGGAAGTCCCAGCAGCGACTCTCAAATACCAATGACATGATCAACGCAACCAACTGTGCAGTCGTTGGTATCGAAGACATAGAACCTTTCACAGAAGCGGATTTGGCAGAGCAGCTTGCTCTCCGCGGCCAACGGGCAAATGCAACACCAACAGACATTCTGCCAACTCCAGCGGACGACGAAATCGTTGGCAAATCACTTACCGCCCTTATAGCGGAAATGATTGTCGCTTTCACCCCCGGAAATAGTCGTTGGAAGGATCGGAAGAATATTGTGGCCGCCGTCGCTGGCATGATGCCAAAAGATCGACCCCTCCCTTCCACTGCAGCAGATGCACGACCTTTTGGTGTGTTCGATGTGAACGAAGGATCAAAGAAGGGTGTTGTGAAGTTCCTTCGGCAGGCGCAGGAGCGTAGCACGCTTGCCCAGCGAGTGTGGTCATCAATCTGGCGGATTTTTGTCGGCGACTGGCTGTCCTCGAATAACCTCCGAGCTGCCCGTCGCGATCGAACGGATGACATAGATGCCATGGAACGCCTCGAGTATGTTCAAGAACTGAGTGCTCCGTTCCACTTTGCACTTCAGGCCAGTCATATGCTCATGCGGACACATTACGGCCATGCGGTGGAGGATCCTGGATCCCTCGCGGCGCACAAGGGCCTGTTAAATCGCAAATGGGATGTTAATAAACCCAACTATGCTGCCGCTAAGTCCCTCATCCGCCACTCTTTGATTGCTCGCATCCTGCATTGTGTCATGTCAGTCGTCGGTTAAGCGGATATTCCGAATTGATAATTGACCATTTTACAGGGTTATTAACGGATTCACGCTGTACTCTCAGCTATCGGGATGGGAGCCAACACTCGCAGATATTCAGGCCATCGCTTTAGCCATTTCCACCGACTTTGCTACAGCGACTGCCGCGCAGAAGGCACAAGCTGCGGGCGATGATTGGATGGCCCATTCTATTTACTTCATTCGTGATTCACTATTCTTCTGCATGTTTGAAAAAGCGGTCAGTTTCGCAGACCCGGGGCAGCTCATACGTGTTCTCAAATACTGGGGACTGGCTTTTCGAGGTGTTGGGCAGCACAATTACGCCCGCGAGTGCGCCGAAGTCTTGGTACGATGGAGGTATGAGCTCCCGGACAAGTTGCAACGCGCGCTGGAACGCTCTTGGTTTGTCAACCGGTGGGGGATAATTGGTCGTTCTATTGCCTCAGATCTTTACCTAGAACAGCTTAATTTTTGGGTGAAGGTATGTATTATAAATTCATCAAGCAGGATTTACAGCTGTTTGCAAAACTAATGACACTCGCTAAAAATAGTTAAAAGAAAGCATTTTTGATGCGACGGATAGCCGAGCTCGTTTCTCATCCAATTCTGAGCAGATTTTCTTGTGAGTAGGCGCGTTCGAAAGCGGGTAAGCGGGGCTTTCATACGGTACCCTACTCACGAGGTAAATTATGTAATTCAGATGTTCCAAAATTCCGGCTGGCTGGTTTGAACCAGACGCGACAACGGCCCTTTCTCCATTGCCAGACAACCGATTCGCATGAATCCAAATGATTCTGAAGGCTGTGATCAATGCAAAGCTCTATGATATATTATATTTTGGTTTATTCTCAAGGCAACCTGCTAGGAATGAATATTCAGTGTCACTCAGTAAATCCATTCTTGGAGGTGTGCATCATGTGTGTTTCATTCTAGAGCGGTGGAATATCGTTTGCCTTAATGTAAGCTTTCAGAATCACCCAGATTCATCAAATTCAGCTCAGGGGTGATGGAGGAAGGGCCTTTGCCGCGTCTGGTTCAAACCAGCCAGTCGGAATTTTGGAACATCTGAATTACATAATTTACCTCGTGAGTAGGGTACCGTATGAAAGCCCCGCTTACCCGCTTTCGAACGCGCCTACTCTCGAGAAAATCTGCTCAGAATTGGATGAGAAACGAGCTCGGCAATCCGACGCATCAAAAATGCTTTCTTTTAACTATTTTTAGCGAGTGTCATTAGTTTTGCAAACAGCTGTAAGCAAAGTTAATATTTGAACAGCGTGTTTTCATTGCCTCGGGATCTGGCGTCACCGTCGAATATATAATCCGCAAAGGCTCTGCATGTGTAGAGGCGTTCCGGGACATCACTCACATGGTCGCTAATTTTTTTGGTGACCCTGACCGTGCGCGCAGATCCAAAGAGATCAAATTTAACCAAGATCTCGAGGCATTGGTTACAGAAATGCAGCGGCGCAAATTTCACGTTGTCAGCAAAGACCGGCACTTTGTCCCCGCACCTCCAAAAAAAACCCGGAAGAATGCATCGCAGAACACGAGACCTCCCGAGCCACCGCGCTCTGCCATCGTCGATGTTTTTGTTAAGGGTGCCGAAGAATGGAACGGGAAATTTAGGGAATTTATCAAGTCAACAACTTTTGATCCTGCACTCGGTGGTTATCCGCCAGTCGCAGAATCCTCGAACTCTGGTCTGCGCGATACAACACTTGACACAAACACAGTATTCGACAATCTGACACAGAATCCATTGACGTATGACAGCTATTCTGATTTACATGGTAGCGACAATGTAACGGAAATATCGGGTGCATTGGGTGGTGGAGGGGACTTCGACGGTGTCCAGTAGGATTTTGGATCAATAAAAAATAGTGCATTCTACGGTTGAGTGCGAGAAAAGGGAGGTCGTGCTGGAGAGGAAGATGGAGCCATTGGAAATCGAAGTGCGGTAGGTGTAAATGTCCGAGAAGATGCAAGACTGCTAAAGAAATCATCGTACGTAGGAGTTGGGAAGGGATTGCGGATGGGGTTAAGTGCGGGAAGGGGAGTCGCAGCTGTAGAAGCCATCTGTCGACTCGGAACATTCGCCCGCGGTGTTCCTCCACGACCACGAGAGTTACCTCTACCTCGGTTTCCGGAAGATCTCGGGGTTGGCAGATTTGGCTGCGCGGCTGGATGCGGAGTGAATACCGGCTGCGGGGTGATAGGTACAGGAACAGATCGTGGCTGTTTACGTGCCCGACGAGCCGATTGAGGGGTGCGGACAATGTCGAGAGTGAGGCGCCAACGTGCAATTATGTCGCAACTTCCGAAATGTCAGATGCTGGGGCCATGTCCCATGGACGGCTTTCAGAATATGCTTCGGCTCGACGAGAGCATGCTTCAAAAAGGCCCACAGGACGAAACCAGCCTTTCTAGCTGCTTTGGAGGAAGGAGTACTTCACAGGGAATATAAGGGCTATTTCCCATGCGAAAATGTCTATCCTTCCGCCATGCATGAGCAGCTCACGAAGCCGGACTTGTCCTCCTTGAGACAGTCTGTTTGCCTCTAACCGGCTCGAATTCAATGGAATCAGACGACGCCACCGTGCCGGAATCCGAAACAACAGAGACAGGAGATGAGGGCGGGAGGGTGGAGGTGGAAGGGAATGGATGAACTCGGATGCGTACTTGAGAATACGTGGATCGCGGGAATCGGAAGGCTTGAGCCAGTCAAATAACTGTGGGTTACAATGGCCGCAGCAACGCGTGGGGGAGGTTTACGTTTGAGGTCGAGAACTGTCCAGCTCAGTTCATGAGAAGAGCTGCTTGAGACTGGCCCGGACTTGGATGCGATGGGATCTGTCAAGGCCGTGTACACATCTAGACCAGTGTCAGGACGAAATAGCTTGCTGAGGAAGACGTGGGAGCATGCTGCAATGCCGTGGATCAATGTCTCGTAAAACCGAACGATTGGGAATACTTGCCTTCTGAGGAAGCACCCGAATTGATAAATGCTTCGAGATTCGGCTCCAGCTTTCCTCGCGATGTCGTATGAGACTGCAATTCAATCGCTATTTTCTCCTGTCCCTCAAACGCTGAACAGCAAGTCCAAGTTCGAGAGGGGCCGGTCTATATGCCCATGACTGCACAAAGAAGATGCAAGTCCCAATGCCCTTCCGGTTTCGGCCGGCGCGACCCCAGCGCTGCACTAGGACAGCAAGGGACTTCGGGCACTCGAATACAATTGAATAATCAACGTCAGGGACGTTGCAACCCATCCCAGCTGCATCAGTTGCGCATAGAATTCGATAACGGCCGGACAAGAACCCCTCCCAAATATCCTTCTTGGCAGCCTCCGAGATGTCCGCTGATATGAAACAACACAGCTGCGCAAGTGTGCTGGTAGGGCGCGTCTCCATTCAGCCTTTGACTTGGTTGTACCAGCCACAGAGCCGTGGTACGTCAATATTTTCGGGATCGAAGATGGAAGTGATGTGTTATCAAGATCAAGCGGTAAGATATTTAGGGTGTCGAGAACAGGATTGGCGGCATTTGTAAGGGAACGGGTAAGGAAGAACAGGTTCGCGCGCTCGGAGCCTGCG